>JARGGL010000016.1:1200000-1800000 GCA_029955375.1 Rubus parviflorus | reverse complement strand
TTTTAGAACACTAATAGATACACACACACACACACACACACACATCATATAAATGGCCCTTCCACTAAGGGATCCCTTATTTTATATACACACTAGAAAAAGTCCACACCCTATTGATGTGGAAGTGGATAGTTATTGGTTGTGGGTGAGAAGTTAGAGGTAGTTTGATTTTTTATTTTATTTTATTAATTAATCATTTGTGTTTGGATTCTTTTATCCCTAACAACTAAATGATATATATTTTGAAGGGAACCTACTTTGTGTGTGCCTTGTCAACCTAGGATTAGATTAGTTAGTATAGCATATGGATTATATATTGAATAGAAGTCCTATTGGGATGTGGATTGTACCTTTTGTGTTTCTCTATATATAGAGGCACCTATTCATTAATAAAGAGACGATCTATTCCTGTGCTATTTACTTTGTATTTACTTTCAGTATTATGGTTGTAATTTATATTTACTTAAACACGTTACCAGCACGAACCTCTAACCCTGAATAAAAAGCCAAAACTCTTGAGCATAGCATCCTGCTAGCGCCAAAACCCTAGAACCCCAAAACCCTAGGGTGTGCCGGATGAACAGTGTCGATGAACAGTGTCGATGAACAGTGCGCGTGAACAGTACCGGATGAACAGTACCCGTGAATAGTACCTCCGTGCAATCTCCTCTAGTTCAAGAATCTGCCTGCACAGAACAGTTAAATTTAGAAGCGATTTTTTCCCTTCTCTACCGTTGGATTAAGAAGAAAATTTGGCGATTGATCCCTCTGCATGTCTACAACGCCCAGTTAAAATTTCATCTAATTCCGACCGTTGGATCTCCTGATATATAACTTCGAAGAAGAGGTACTCAAGATAATCCGAGAAAAGAATCCAAGTAAGCTTTTATAAACGTTGCTACTTTCTGAATTTAATTCAACCTTCTTTTTCTCCGGGGACTTGCAACCTCCCTTCTTCTACCTCCCACCTTTCTTATAACGTGGGATAATATACGAGACTCGCCAAACTATGAGAAACATTAGGGGAGTGATCGAGCTTCATATCGCTTGCGGTATGTGTAAGTCATGAGCACCTCTAATGTCATCATGCTATTGGTGATGACCTCAAGAGCCGAACTGTGGGGGTTCGAGCTAATACTCCGGATGAGGAATCTGTAGAGAGAAGAGACTATGAACGTGGAGTTCATTGACAAATTAACCTCCGGATGAGGAATCCGTAGAGAATAAACGACCTATGGTTTATGACTTATTCCCAACTAGGCTCACCTGCTTAGGTATGATGTCTAGGTAAGGAGTTTGAGATAAGTGGTATTAAGAGAGCTTGCTCCACCGACATCTCTTATAACTTACCTGGTTATATCTGAGTAGAGCTACCGAAAAGGTTTAAGGTTATGACCATACGACACCAAAGTTTCACCTAAATCCAAAATCCTTGGAAACGTTTTTTGGGAGCAAATATTGCTCAGAAACCCTCTATTGTTTCGTGGGAGTAATGACTCTGAAACACACCACATTCTTGTTCTCCATATTCTTGGATGTCGAACATGAATGAACTCGATTTCACTCCATTGGATTCTGCGGACATTAGATTCTGAGATGGGCTCATGATATCCTAATGTACCTATTCGCACAAGAGCTTCTAGCTCGAATCCATGAGGGTTGTTTTGAAGAAACCGCTCTAGACACTCAAACTGAGATGTACAATGCCAGGTTATTTTTTCCTGATGAATCGCCATATGGATATGGCACTCCAGTTTGAGTTCATGAAAGAGGTTAGCGCTAGAAGCGTTTCATGAATGTTGTGGTAACATTCATCATTCCGAATTTAGAAGCATAATGGACTAATCTCCGCTTCTCTGACTTTGATCAAGTCATGGTGAAATTCCGGTATACCGGATTGTCCCAATAACGGTAGTCGTCTTAAACACTAATCGGAGAGTATATACCAATTTAAACTTAACTCTCCTATAACAAAAAATTGTTCAATCAATACAATTACTTATGCAATAAACACAATTGATTGAAACAATCCTAAAACCCAAAGTGTGCGTCAAAGTAGCACTCCACGGTCTAGTGTTCACTATATGATGCAATTAACATGCACAACAATTATATTCACAATTCTACTAAGTAGTGAACAACAATAGGAAGCAATACAAATATGCTTCACAATAAACAACCTAGGTTTTAACTATTGCACAAGCAATACACAATTGATAACAAATATATATGCAACAAGCACAATCAATTGTACAACCTAGAATCCCAAAGTGTGCATCAAACTAGCACACCACGGACTATATATATCTATGTATGAACAAGCACACAATATGCTAATCAATTAAGCACAATACAATAGATAATCAATCACACAACCAACACACAATATGGTCACCCGGAACCTCTACCTCTAGAGGAAAACCGGAGGGGAGCCGTACCCCACGCTCTTGTGTAACACTATGAAAACGCCAAACGGCAACACGTACAAGGGGGAAACTCCGTCCCAAACTCTACACTATCAACCCTATGACTAGTGGCAGCTCTAACCTTGTGTAGCCCCGAATGCTCTTCAAGTGATCCCACCTCAAGCTTCTCCGATTGATCGAACTTCACCGCGTGAATCCTCCAACCGCAAGACACCGACTATGCAAGTGTGTGTGTGTGTGAATGAATGAATTCAATTCAATTAACACAAGCAATTCAACAAGGAACAATTGCTTGCATTAACCAAACCGAATTGAAAAGCCTTGAATATGATTCAAGGGTTTGTTTAACTAATCACAAGGATCATTAGCTAAATAAACAATCAACAAAGAAGATTGAAACTAATGATTCAATCCTTCAACTCAGCAATTCAACATGGAACAATTGCTAGAGTTGAATAGAATCTCCTAAATCCTATAACATAAGCTAAACAAGCAACTTTGTGCAAATCAAAGTGTTTAGCAAGGATTAATCATGGAGATCAAAAGAGTGGGATCCTATACATGGAACTAGGCTCACTCATATACCAGAAAACTCTCTCAAAGTGTATTTTGACTATGGGGAAAGAGTTCTAACCGAAATGAATCGTCCAACGTTCTATTTATAGAGAACTGGACATAACTATGCGATCGATCGCCCGTAAGTATGCGATCGATCGCGTAGTGCAAAAACAATGACCAGAAGCGTCTGTAAGTGTAAACCCTCATTTGCGATCGATCGCATAACAGGTTGCGATCGATCGCACGAAAAGTCCCAACGGACAAATTCCGCACTAAGTTTGAAATGCAACGGTCATAAATCCAACGGACATATTTGCCACGTGGTGCGTTCGATCGCATGAACAGTGACGATCGATCGCAAGGCATAAAACAGCCTTAAACATAAAGGAATGCTAATCAAAACAAATCTATAAGAAGATCTAGCAATCCTAACATCATAAACTCAAATGTATGAAACTTGTGATACAAGACACAAGTGTGGCAATCAAGCATCCTATACTTATGTGATTCACATCATAAGTGAAAGGAAAACAACCTAGATGAACCTAGGACAACAAGGAAGACTAAATGTCAATGAAGTGCATGTGCATATGCATGAGTCATACCTTGAGGTGCTTGAACGAAACTTTCGATGACCAATGATCGAAGTCCAGAGAAAAGACCGGATAAGAAAGGCGTCTTCACGAACCATCTCGAGTAAGAACACCCTAAGCCACGACACCTAATCCCTAAACAATATAGCATTGAATACAAAACAAATGCTAATACAAGGGAAAAGGTTTTGTCAAATAGGAAATAGCCAATAGCAAATATTTTGCCCTTACACATGGGATATAATTCGGAAATTCTCCGCATCAAAGACTTGATGCATCTCTGTGGAAAATCATCACAGATGAACGATTGATTGAGGAAACTCTCACCACTTTCTCCATCTCTGCCTTGAGGAAAGGCATGACGATGATAGCGCCCCTAAGGGAGGACGCTACGAGCAAAACCCTAAATTAAGGGACAAATCCGGATGTTTGATCCGTAAGATTGATTTGCTCAGGAAGGTAATCGCCATAAGAATAAGCGATAATGCGAGCATAGGGCCGCAAAAGAGTGAGAGAAGACCGCCATCCCTATAAGAGGGACACCGCCGGTCACCGCTGGTCAGCGTTGTTGCGCCACTAGTTATGGCAGCACCGCCACCGGCCAATGTAATCTGCCACCGTCCTAGGGACCGTGAGTACTGAGCCTGTATGCCTCAATCAATGGAGAATCCTCTTCATGATGTCTATTAATGATATGGAGCGTCTGATCAATGGGCCATAGTTTGCAATACATATGAAGATGTAATTGTAATGATCAAGACGTCGAGTTTAAGGGTTAAAGACTTTGGAAGCAATTTTGCTTAAGTCTTTATGTTTTTCCAAGTTGATGTAATATGGCAAGTTTGCCAAGACAATGGATTTAGTTTTGATTTGAGATCAAGATGGAACTTTGAGTGTAAAGCCTTGGCTAATATCTTTAATAAAATCTGAGTTGCTTTCGTAGCCTCGATTTTAATGATGAGCTTACATTCATCTGTGACTACGATGGCAAGACCATCGAATCTTGTGCAAGGAAGAGAATATGCCCAATTTCTCTTGCCTAATGGCACTCACATTGATGTCACAAAAGCTCTCTACGCTCTAAGAGGAAATAGAACTTTGTTGAACTTTAAAGATATAAGAGCCAATGGATTCCATGCTAAGATGCATGATGAGAATGAAAAAGAATCCCTTTGCATTACCTCTAATGACTGCGGTAGAAAGCGCATCTTAGAGAAGCTTATGTGTCTCTCTAGTGGGTTGTATGTTACCACTATTCGAGCTATTGAATCAAACAATGTCATTCGGGATGACCTCTTGGATTCAGACACATATTGGCTTTGGCACGACAGGTAGTGACACCCTGGTCGTGATATGATGATCCGTGTATTGAAAACCTCACACGGACATCCATTCTTTCGAGCTAATTGAAGCATGAATCGAAGGGCGATTCAAGGAGATGAGACAGTTATGAGAAAGAGCAAATTTGCCACTGTCCGACGCCGTACGATCGATCGCATAATCCTTGCGATCGATCGCACCTGTCCAGATTGCGGCGTTAAGGGAACCCGAGAGCTCAGACGATCGATCGCACCTCCCGGCGATCGATCGCACGGGATTGAACGAACCCGAGAGCCCGGGCGATCGATCGCAACTTCCTGCGATCGATCGCATGTCCCATCCTGCATTGTTACAGGAACCCGAGAGCACGGGCGATCAATCGCACCCCCCTTGCGATCGATAGCATAGAACAAAATCTTCTCTCTCGGATGTTGACAATTCCTCCTATGCTTCTAAAGCTCCCAAAGCCAAATGCTCATTTGCAAAGTTTGTTCCTTCGGGAAATAAGGACTGAGACCGTCCTATGTAAAGGATTCTAAAGTACTTCTTCCATTCTTACAGATAATCCAAGGGGATATCTGTGGACATATTCAACCACCAAGCGAGCCATTTATGTATTTTATGGTGTTGGTTGATGCATCGACATGCTGGTCACATGTCATGATGTTGTCCATTCGTTATGCTGCTTATGCTAAACTCCTGGCACAAATGATTCGCCTGCCGGCTCACTACCCGGATCATCCCTTTAACTTATCAGGCTTGATAATGCTAGGGAGTTTATATCGAAAACTTTCGATGACTACTGCATGGGATAGATGTTGGGCATCTAGTCTCACATGTGCAAACCCAGAATGGTCTTGCAGATATTGTCATTTCCAGAACAAATGGTCACGAGGACGTTGGTAATGCGCACCAACCTTCCTCTCTCTGCCTGGGGGCACGCAGTATTGCATGCAGCTCTGCTTATTCGTCTGAGGCCCATCACCACCCAATCATGTTCTGCGTTACAGCTAGTGACTGGGTACGAGCCAAGCATATCGTACTTACGCATATTTGGGTGTGTTGTTTATGTGCCTATTACGCCGCCACAGCGTATCAATATGGGTCCTCAGAGACGAATGAGTATTTATGTTGGATTTGAGTCTCCAACCACAACCCGCTATGTAGAACCCTTGACAGGCGATCTATTTGTCACTTCGGTGAGACAGTCTTCCCGTCGTTAGGAGGAGATAAGAACGTACACGTTCAGCAGGAACGACTGGAATTATCGTGGCATGTCCCCACTCTGTCTCATAACGATCCCCCTATTGCAGAAAATGCGTAGAATTATAGATCTTCAGAAAGTCAGAGATTCTCTTCCTGACGCTTTCTTAGATCTTAGTGACTAGATCATATATACCAGCTGCAAACATGCCTGCAAGGATGCAAGTGCCTGAACAAGGACTTGGACTCAAAGTCGTTATTGCAGCTAACCCTATGGGAGGGACAGCTGGTGGCGCCACTGCCAGTAATGGTGGTGATGTGGCTTAGGCCGTGGCTCCGCTGAGGAAGCATGGGAGGCCACCAGGTTCGAGGGATTCGCGCCCTAGGAAATGGGCTGCGATGGCACCAAATAAACCTCTCATCATTGATACTCAAAATCCGTCCATGAAAACGTTCCGGATTATGGTTATGTCCAAAAGACATCTTCGGGGGACGCCCTGTCGCTAAGACCTATCCGTGGGAACCTAGAGATCTCGATTAATTACACTAGTGTACATGAGACGTGGGATAGAAACTCCATCACAGTTGATGATGTATTTGCATATGCTTGTGCACAAGAGTTCATTGAGAATGATGATATTGAACCTCGCTCCGTTGATGAATGCCAACGTAGAGCTTATTGGCCTAAATGGAAATATGCGATCCAGGTTGAGTTGAACTCACTAACAAAGAGAATGGTATTCGGGCTAGTTGTGTCAATACCTTCTGGAATAAAACCTGTTGGATATTAATGGGTCTTTGTTAGAAAGCGTAGTGAGAGAACGAGATATAAAGCTCGCCTTGTAGCGCAAGGTTTCTCACAACGCCCTGGAATCTACTACGATGAGACATACTCTCTCGTAAAGGACGTCATAACGTTCTGCTACCTTGTCAGTGGTAGTTTCTGAAAAACTGAACATGCAGCTTATGGATGTGGTCATAACATATCTCTATGGGGATCTAGATATGGAGATTTATATGAAGGTCCCGGATGAGATTCATCTACCCAAGTCAAGTGGCTCTAGACCATAGAGCACGTTTGCAATAAGATTGCAACGTTCACTATATGGATTGAAATAATCCGGACGGATGTGGTATACCCGTCTAAGTGACTACTTGATTGGAAGAAGGTATGTGAACAATAAATTATGCCCCTACGTGAAAACAAGTTCCGGATTTGCAAGTGCTAGTGAATACTTGAAATCCGTGTTTGAGATGAAAGATCTTGGGAAAGGATGCTCATGCGATTTAATATGGATAAAGTCGATCCTGTTAGCACTCCCATGATTGGTCACAGTCTAGATCCAAGAAGGATCCGTTTCACCCAAGGGATGATGGTGAAGACGTTTTAGAGGCTGAGGTACCGTACCTAAGTGCAATAGCGCATTATTGTACTTGGCACAGTGTACAAGACCCGATATCTCCTTTGTTGTTACTTTGTTAGCTAGATTTAGCTTTGCGCCCACGCAACGCCATTGGACTGGCATAAAGACTATCTTTCGTTACTTGAAGGGTACGATTGATATGGGCTTGTTCTATCCCTACAGAGAGTCGAAACTAGGTGAGGAACTTATGTTTGCTGTGGTTGAACGATCCGGACATCCGGACGAGGACTTACCGTCCGGATGGAACACAAAGGGCACGTTACCTACAGAGAGGCATGAAAATATGGCAAAATGGGTGAAGAACCCGTGCCTACCGTCATCGGGCGATTGATCGCAGGATATGCCACGATCGATCGTACCGAGCTTCTGCCATCGAGCGATCGATCGCAGAATGTCACGATCGATCGCACGAGTGCTGCGGCCCATTATTCCGAAAATCTTTGTGATGTTTTGGTGGATTTTACTGATGTTGGGTATCTCTCTGACCCATATAAAGGTTGTTCCCAAACTGGTTATGTCTTTACCATGGGTAACACCGCGATATCTTGGAGGTCTACTAAACAGACTATTGTCGCTACTTCTTCGAACCATGTTGAGATTATTGTTCTCCATGAAGCAATTCGTGAGTGTATATGGTTAAGGTTCATTGATACACATATAAGAAGTATATGTGGTTTGAGGTCAACCACTGATGAACCTACATCCATTTATGAGGATAATGCTGCCTGCATTGAGCAGATGAAGCAAGGTTTCATCATAGCCGACAACACCAAGCATATATCGCCTAAGTTCTTTTGTAATCAGCAATAGCAGAAGTTATTTAAGATTAAAGTGAATCAAGTCCGTTCTGAGGACAATGTGGCAGATTTATTTACTAAGTCATTGCCTAAATCCACATTTGAGAAGCATGTGAAAAGCATTGGTTTGCTTAAGTTATCTGACCTCCCATGATTGTGGAAATCAGGGGGAGACGCAGACTTCAGGGGGAGTGTGGCGTCCATGCAAAGTTTTCAAATGTGAAGGGTGTGTTGTACTCTTTTTCCCTTCGACCAAGGTTATTTTTCTCCCACTGGGTTTTTGTTACTTGGCAAGGTTTTTAATGAGACAACGCGAGGAGCACCACCTAGTGTTGATGCCACAAGGGGGAGTGTTGAAGGGAACCTACTTTGTGTGTGCCTTGTCAACCTAGGATTAGATTAGTTAGTATAGCATATGGATTACATATTGAATAGAAGTCCTATTGGGATGTGGATTGTACCCTTTGTGTTTCTCTATATATAGAGACACCTATTCATTAATAAAGATACGATCTATTCCTGTGCTATTTACTTTGTATTTACTTTCAGTATTATGGTTGTAATTTATATTTACTTAAACAATATATAGTTATTTAATCTTTAAAGGGTATTAGTTAAAAAAAAAACAATTTTTGTTGACAACATATGTTATCTTAATAACAGTATGCATTTTAAGAAATTTCATGTGGAACCCACTTTTCGTTCACATCTTACCAATCCGGTCATTAAACATGTACATCTCGAGACGTACGTAGATCATTTCTAGAAATTTCCAGCCAAATTGAAAATTGTTAAGGTATTTCTACATGAAATTAATTGACGAACGAAATTTGCCTAACCGGAACCGTTCATGTTCAGAATGATAAATCACAATTATTAATGTCTTAACGATTTTTTAATTTAGCTGAAACTTTGTAAAAATATCTATTCATAGACACCAAAAAACTGACCCGGCCATTACTAAGTAATTGACACCTAACGGCTTCGTCCAGCCAATCATAAGTTGGTCACAAGGCTTAAGCTTGATTGAGGCCTCTTGATCTTCCTTGCACATTTTCATGATTCTAAAGAGATGGTGAACATTGTGGTCTCACACGACCCATTTAGAGACGTAGTCAAGGAAAAAAGAAGCAAGTGTTAGACCAAAAAATAAATTCTCATAAGTTGTCGAATCACAGAACTTTGAGGATTGATATTCATTTTACAGTTTATCAGCCCACCCATATTTGTAAGAAAATAAATGAACATTATCTCCCTCAAAATAATATTTGGATGTATAACCTTCCTTGGTGTATTTCTCAGGTGCTTTTATTTGATACTATGTTGTATAAGATCTCACTAGAATCTTGTTTGTAATTTTATTTTGTTCATAAAAAGAAATGGTGAGAATAATAAAAAAAATCGCTCAATTTTGTAGTTTACAGGTGTAAAATTTAAAGAAATATAGAAATAGAATTAAGGAAAACTCTGGTAGGTTGGACTCCTCCTTTATTGAACAATGATCAGTTGAACTTCGATGTTGCAGTAAATTCAAAAGGTAAAGCTTTAGCAGGATTCGTTATTAGAGACCACAATGGTATTGCAATAAATTTGTGTTGGCTCCATTCCAATTGGTTACGCATCAGTTCTCCAAGCAGAAGCGATTGGGTTAAAAGCAGGATTACTTTGGACTAACCATCTTCAAATTCAACATCTTCAAGTGAAGTGTGACTCTTTATTAATTACTAAACAAGATGATCAAACATATCTTTAAAGTGACTTAGTGCATTTCTATTATTGTGGCCGATATTCATCACATTTCTTCTAATTTTTAATATTTCATTTACCCATGTTTTTAGGGAAGCAAATATTATTGCCGATTGTTTTTATAGTCTATGTTAAAGATTGTCTCAAAATAGTACTTGGTGTAATCATTTTTCTATTTCTGTTCTCTCGTTGTTGGCATTTGATTCATATTTTATTCCATCTATAATGTATTTTGTAATTAAAAAAAAGGTTTACAGTTGTAAAACTGCAAACGGACTGATACAATTAATTCTCCAATATTTGTGATCGTTCTCTGTGATTTAGATTTGGAACCGAAACAAAAACAACCACAACGATGATGCATGGCTGATGATATGGATATGGAGGACATCGATAGCGGCGTCGTTGATCAGCCAAACGCCGATGACATGGATATAGAGCAGCCTCCGAACCCTAGCCCTTGCCCTTGGTGGAACCAACTTCCAGTTCCCTATTTCTATACGATCTACCGTCGACGCCGAGGTACCTTCTCTCCCGTTCCGATAATTATTGAAAAAGAAAAACAAATAGTTAATTCCTTTTTAATTGAGCAGCCATGGCATTGAGGGAAGCTTGGCCGATGGTCGAATCGTCTTTCAAAGATATTGGCATTACATGCACAATGAATCCGGTGGGTTGAGTTTTGTATCTTTCAGTTTATGTATTGGTTGGTTGATGCACATGCATATGAAATTGTCGTATTAATTCGAAATTATGCTCGATCAGAGGGAGCGTAAAATCAGAGTCTCAACACCCACAAGGACTATGGACCCAGATATCTTTCACAAGGCTGGCTATCTTTTCCAACTTTTGTCAAGGACTAGAGTTTGGCCAACTCTGGTACACATTCTTCTTTTATTACAAACTCTAAGTATTGATTTTTTTTTCAATAGAACTGGTTCTCTTATTGGATCTAATTTGTTATCTTTTTCATTTCGGTGCTCAACATTTTGATTTCAGGCAATAGAGATAGCACTAAATGGCAGGGACCATGACCTCATCGAGTTTGGCACTCAAGAAGGTGGGCTTGGCTCAAAATATAGGATGAAGAGGGTGAGTATTGTATAAACTTCCTTCCATAGTTTCTATATCTCTTTGGGGTTATCAGTCTTTTATTTGCCTTTCTAAGAGTTGGCTGGGGTTAGTGAAACAGAGAATCAGTTAATGTGGGCTAAACATACTAGGAATAAGAATCGTAATAGATTATCTGCCGCTTCTGCTACCCAACTACTAGATAAAGAGCCAGAGTGTTAATTAGACCTAACATCTCTTAATTAAGGGTTTTTATCACAAATGGTACCTGAACTTTACGTGAATTATATACATGGTACCTGAACTTCACTTTTGATCACAACTAGTACCCGAACTTTTCGTTTTCATCTTAAATGGTACCTGAACTTTTCGTTTTCATCCTAAATGGTACCTACAGTCAATTTTCAGTAAAAAAAAAAAAATTGAAAAAAAAAAAACCTCTCTCTCTCCAGCCGGAACTCTCTCTCTCCCGCCGGAACTCTCTCTCCTCTCCATCGGCGCCGCCGTCAACCATCTCCAATGACCACAAAGTTTATATCAACATGTAGATAACAATCCAAGGATGAAATTATGTGACTACATCAAGGTGAGATTCAAAGTAGATAGAGAGATATTGATGCCGGAAGTTCCAAAAATCGAAAAGTCGACGACCTCAATCCTCCACGTACGGCGGTCAACGTTGAAAATTGAGGGTACCACGAGGTTGCTGGGATGGAGGGCTTCAAAGCCCAATAGGTTTGGAGGATCGAAAGTGGCCGGAGGTGGTGGCGCCTTATGGTGCAGAGGGAGAGGAGAGAGATTACGGGTGGGGGGGGAGAGGGAGGGAGAGAGAGAGAGAGAAAGAGAGAAAAAAAAAAAAAAAAAAAACTAAATTTTTTTGTTTTTTTTTTCTTTTCAATTTTTGACCGTAGGATGAATTTGTTTTAATTTTTTAACGGTAGATTTGACGATAGGTACCATTTGTGATCAAAACGAAAAGTTCAGGTACCATTTGTGATCAAAAGTGAAGTTCAGGTACTATGTATATAATTGAGGTAAAGTTCAGGTACCATTTGTGATAAAAACCCCTTAATTAATATGCTAGAGATTGTGTGCAGGAGGAATGTGTTATACTGCGGAGACTTCTCTCGCACTCCTTAAAGGTGCGTAAAGTGATCTAGTGATTGTTTATTTCACGTAGATGTTCCTCTAACTTTTCACAATATGATTGTGGTGCAGGATCTTGCTAGCCTGACTCGCTGTAAACTTTTTCTGACTGTAAGTGTTACTGTTCTTTTATGATAGTGATAGTGATAGTGATAGTGATGTACATTTTTTTTTTCTGGTCTTTCCGCCTCCAGGCGAAGCGAGAAAGAATGAATTTAATGGCTTTTAGTTTTGCTTGTAAAGAAAAAGGAATACAGTCTTACTGCTGTGGGTCCATCTCGAAGATTAGGGTTGGTCAGAAGGGTTATAGAAGGCTGCATTACTGAAAAGACGACTCCTGCATTTGTTATTAATGCGTTTAAAATGAAGTTTGAACAGCCTGAACTTTTGGATGATCTCGGCCTTCTTTCTAAGGTTGAGAAGATGGGCTCTTTGTTGAACAAAGATGGTGCAGGCAAAGTAGCCATGTCCTTCCATGAAAGCCGAGGTAAATTCCTCTCTCGTTCTTACTCTTCTTTGTTGTTTGCTTGCTCAGTAACTTGGGGAAAATGTAGAATTTCTGTCAATATTTAAAAGTTTTAGCTACGATTATGACATGACACTGAAGGCAAACGACACTTAATCATGGCCTAAGATGATCGTAAGTATCTGTTAAGCATTTGGTTTTTTCAACAACTCAAGTATGATTTCACATTGATCAGTGATCATAGATATCAGATGGAAAAAAGAATACGATAATAATACAAAGCTCAGAAGGGTTTTACATATGTGTATTGGTTTCAACGAGCAATTATTCCATTCTTGAGTTTTTTAACCTATGATTTGCTGTTTGTGTGCAGCAACAAAGTTGGAAGAAGCTTGGTCGATGGTGGTGACATCTTTAAATAAATATGACATTTCATGCACACTGAATCAAGTATGTCGTGGTATATTGGTGTTGTTTATGACAACTTACTCTTGTGTTCAGTTTGTAGATCTAAATTGTTGAGCGTTGTGAAATCTCTTTAAGATTGATCAGTGACATTATTTCAAATTGCAAATGATACATGTGATTTGATGCAAATACGAAATTGTTGTACAGGTTAAGCGTACCATTACAATCTCAACAACTGGAGTGACCAAAGAGGATCCAGATGCTTTTGACAAGGCTGGCTATCTTCTGGAACTTTTGACAACATCTAACGTTCCGCCATCTCTGGTACAAACCGCACATCCTTTGTTAGCGTTATCTTATCTGATAACAAATGAGCTATTCTATATAAGTTCAAATGATTTGAAGTAGTTGCCTGCTAGTTAATGGTTTTTCTTTATTTTTGTTTCATTGTTATTCTTTATCATTTTGGCAACATGTAAATAATAATTGTTGCAGAATGAATAGTAATAAAAAGTTGCTGTCAATTTTTCTACCTTTAATTGATATATGATATTTATGCTTGCCTGTTCTTTTTACTTGAAAAAGGCAAGTATTTCCTTTTGCGATACAACTAACTTTCTTATGATTTTCAGGCAATAGAGTTGGCACTTAATGGCAGGCAACATGAATTCATCAGGATGGGGACTCAAGAAGGTGGGCTTTGCTCAAAACATAGGATCAAGAAGGTGGGTAATGGATAAATTTTCTTCCATGTATTTTTCTAGCAGGTGTCTGACCTTTGTTCTCAGAACAATCTAGCTCCTAGAACTGTTTACCATTATGTCTCTGTTAGCATTCTAGAGTTGTGAATTCTGAATTCTGAAACCGAACCTTTTAGTTTTAGTATTTCCATTCACAAGATTAAAGCATGCTTTTCTCCTATGTTGGAAATTAAAGATTTTCATTTAGTGCGAAGACAATCATAAGAGGATTGTGAGCCTTATGTGGGTGCTGTTTACATGCAGGAGCGATTTATAAAACGGCGGGCACATCTCATTCGCTTGGTGAAGGTGCATAGTCATCTAATACATCTTTTAGTGATCTAAATTCCTCTAAAAAAAATCAAGGAAAGGAAAAAAGAACTATGCACATGTTTGATTCTTTCTGATAGTTGTTTCTCTAATTTTTCATGTTACATAATTCGGAATGCAGGGGATTCATAAACTCACAAACTGTGATATCTATTGTGCTGTAAGTGGTGTACTGTTACTTTGTGATTTTGATGGGTCCTACTATTGTGCGTACATATCTTTTCCTGGTGAAGTAAGAATTATGTACGAGTTAACTGATTTTCAATTTGCCTTCAAATGAATAGGGAAGAACCATTACTGCTGTAGGTTCATCTCTTGATGGATTGCGTAAGTTCAGGACGGTTGTGTTGTACTGCATTGTTAAGGATGTGTGTCCGAACATTTCAGAAAAAATGTTTCAGATCGTAAGTCAACGAGGGAACTGAATAAGAAGCTCAAACAATTGTGTTTCTGAACTTATCTTGGTGTTGCAAATCTATTTGAGCACGATCTAAATAATATTAGCCCAATTACTTGGAAATAACAAGTTCATAGTTAACTACATTAGACGTGTTTCATGAAAAACTGCAGCTACTTGAGGATATGTAAGCTTGGGCTACTTGGCTGTTTGACTTGTATTAAGTTTACGTTTTGCGTTTAGCTTATGCTATGTATGTTCTTTTCTTCAAAGACCTTTCAACTTTAAACATATATCCTAAACAAGAGTGTTCTTTATATCATTTGTAGCTCTTATCTGAGAGTGAGAAATAGCAATTGCTGAGATATGAAAAGCCAGCAGAAAACCTAGACATTAGCTGACTAGCTACCATGTTTGCAGCTCTGAACCATTTTGTATTTATGTGTACTTTTAGTAGAATTAGAAAAGACCAAAGCTTTTAGCATCAAAATGCATGATATGCCATGCATTCCCAATTTTCCCACATTTAGCCATCGCAGACTTTAGCTGTGGACTTAAGCTAATGTTAATTCTGTCTTTAAAACATTCACATCTAATTAATCTTTGCATACCCATTTTTTTGGGGTCCCTATCTCTTTTCTTTTTTGTTGTATTTAGTTCTTTTTGGTGCCAATGCAATGCAAGCCCTACCACTAATTCACCGAAGGGCGGTTTGATTTTTACTATGTTCTTAATTTATAACAAAGAAAATGATTTTTCTAAGGTTGTTGCTAAATGCAGCACTAGTGGAGTTTATTACACTCTGCTCACCACACCCCATCAAATATTTTGGGCATAAAATATACTTACTATACCTCTTGACAATGACTTAAACACACATTAGATTGCAAATCAAGACATATGACTGTTTACTTTTAATTTACCGTTAAAAAAAACATTTAGGATCTGAAAAAATAGTAAGAAGTAATTTCGTTGAAACATCATTATTCATTGGTCAAGAACTTAACTAACAAATAACCATCAATCGTGCGGTTACCGCCAAACAAATTGATCTGATACGTTATTGTCTAGACGAACTATCAAGCATTCGCTCAAGGCCTACCGAATAGTCTACACCTATTCGACACTAATCTGTCGAACGAGGTCGTAGATTTTGATAAGCAAACAACTTTTAGGTGCGATAAATCAAAACAAAACTATACACATATCTCCTTTGGAGACTTCCAAATGATGATATGAGATTATGAGACTCAATTTAATAGTAGAAAATTGTTTGAATTGTTTCCCCATCTTTGAAAGAATTTGATGAAGTTTAGGTTTTTGCACAATAAGACAACTTATTAGGAAATTAATCACAGTAACTTTGTATTCAAAAAAGAAAAGAATAGACAACTCTTTTGATTAATAAGGGAGATTGCAACTTGCAACTTAAGATCACCCAATATTTAAGTTGTTGGGGTTAGATCAAGTGGTGAGCGAGATTCGGGAATTGAATTGAGTTAGAATTAAGATAAGTTAGGTGTACGAATCCCTCCAATGTAACAAAAAAATATTATTCTAATTTAAATTAAAATTATTTGAACTATTTATTAACAGACTCCCACTGAAAGATAATTTTATAATTTTTACAAAAAAGAGAGAAGAAGAAGGAAATATAAGTTTGATTTAAAAAAAAAAAGTGAAATAAGTAACACCCTCATTTTGATACTCAATAGCTTATGCTAGCATTAATTCATTAAATTCGTTGTTTTTATTCATACGTTTGATTGCAGCTAAATATCTTAGAAATTTTTAAGTCTAGTAATCGATAAATTAGCGACGGAATATTGCAACTAAATAGATTAATATTACAAGTAATTAAGATCAGTGGTGATAGGGATTCGTTTAATTTGCCTTCCATATGAAATTAGGAAAATTAAAGAAAAGAAGAAAATGTTGCAGGGAAATTTTTTTTAAATAAAATAAAGAAAAATAAAAATTACAGCGTGGCTCAGGTATATAGTTGGGATCGAGGCTTAACAAACTCTTACGGATTGGTTACATGCATTTCTATGATCGCCTCTAAAGTACTGACACGTGGCTATGACACAGGCAGGGGAGAAGGATTTGACGATTAAGGGTAACGCAAAAGAGGTTGGGAAGAACAAAATGAGAATGCAGATTATGGGCATTTATGTCTTTTTACGAATAGAGGACCGACCCTTGAAAAGTTGTTATATATAGAATCTTCGCAATGGTCACAGTACTCGCTCGCTCACTCACTCACACACAGAGCGTGTCTGCGTCTTTGAGATTTCTCTCTCTCTCTCTCTCTCTCTCTCTCTCTCTCTCTCTCTCTCTCTCTCTCTCTCTCTCTCTCTCTCTCTCTCTCTCTCTCTCTCTCTCTCTCTCTCTCTCTCAATGTCGTCGCCTTTTGAGTCTGTGGGGTCATCGCCGACCAGCCAGTCCACCGATCCCTCCGACGATAAGCCGTTTGACGATACTGCCTCAAAATCGGACGACGCCTCCAAGTGCCATGCCTCCGGCTCCGGCTCCGGCTCGAAATCCCCTGAAGCGTCTGACGGCGGCTCGAAGTCCGGCTCTGAATCTGAGAAAGCCACTAAGGGTACGTACGTACTGCTTTTCTTTCACATATCTTTCTTTTGGATGATCGACAATCCCTTTCTTTTATATTCCATCGATCTCTGGTTTAATTAGCTAGCTAGGGTTTAAAGAAGTGTTGATTTTGATTTAATTTTCAGACGATCCAAAGGAAGAGATGGAAGTTGAAGTTGATATACTTGAAGGCCCGTCTGTGAACAAGGAAAGGGAGGAGGATAACAAGAAGAAGAGAGCCGGTAGCTTTCAAGAGAATGACGACACCAAGAGGCGCCAACTTACCAAAGATTTGGTGCCCACTGCCTCAAGCTTGGCCTCGCCGCCGCCCCCGCCCCCTCAGCGCTCGCCGTCGCCGTCGCCGTTGCCATTGCCTGCCCGCTCTAACGATCCCGACCGCACTCTCTCACTCACACCCCAGCCGCCGTCCCCGCCCTCTTTCGAGCTACCTCAGCGCTCGCCCTCGCCCGGGCCCGACTCCTCCTACAACACCACCGACTGCTCCACCACGGCCAAGTGAAGTAGTAATTTTGATCATGAGTTGTTATAATATTGTGGGTCGGTCTGCTTGAATATTGCTAGCTGCGTTTGGTTGTTTAATTTCTTGAATAATCTGTAATCATAGAGTGATTAACAGTCTGAGGATTTGTATTTTACCACCTAAGTACGTTCAAATAAAGCATGCATATATGGTATTTGTCTATTTGAAATTAGTTTCAGGGATATTAATTTCATACTCAATTAGGGATTAATTAATTGCATGTGTTTGTTGCGTAGAATTTATGATAAGTACTCTGTACGTAGCATTTGGTTGATAGCTTTTTTTTTTTGGATGATAGATTTAACCAAAACAAATTTATGACAAGTACAAAACATTCCTCATATATCACTTATAGCTCGCTTGCTAGGTCTTAAAGAATTCTTGTGCATGTATTTAAAATGCATAAAACTAAAAGAAACCATAAATTACTAGCATCTGGTCTCGTTGTAATTCTAATCTAGAACGACGTTATATATAACTTCAGTCACTTAATTAATGATATTGATACTTATTTGGCTACAATAATCTTCACCTATTATAGATATTCCCCACTTTAATTTAGGTAACATAGGAAGGAGCTCAAATAAGTTTGAACTTTGCTTTACAATATTGATCAAAGTTCAATTTTTTACAAGTAGGCATTTCCTTTAATTTCATCGCCCAAATTAAAGTTAAGAGATCAAAAATATTTCACACCTAAATTGCTTAATCAATGGTATAAATTGATGTGAAAGTATCGACTTAACCGTGGGATGGTAATACTTGGGCAATTTCTCTTCTACTGGCATGGATATTTAAGAAACACTGATCGATTCAGATGGGAAATGAACAACTAACGTCAAGATGTGCAAATAGCCAAAAAAAGAAGAAGGCAAAGGTAGGCACCCAGTTCTTGGGATGATGCTGAAACCTGGAAAGTAAAATAAAATTTGAACTTGGGTTTATGCAAAAGAAGATAGGATAGGATCACCCTTTGTTCAAATTGGTCAGCCATGCATATAGAAACTAATATTAGTTGGGTCGGAAAAGACTGATAAGAAATAAAGGCAAAAAGTGGAGATGCGGGGTATCGATCCCCGTACCTCTCGCATGCTAAGCGAGCGCTCTACCATCTGAGCTACATCCCCGGGTTGTCTTTTGTACTCAAAAAATTATATTAGTTTATACTCTTCAGACTTCACAAACGGGCCAATTGTGGGTTAAGCTAACATGTTCTTCTAAGGTCTAAACCACATAGAGGTTACTGCAGTGAGGAACAGCTGGTTGAGTTACTGCACGTGATTACATTTGCATTTTGGTTCTTATGGTTTTGAACTTTTGATCATAGTACGTATGATTGTTTTTCTTTGTTACAATTACGATTTCGATCCATGCGTTTCTAATTTTTAATTTCATTCTCCATGTTTTCAAATACTTACAATTCTAATGTTGAAAAGTCTAAGAAGATCACTCTTTCCATCATGTCTACATGAAGCGAATTTTGTGGCTGACTATCTAGTGAATTTTGTTGTTTGTTCTTTTTGTATCGAAGAAAAGGAAGGTTCGAGAAGACCGCTTTCATTATTTTTATCAACTTTAAGGTTTAAGATTTAAAAATTAAAAAAATGATTTGCAAGTATGAAGCATGTGGGATTTAATGTAAAAGTGATGAAGAAGAAATTGCACGTGTCGTAATTCGTAGGTATATGAACTTAAATAGTAAACAGGCTCAAACATAGAAATTGTATTTATTTTAGATTAGAACAAATTTATTTACGTGTTAGGCTTGATATTGAGCCACATTCTTAAAAAAATTCATACTAGTTCAAAAGAGTACTAATTTTATTTTAAATTTTATATCGTGAATGTCATATGTTCAAATCTCACTGGCTTATAAGGATAGGGTGGGCTAGAGATAAAAATTGTCGTTTCTCCTAAAAAAAAAAAGTGAGTAACCCTATTGCCATTCGCCCATTTGCCACCATTTTTATCTGCCCTTGCACCACGAAGAGAGGTACGTTAACACATTGGATTAGGTTTTTTTTTTTTAATGTTTCACATTTTTTTTTTTGTGTTAAGTAAATATGAAACCTCAGAAGTTTCATTCACATGGTGGCAGGTTTCCTGCTTAATATTTCCATATACTTGTGGAACGACAAAAAGACATTTTTTTTAGAGGAAAAGATAAAATTCATAAAAAAGACTTGATATCATCTTTGTTTAGTAATGAAGCTCAAAGTTTTGTAGAAATACGAGCTTTAGAGAGTGAAGAGTTCCCTTGCTATAGTCCTTCCTACTCCTCTCTCTCAAAATTCAGGCATAGATTTGCTCCGGCGAAATCTGGATTAGCAAGTTTAAGAGTCGAGGATGAGTTTCTTCTTTGTTTTTCGACCCTTGCCCGGTTTTCTGTTTCGATTTCGGTTTTTCTACGTTACCAATACATAAATGAAAAAAAATTGAACAAGTGTGTCCAAATTCATTTTGACAAAGAGTACTTTCCTTTTATTCAAACTAATAATTCTGATATTAATAAAAATTTCGTGTTTATGGAGATTTAGTTGATCCAATAATATTTGTCGCCACAACGGTAGATATATAAAGATCCAAAGTTCATATCTCATTCTAAGATTCAAAATAAAAATAAAAAGTAAAGAAATGTGCTTAATTTTAGTGTGATCGATAAAAAATACATATAAAAAGAAAACCACGAATAAGATTGCCCGAGACAAGGACCAAAAATTGACTGAAGTTACTAGAGACATAAAACACAATTGTAATTGATCCCCTGAAGAAATTCGTTTCTCTTTCTCAATCAAATCCAGTTCATAGCCTTTCAAATGTAGAAGAAATTAAGGTCAGCATTCCTTTCTTACATCACCTAATTACAAGTAATTAAACCCCTTGATTCTAACCCCAAAAAAGAAATAAAATACAGGCATAAAGAGATCAACAAGAAATTGCATTAATGAATCCCATGCTTCACTATTCTCTACTTTTTCACCTTTTAATTCTATGCCTAATTGATTTCATGTATATACCCACATTGTATTAATTCTCTCATCTCACGCGCGTACCCAAAACTTTACATCAATCCGAGCCATTACCAGTTATATGGCAACAAAGAATTCCTTTACTTCAACCTTGCCACACCATTTTGCTTTTCCCAGTAGGCGTACTAGTAGGAGACCCAAACCATCTCTGCGTCAACATCTTCAACCTCTCATCCCTAACCTCACAAAACATGTCCGCCCACCCTTTCGGCTCCACCGGCTGAAACCCTAACCCCGGAGTCCTATCTTGGGAATTCGGGTTCAGTGCCTGAGTCCAATCCACAACGTAAGCCGACACCCGTCTCCGGAACTTGATCTGAAACTCTGGCCAGGCTTGGTACTTATAATGGTTCACTGTAGCATTCTTCATGCTCAATTGCTTTGTTTTAAACTGCTTCTTTATATGAAAATGGTGTATCACGTTAAGCAGGGAGTGTTCCACTGCATCCAGCAGCACAATAGACTTGTGCCGCTGCTCGAACCGTCTCCGACATGTGTACCCTTGCGTGACTCCCTCCAATGGGTGCGTTTTTCGGTTCGAGGGGCCAAAGTCGTTGCACCGAATCGAAACTTGCCCGATTTCCGAGTGTTTCGGTAACAAAGATTTGAGCATGTGTTTCCCGGGCGTCGGAGACTCATTCCATGAATATGGCGCGAAAACGAACTCGTCGACATCGATGTACATCATCCATTTGCACAAGGACTTGGCGTACACGGCAGTGTGTGAGAACCCAGCCTCTTGTGTCTTAGGCCAGATCCAAAACGTCGTCGTCACGTTGAACCCTTCTTCGTTGAGCTGCTTCACCACGTGTCCCAAATCGTCGTCGCTATCATTGTCGTACAAAATGAACCTGTCCACCCCGATTCTGGAATGGTACATGACCCATTCCCTCAGGAACTTTGCCACGTTGTACACCATCGTGCACGCGCACAGCTCGTGACGGGGCTCTGCGGATTGCGTGGGGCCCATGCTGCGTCGTCGTTTCGGGGTGTAGAAAGCGACGGATGGGACCACCAGATTCGCTTCCACTATCTCCAGTGAGATTTTGGTATTGTCGTTCAACGCCGGCGAGTCCGGGTGTGGGCACCTGAAGACCTCTTGCGTCGAGCTCGTGACGGCGGTTCTAACGGCGTCGTTTTTGGACGCGTCGCCGAAAACGCACCTGAACTCGCTCGGAGGCCGGTTCACGCCCTGACGATTGTTCAGCCCCTTCGCGAACAGAACGACGTCGTCTTCGGTGGAGAACGATTCGTAGACCAGAAATGTCCAACGGATCAGCTCCGGCGCCGTCGGACCCGGCGAATCCTTATTGATCTGCGACTTCCTCGACAACACTGGCTGCAGAAACGGCCGGAGGCGCTTGACTCTGTTCGGCATCGGACAATAGAACGCCGTCCGGTTCGTAAACGGCAGAATTCCGGCGAATCTGGCCGCGGAGGTGTCGGTGTTCTGGAACACACAGACGTAATCATCGACGGCGCTGGAGGCGTCGGAGAGTGGAGTTTCCGGCGAGACGATGAGGAGGATCTCCCAGGCAGGCAGAAGCACAGCGAGGTTGGAGATTGAATCCCTAATGGAGGAGACATGGCGCGTGACGAGGGTGAGAGGCTCCGGCGTTGACTGGTCGTTGATTACGAGGTTTTGGCGGTGATCGGAGGAAGAGGCGGGGCCGGGGACGGGATAGTGGTGGATGAGGTCGGTGCGGGAGATGGCGGAGCGGGAGAGGTGGAGAGAGAAGAAAGCGAAGAGGAAGAGTGCGGCGATGGTGAAGAAGAGCGCTGCGGAGAGTCTCCGGCGCATGGTGATGAGGAAGGAATTTGAGGGAGGTGGAGTTTGTGGTGAGAGTTTGTATGGCTTAATTTGGGTCATTTTGTGGAAGACAAATCGAGACGTCCTTTCTTTCTAACTTCTGATATGGATTTAATGATGCTTGGATTTATTTATTAATACTAATTGTAAAAGACAAATGTGAAACTAATCCACTCCTAATATCCTATCCTGTTAGGACAAGGAGAGGACCTTTCGTTCTTTCTAGCACTACCATTCAGATTATCACACGTGTAAATCTAAAATGTTTGAGAGGATCCACCTCCAAATATGATTTTGTAATTTCAATTATCATCATCCAGAGAGTCTTGCACACACATAAGTGCTTATGCACTTATGCATTTAGGGCGATCCAACGGCTGACATGCAGAGGTGAACGATTTAACGATGTGCATGCAGAGGGTGTGTGTAGTTAGATGAAGAATTGGCCAATCCAACGGTTAAGACCGCACCAAGAATTTTTTATCATCATCATCTAATCATGATTTTGTAATTTCCAAAGCTTATTTTCTAATGAGGACGATGATGAATGAGAATTTCCAATCTATTATTCTATAAAGAAGAATCGGAAAGAAAATGAAGACGCATACGCATATTGATTTTTGTGCAACGATATCGGAATTGTGTCCTAAATCTATTGCATTGCCATCTATACTCGAAAATGTTGATATTTGTTCCATGACTTCCATCAAAATAATAAATAGCAAGTAGCTCATATATATTTTCATTCCTAACAAAATTTGCACTTGAAAAAATAGTTAATATCATTAGAGACGATGTTACGGTTTTCCTAATAAAGAATTGTATAGCCTAAGACGCAAAACTTAATCATCAATCATATTCACTCATTTTGAAAATCAGATTTATTTACATGTATAATATTAATTTGCGAACTTAGCTGTTCATGACCACCGATTTAGAGAAGATTTCATATTTTTACTTTAATATATATGAGAATTAACCTGGTTTTCTAGCTATTTATTTATCTATTTTTGTGGGTGTATATATATAGAGTATATTGAAGTAGCCTAAGGTGCAAGGCAGCGAGAAAGAGAAGCGCGAAGAGGATAAGATGGCTTTACAGCTTTAGCAGTTAGCTTGGCACATTCCCTAATAAGCATAAAGGTCTGTGCTTCGAGTGCACACAAAGTTCATTCCTTAAGTTTTGTGCCATTTTCTTAATTAAAGTGCAAGAGAGATTATCCTTTAATTGCTCCAAAATTAACTCACGTTTTACTTGTATCCTATTTTTATATTAGTTTTCTTTTTGTTGGATAATATATTATTACAACAAAGACTCGAGGGGTGAGTTTAATAACTTATAAAAGAAAAGAAAAGCTTGAGAAATATGAAGGGAAAAATTGTTAGGCCAAACACTATGCTAAGGTAATCCATTGGAGATGCTCCATCTCCAATTACACTCATTATATTTTTGTTAAATTTGTTGAAAAAAATAACTAAAAGCTAATTAGAAACTACATTTAGAAAGCCGTAAAATTGTTGCTCTAAATCATGTTCAAAGTTTTAGGGAGTCGTAATTTATTATTTTCATTTGAAAATATTATTTACCACAAAGAAATAAGAAAATAAGAAGAAATTGTAATTACAAATAGATTACTTGGATTATTAATGCACTAAAAGCTAGCCATGATGAGTTACCTTCTCTCTCTTCGGATTTAGGAGCTTCATTTTATTACTATAGGAGAGTAGTAAGGAGCATGGTTAGAGATTTTTTTTAAATTTTTTTTAGCTTTTCTCTAAAATTTAATTTAGGAGCTTATCTAGAGAGTTTTGATAGAGATGCTCTAACAAGTTAAACTTACGAGCCATTATGTTAGCCAGTCAAAAAATATGCTGAAAGTTGATGTGATTGAAACTTATATTTAAACGTCTAATATTAATTAAATTTGTTGCTATAATACCTGAACTATCTCTTATATCAAACTTTATCGCTCATGGAAACTCATTTATAGAGGTCATTGAAGATGCTCTTACAATTGGGATCAATGATAGAAGAGTTCAGAAGCTATATATTTTTGTTGAAATAATTCTCCAGCTAGCTTTTTAAGTACTTTTTTTTTGGTTGCCTTTTTTAAAAATAAAACGTCAAATTCTTATACAAGATATTCGATCATCACCACACTAAGTACGTGGCAAGAACTATTGTTAATTAATCACACTAATCGACTGGCAGTGATGGCTCTCTCTTAGGGCAAAGCTAGCTAAATATCAATGAACGTCGGCTAACAAGTTAATTCATTATCCTATTATGAAGAGACTCATTTTGCTTCTCCATTTCTGGACCACTTAAATTAGGGAGAGACCTTTATTTTAATCTATGCATTTGACTAAATCACAAATCACAATCATATATGTACCACTCAACAACCAGATAAATACATATTAATTTTATAATTAATTGAAGATTGCATTTGATTTTCTGCTTCTTGGTCAATAATACGATATATAATTGGTCATGTTAATATTTTAACAAAGAAAAAGACCGATGAGTGCTGCTGTTCCATTGGCTTTATGACCCAATTAATTTGTTAATTATATATCTCATGCATATATGGGGTACTTGATTCAATGAAAGGCTAACGTGCTGGACACTACAAATGACATCGTAAATCGATTTAAGCATATATGCATGAACGCAATTTCAAGTAAAGCATAAATATTAATATTCTGAATCACTCAATTCTTTGTTATAAAACAAATAGTACTCAATCGATCATGTGGTCAATCATCTTGATGTTGAATATTTATTTTGATTTTATAATATTTGCTACTGTTATAAATATTATTATCTATGTGGCTGTCCACGTAATTACTCATTAGTTGTGTCCTTATGATGTAAATATTTCCTCTATATAAAGAGGCTAATGAGAATGAATAATACATTTTCTATTCCCTCATATCATTTGTCTTTTTATTCTCTCTTTGCGTTCTCTCTCAGTTCTCTTTAGTTTATAACACGTTATCAGCACGCTTCGCTCACTTTTTTTTTCTTTGAACTCCATGATGATATACGAGTCCTATGGTGTAACATCGTTGCTTTTTACCATACTCATGATCTATGAGTTTCATATATATTTTTTTAACAAATACAATATATATCATTGTTTATGTTCATATAATTACTATATTTGCTATTGTGCATATAATTGCTATAATGCATAAAGTGAGCCTCTTGTTTCACTTTAGCTACTCGAATCCACTTTTTCGAGTATATTGTTTGAACCTCCTGTTCAACATTCGATGTTTAGAACCTCTGTTCAACATTCAATTTTTAGGACTTCATATTCTAATTGTCAACACGAGCCACATGCTTCGTATCTATCCATGGGATCCATCGTTCAAATTGATGAACATTTCGAACCTCATGTTCTAATATATTATGGATCCTGATCTATTTCATCTTGGAGAATCAACGAGTCATATAAGTTTTACATATTTGATTCACCATGACATATTGATACTCAAATCTATCAATATGATATTTGTTATATTTCACAATTATTCTTTGTGAAAGATATAACTCACCACATGAGTTTTTGTAAATTATTTCAATTGAATTCTCTAATTCATTGTGCAATATTGCATATGGTGGTTATGTTTCAATTTGATTACTTACTATTTATTTCAATGTAATAAATTGAAATATTAAACTCACATTTATATTTATATTTATAAGTGGTGATGAGTTTACAATCAAACGAGATCGAAACCGCATGTTTCTTGATCCAATTATACATAAGGACCTAAAAATTCCTACTTGCTCCTATTTATGATTACATGAGAACCTCACGTCCCATCCACTTTTAGGACATGATGTTCGTAATTGTGTAAACTCAAACTCAAGTTTTGAGTAATATTTGGCCACCAATTTTTCTTACTTTCATTAAAGTAAATGCTTTATTTTCATATGGACCGCTGTCCTCAACTCGAAATTCGAGTATATAATTTTGGCCAATAATGTTGCAATTATTGATTCAAATTAAGCAATAATATGAACCTCATGTTCATATCTAATTGAATTTGAATTATGGATATTTATTATCAAGAGTAATGACAAATTAATTTACTTTATTGCATTAAGTGCAATAATGACAATATTCGTTGTGATTGCTAATTAATGCTTATTAAAGCTATATATGGTAACAAATCATCTCAAGAGCTGCAGATCTTGATTGATGGCTCCGACAGAGCTTTTATCATGTTACCTAATATGAAATATCAATTGCATTAATTACCTCCAATACGGGTGTATGGAGACGATTGCTATCACATATGAAATGTGTTAAATATCCATAAGTAAATTGAATGTGTCATGAACCACATATATATTCAACAAGCCAAATACGTACATTAATTTGGCATGACCAGTTGTGTCCTTTTGAATCTACCATGTTTGTGTAAGATCATTATCAAACTCCAATAACGTCATTCATTGTTTGAGTATAGATGTTTTCATACAGTTATGATAACAAATTAAACTTGCTCACAAGGACAATTATTTTTCGCATAGTTTGCGAATTGTCACTTTAAATGAGACAATCCTCTCACTATGAGGGGGAGCAAAAATCGTTCTTAAAGAATGTCATGACTTGGTATGAGATCTTTATCTACCATAAATCATTTTTATTTTGAATAATTGTCTCAACCAATTATGGAATAATTGTAAAAGTGACATATTAATTTTGACCTCAAAATTGGTTTGGGTTCATTACTCACCAATAGATATCTTCAACGCATGTTTTGCGAATGGTCAAATAAGATAGTCTTCCCGCCGTTAGGGGGAGAAAAGACTAATGTCCTTGAAAGAACGGCGTGAATTCATGTGGAAAATTTCCACTAGGTCCAAAGTTTTAACTCCCAAGTGGAGATCATACAGGCCCTATAACACTCTACACAAGGTTATGAGTACAAGATCCACATTCTCAAAATATTCATATATGAGACGTGATTGTCCTAGAAGTGACAATAAATGCCCTAAAGAGGCATAGATACCTCATATGAATAAGCTTTTATAGCTAATGCATGCATATTAGAATGTTTGAGATCTCTAATTGATGATTATCGATGATACTTAAATCATGGTAGCTACATGATTCATCAAGGGTTATGTATTGACATTACCACGTTTCATTATGTCGACAAATTATATTATTGGCCAAATTGGAAAGAGGCAATTCCAATGAATTAAATATTGGAAACGTGATGATACATTATGGACCTTGTTAACCCCTAAAGTTACAAAAGGGTGTTTATTAATTAAAGTGAAGTGAAAATACTACGACACAATGTCTTTTTACATAGGCATGAGATTAAGAATATCATTCTTCGCTTATCCATGTGACAACTTTTCTATAAGTACAGTATATAGATGTCATATTGACGTGTGACTTATGGCACGTTGTCATGATATATTGTGAAGACCTAAAAGGTACATTGCTAAAAGCAAATGCCCAAAGATAAGTGTCATTATAAGCATATTGCTTGATTAAATCCTTGAAGGATTCATATTGCTAAAGGCAAGTCCATGAATGACTAAAAGAGCCTCAGCTCATAACTCATGGAATCAAAGTGTCTAAAGTTCATGTATACTCATTTTATTATAGTCAAAGTGACTTACATTGCCTCGATGAGTACTATGACAAGACTTTGAAATCGAATTCGAATTATGATCATAACGTTGCAACGAATTCTAACTTTCGTGTAGTTAGGTTAAGCTCCAACAAAGAGCCTGATATGAGATTTATCATTATTTACAAATATTGATATTTATGACTAGGTATGCCATAATAGTTGTATAATGCTCCGAATATTGTATAAACGTACATGTGTCGATTGTTATTCTTTTATATTGTTATTCTTCATCTAATGTCTTAATGTATACATTTGAGCATATGACATTGTTTCTAACCTTTTTATGTAAGGTAAGACTTGATGAAAATTGCCTAGTTTTGTTGGCTTTACTTTTACATTGCATGAATGAAAATAAATGATGAGTCCCTTATATGTAAAGCATACGTGTTTTCTCTTTATGACAAACACAGCAAACCATTGAGCCTGGTACATGTGCTTTACCAAATGCATGATTGAAGCTTGCAACAATCAGGGGGAGATTCTCATCATGGGGAGCATCCAGACGTATGCTACCTAGGACATATGCGCGTTGTACTCTTTTCTCCTTCGACCAGGGTTGTTTTTATCCCATTGGGTTTTTGTTACCTGGCAAGGTTTTGACGAGGCAACAATAAAGCGCGTCCAACACCATATCATTAATTGGTGGACATCCAAGGGGGAGTGTTATAAATATTATTATCTATGTGGCTGTCCACGTAATTACTCATTAGTTGTGTCCTTATGATGTAAATATTTCCTCTATATAAAGAGGCTAATGAGAATGAATAATACATTTTCTATTCCCTCATATCATTTGTCTCTCTATTCTCTCTCTGCGTTCTCTCTCAGTTCTCTTTAGTTTATAACAGCTACATCATTATTCTAGCTATATATATATTTAATTTGTTTTGTTTCTTGAGAGAGACATGGCAGATAGTTATTTATTGGCATTTGTCCAAAGTCCAAACTAATGAAGCCCAGGTTTATTGCATGCTTTTTTTTTTATAATACTTGCTACATCATTATTCTAGCCATATATATATATATATAAAATATATTATATATATTGTTCTATTTCTTGAGAGAGACATGCATGGCAGATAGTTATTTATAGGGTTTAGACAAAAACAAAAACCATTCTATCTGGGCTTCATTATCTAACTGCTATGCACGTACCACAAAATCTCTTTTTTCACTACGAACTACGAAGTGATCTCCTCTGAATTTTTGGATCCTATTAACTCTGTAGCACAAAACTTTGCGTATGCAGGCTGTCCTATTAGTACTGATGGTGACTTGGTTTCCATCTTTATAAACAATGTTGGACCTATATATATATATAATATGTACGTATGAGATAACTGTGAACTCGATCGGCCAAAGCAAGAGACTCCTCTGTCACTTACGATTGTCTTGAACTCTTGAAGCTCTGATACTGAGCTTAGTGCGTAAAGACGACTGAACACACATATATAATCAATCAACCCTTTGACATGGCATTGGTGCATGTTACTGCTCTTCGTGCATCTCATACCACTACTACAAAGCCGCCCAAAGAGCACCGTTGAATTTCAGTGTCTGTTGTCCCCTATGACACCGTTTGAGTCAATAGCCACTATGCAGCCACTAATCACATATCAGTGCCCTAAAAAGGAGTTTCTATTGTTGCATAGATCACCATTTCAACATTGGTGACTCTCTCTTAACATACTTTCCTCCAACAAGTTGAAGAAAAAGACCAATGGATATTTGTTGGTGCTCGTGTGTCTGGCCGTCTGGGTAAAGTCGGTAAACACGTACACGAGTACCAACAAAAGCAAAATGACATCCCAAATCAAGACCATGTTGTTGATGAAGACGCAGTACGTGGATATAGGTCGATCTCACTCTCTCGGCTTCACAAGAAATTAATCAGGCTGACAAGATTAGTTAACAATATATTATTATCAAATGGTAAAATGTTGAGGAAGCCATAATTTATTTGTCTTCTTTAAAAGTAATATTTATTGCTAGAGAAATTAGAAACTAAAAAGAAATTGTAATTTAACTTTAACTTAGAAGCTCATTTAGGTAATCCATTGGAGATGCTCCATCCACATTATATTTTTGTTAAATTTGTTGAAAAAAATAACTAAAAGCTAATTAGAAACAACATTTAGAAAGCCGTAAAATTGTTGCTCTAAATAATGTTCAAAGTTTTAGGGAGTCATAATTTATTATTTTCATTTGAAAATATTATTTACCACAAAGAAATAAGAAAACAAGAAGAAATTGTAATTACAAATAGATTACTTGGATTATTAATGCACTAAAAGCTAGCCATGATGAGTTACCTTCTCTCTCTTCAGATTTAGGAGCTTCATTTTATTACTATAGGGAGGGAGCATGGTTAGAGATTTTTTAATTTTTTATGTTTAGATTTTCTCCAAAATTTAATGTAGGAGCTTATCTAGAGAGTTTTGATAGAGATGCTCTAACAAGTTAAACTTATGAGCTATTATGTTAGCCAGTACGTTAAAAAATATGCTGAAACTTGATGTGATTGAAACTTATATTTAAACGTCTAATATTAATTAAATTTTGTTGCTATAATACCTGAATTATCTCTTATATCAAACTTTACCGCTCATAGAAAGTCATTTATAGAGGTCATGCTCTTACAATTGGGATCAATGAGAGAAGAGTCGAAAATAATTCTCCAGCTAGCTTTTTAAGTAATATTTTTTTAGGTTTTGAAAAGCAAAAAAAAAAAGACAAAATAACATATAGTATTGAGGTCTAGACCTATCGAGTCAACATGTACAAGAAAACCAAAAAAAAAAGGCGCTAGTCAAAATAAGCCTTTGGGGTTAGTGCAAATGTGGAGGGAGGATGAGGTATATGGTTAGGATTTGACTAATAAAATCATGGATTCGATCCTCTCTAATATAATAAAAAAGATACTAAAAATGTCAAAATTGTTTAAGGGAAACGTAAATAACAAGAGAAAGATAAGCAGAGAATATGATGTATTTCATTAATGAATAAGGGCCTCTATATATAGAGGAGTACAATATACAATCTGTATCGATATAGGAAACCTATACTAATACAATCCATACTCTAGAAGGATAAACCTATTCTAAGTCCTAGTTGGACAAAGCACACAATAATGATATCCTGAAACACTCCCCCTTATGCCGGTCACAACTAGGTGATGCTTTCCATGTTGTCTCATTAAAAACCTTGCCAAGTAACAATAAAAACTCAGTGGGAAAAATAACATTGGTCGAAGGGAAAAAGAGTACAACACACCCTTCACATTTGAAAGTGACATGTATGTGCCAGACTCCCCCTCATGTCTGCACCTCCCCCTGATTCCTACAATCACGGGAGCTCGGATAACTTAAGCATACCAATGCTTTTAACATGTTTTTCAAATGTGGACTTAGGCAAAGACTTAGTAAATAAATCTGCCACATTCTCCTCAAATCTAACTTGATTCACTTGAATCTTGAGGAGAGTTTGTTGTTGCTGATTATAACTTTGTGCGGGGCAGAGAGATACCCGGCATCAGCACAACCAACCAAAACATCACATGGATTTTTGGTAAAAGGGGATACCAACATCGGCGCGACCGGTCGACGCATGCTCAGCGACCGGTCGCCAGGCGGCAGTAGGCATATGTTTGCCATGTTTTCTTCTCTCTTTGTAGGGATAAAATAAGCTCAAATATTGTCTTTATGCCACTCCAATAGCGTTGCGTGGGCGCAGAGCTAAATCTAGCTAACAAGTTCACAAAAGACTAAAGACTAAAGTTAGGGCTGTCAATTTTGCTATCTCAAGAGTTGCCTCTAGAGTAATTTTTAGGCAGAATTTTCAGAGAAGAATAGGAATGGAGAACAAAAACTAGCATCGTCAGTTCGTCACCATATAAATGAACCCAATTTCCATTACATATTTTGCCACTAATCCGAAACAAACCTAAATCCTAGCTAATTGAGCACCAAAACCAACCTTGTCAAGCAGAACACACAATCGAACACTTCAATATACAATTTGTAGATAATTAAAGGAATGAAATCGCAGATGAGAGAGAAAACGAGGAGAGAGAGATCTGGTTTCTCTCTCCTTCAATCGTCGGCCTCCACGCACCACCCCAACCCACCGTCGGCACAGACGAGCTCGCCGAACTCCTCTGCCATTCACCGTCCCTGCTGTCGTCAACAAATCCAGCTATCGTCGGCGTCGACCTCGAGCTCAAAGAGAGAGAAGACGTGAAAGAGAGAGAAATGGCAGTGGCATCTTGTTATTTTTTGAATTTCGTGATGACAGTTTGGTAATTTTCCCTCAGCGTAGCAATTAATTGAGTGGATGATTGTATATTTCAGATAACCAACACACTAAGGATGACCACTTTCTATGAGAGACCGAAACCCTAGGTTTCGAGAGCAGCGGCGGCAATGGACTTATACTTTGTCCCAACTAGGAGCGACACCTTCTAGTGTTTGGTTGAGAGTGAGGACGACGTATGTGCTTAGATCTCGTTCTCTATTTGTGGTCAAGAGGCTAGTCTTCAGACCAGCTATGCTTCTGGGTCGTGGTGTGCGAAAGCTGTTTCAGCGAGCTTGGAGAGGGAAGTAAATTTTCTCAATTTGCACAATTGACAAAAATAAGTGAAACCCCAATTTCGATAGACAATGCGTTGCCAAAGTCCATTTGCTTTGTTTAATTATAGAGTCCAAAAGAGCCCTAATAAGTAAATTCTCTTAAATTTCTTCAAACTTAAAAAAAAATAAAAAAAATTTAAACACTTGTAGCAACGAACAATTCGTCGCTACAAGAGGCTCCTAACTGTTTTTTTATTTTGGTTATTTTAATTTGATGAAATAGTTAAAAAAGACTCTTTCGGTCCTCATAAGGTCTCACGTTAGACTTCACTAAGACTCTTAAATAATTTTGATAATCTGTACAAACCGTACTTGAGAATTTCAAAGATACCATTTTTCATAGAAATCATGTGCTACAAAGAAATTTTCCTCAATTTGACACAATTCACCAAAGTAAGCGAAAACTCGATTTCGGTATATTGTAAAAGTCAAAGCTCGTTTGCATTGTTTAATCATAGATTTTATGAGCCCCAATAACTAAATTATTTTACATTTGTTCAAAGTTAAAAAAATATTTATATATATTTTTTTATATAAATATTTTTTTAACTTTGAAATTCTCAAGTTCGGTTTGTATGGGTTCTCAAAATTACTTTAGAGTCTTAGTGAAGTCTAGCGTGAGACCTTATGAGAACCAAAAAAGTCTTTTTTAACTATTTCATCAAATTAAAATAAAAAAAATAAAAAAAGTTAGGAGCCTCTTATAGCGACGAATTGGTCGTCGCTACAAGTGTTTAATTTTTTTTTTTTTTTAAGTTTGAAGAAATGTAAGAGAATTTGCTTATTAGGGCTCTTTTGAACTCTATAGTTAAACAAAGCAAATGGACTTTGACAACACATTGTCTATCGAAATCGGTGTTTCGCTTATTTTTGTCAATTGTGCAAATTGAGAAATTTTTCCTTAATTATAGCACATGATTTCTATGTAAAATGATATTTTTGAAAATGATTAAATTCAGTTTACCCCCCTGAACTTTACAGTAAACATCATGTTAATCCCTACACTTCTAATTTCATCAGAAACACCCCTATACTCTTCAATTTAATCAGTTTAGTCCCTCCGTTAGTGACGTGGCATGCCCAGTCAGCTTTGGTTGATGACTGCGCATGCCACGTCACTGCCAAGTCAGCCAAGAATGGGCCCCACTCATGCCACGTCATCACTTAACGGTCAAAGTTAACGGATTGACTGACGGATGGACTAAACTGATTAAATTGAAGAGTATAGGGGTGTTTTTGATAAAATTAGAAGTGCAGAGACTAACATAATGTTTGATGTAAAGTTCAGGGGGGTAAACTGAATTTAATACTTTTTCTTTTGTCAACTATAAGGGTTATTATCACATATAGTACCTGAACTATTTCTCAATTATAAACTTGGTACCTGAACTTTAATTTTTATCACAAGTAGTACCTAAAGTTTTCGATTTTATCTCTTGTGGTACATGAACTTCTATTTTTGTCACAAGTAGTACCCAAAGTTTTTAATTTTTGTTGCAAGTAATACCCAAAGTTTTCATTATTTGTCACAAGTGGTACCCAAAGTTTTTCATTTTAGCCTCTTTTTTTTTAGAACACGCGTCCTCACGCGCATATATTTGTGACAAAAATGACCTTAGGTATCACAAGAGATGAAATCGAAAACTTTGGGTACTAGTTGTGACAAAAATTGAAGTTCATGTACCAAATCTATAATTGAGAAATAGTTCAAGTACTATATGTGATAAAAACCTATAATTAATGCAAGTCTAGTAAGTGAATCTGAACTATATTACTATGGTTATTTTTTGGAATCTAAAAGAGGTTTACTAAGCAAATTTTGTATTTTAAAAGCAAAAAGGATGTGCAAACTGCAAAGAGTATAAGAGGTCAAGTGAGAAGATTTAGAGGTTCCAATAGAAACACTCTTTTTCTTTAGAAGAGAAATTAATATATTGTATACACATAATAATAAAAACATAAAAGCTTGTAACCCAAAATAATAATAATCTATGGGTGTTGTTATCAACACACCATAAAGTGTTAATAACACACCCCTTCTCTCTATCTCTCTCCTCCTTCTCTCTATCTCTCTCTCTTTCTTTAGTGTCTTTAGAGTGTGTTATTAATACTTTAGGGTGTGTTAATAACAACACCCTAAGCTATACTATATTTAAGAGAGGTGACTTTGTCAACCGTAACAGTTTTTTTTTTACTTTAATACTCCTTATATATTAAAATACTTTGTAAACCAATTAATCGGAAATGGTAAAAACAACAAACTACAAATAAAATTTTTTTTTTGCCTAACTACTCACTCTTCAGGTAACTACCTCCATTCTCACACCCATGGGGTGTGTGGATATTTCTTAACATAAAATCTATCCACAAAATTAATAAAAAGATAAACCATAATAACTTTTCAAAGCATCTCTAACAGACTAGCCATTTTGAAAAAAAAAAAAAATAAGTTAAAATTTTGCTATTTTCGACACAATTTATCACTCCAACAGAGTAGCTGAGCGTCTCCAACAAACTAGCCATTTTGCAAAAAAGTTAAAATTTAGCTATTTTTGACACAATTTTTCACTCCAACAGAATAGCTATGAAAGTCAATTTAGCTTTTACCAAAATCTATAGCTATATTTAACTATATGGGAGAGAGAAAATAACTAAATCCTAAATTAACTTAGAAATAGCTAAATTAACCATATTATCTGTGAAAATAGGTTTTATTTTTTAGCATCTCCAACAGTATAAAATGAAATTTGATCTAAAATAACTAAAAATTGGAGATATGGCTACTTGTTTTAGAATTCTGCTCCAGCAAGGCTAGCAATTTATAGCTAATATATAATATTTTGTTTTTTTAGAAATTTACACGTTGACAATATAGGAGAGAGAAAGACATAAAAATATTTAGCTATACATTGTTCACTAGGTGCATCTCCAACATAGTAGCTAAAATGAGATTTTAGTAATATTTTAACTAATTTTGCATCAAAAATTAGTTCCAGCAGAATAGCTAAAATAAAGTTAAATTTCATTTTCTGCTAAACTAATAGTGAAATATAGCTAGAAAATTTGATAAAATTTTCATCTTTTCTCTTCTCTTTCTCCACATATCAATATACTATTTGATAAAATATTTTATATGATAATAAATAGCTAGTATTATTGGAGTAAAATTGTTAAATTGTTAGTTAAATCTCATTTTTTCGGTTATTTTAACTTTAAAAATGGATATCATTATTGGAGATGCTCTAGCTAGCCTTTTAATAAAAAGTTAAATATAACTTTATTTTGGCTACTCTGTTGGAGTTGAATTTTTCTTCAAAATCTAGTTAAATATTGTTAAAAATTCATTTTAGCTACTTCGTTGGAGATGCTCTTAAATGAAAGTCAAATTTAGCTTTTGCCAAAATCTGTAACTATATTTAGCTAGATAGGAGAGAAAAAATAACTAAATCCTAATTAACTTACAAATAACTACCCTTTGCTGAAGCAAAAGTAACAAATTAGCGAGTTATATTTTACTTTTAGCTATAATTTTTTTTTAGGGAAAATTAGATGATAATCATCAATCTTACGCCAAAGAACGACATATACATCAATTTCCTAGGCATTTACCCAAGTCTTTGAAGGTAGGCAAATACTAGAAAACTAAAAGCACCTACAAAATACAACATGTTTCAAAAACATCTAATCTGCACTAGTGAATTTCAAACCGTCAATGCACTCAATTGTGGTGCAGTTGAAAATCCATAGACTAACTTAACCACAAAACAAGATTGCAATTGTAGGCTAGAAACCAAACACTATGAGCATGTTCACCCGTTGGGGCTTTGGGGTAGGGGCTCTGAGGCTCTAGGGCTCTGGGGCAGTTACTATTTATGTGCCTTTTTATGATTTCTTCCACCCATTGGGGCAGGGGCAAAGTCACTTTTCTATTTTCTTTGCATTTTGAGAATGACATATTTTTTTATTTATTGTAAATGTGAAATATTATTTATTATAAATATGAAATATTATTTATTGCAAATGTTAAATATTATTTATTGCAAATGTCAAATATTATTTATTACAAATACAAATGTCAAATATTATTTAGGATTTATTGCAAATGTCAAATGTTAAATATTTTATCTGAATTCTCATAATTCAATGTGAATTAAGCAAAAAAAACAGCCCATGTGAGAAAAAAAATATGGCAATGTGAGGATTTAATTATGTGGGGTCTACCACTTTTTTAGGTTGCCACATGGCAACTGGGTCAAGACTTGAGGCTAGTCTTGCCTTGAAGATTGCCCCAGGTTAGTTTTGGACTGGGCTAGAAATCATGGGTGAAAGTTGGATTTTTATTATTTTTTGCTTTTTGGGGCTACATCTATGTGGCAACATGGCTAAACTCCCTTGGTGAACATGCTCTAAGTAAGACATGAGGGTGGCAAAGCACCCTCCCTTAGGACCCAAACCACCACAGTAGCCCACTCCATGTTAGACCCAAGGACAAACCCAAAAGTCTCCCCCCAAGCCCAACCGCAGCAAGCCCACCCCAATGGCCCAAGCGTAAAGATCACAACCACCGACCACGATTCTAGCGGCTGTTCTTTCCAACAGTGCATGTCTCTCCTCCACCAAACCGGAAACCCGTACCAAACAGAGTCAGACCACCACTATTGCTCTCGTGCAATCACGAACTCGAACCAAAACTTCTTTGGTCTCTACTACAGCGCCGCTGACCTGCTTAAAAGATCACCCACGAATCGATCAACCAAAGCGACACCTTCAGTCCACCAATCCTCACAGCCGAGGGAACGCCTTGGGATAGATAAGTTCCGCTTGCTCAAAACCAACCAAGGAACTAGAACACAATACCCACTCCTTACCCGTATCCATCCACACAACGAAATCAAGAGGGGAGGAGTAGATAGATGCCACGGGAGCAGGAGACTGCCGCCGCCGCCTAGATCCAAATGGAGAAGTAACACACGTACAGTTGGGCAGCCGCCGCAATTGGCTGGAGAGAGCTTCACTTTTAGCTATATTATCTAAGGAAAATAAGTCTTATTGTTGGAAATGCTCTAACAACACCTTTATTATACGTCTCATCAAACAAAATGTGTTTTCTTGAGAGAAAAGATACATACAAGCAAAGCCTTAATGTTCCACCGAGGGACATGCAAGCAAAATCACAGAGAATCTAACACGCCTACTTTCTTTTTTCTCAGCCACCCACTACTGCTCATCTTCACCGGAACCCCACGATTCTAAATGACACTCCATTAGCAAACAATCCATAGGTAGTAATCAACTAATCAAGTGACCTTTTTCGCTACCTGAAACATGTAAAGAGCATATCAGACAGCATTTAGCGTCTACCAAAAGATAAGATAAGATGGATTCATTCACACAAAAGGGGAAGACATGCATATTCCCGAAATAAAGACCCCAAACCTTTATGTCAAATGCTATGCTGCTAACCGTTCAAAAAAATATGCTATGCCGCTAATTTGGTTCCAACTCATTAAATCAACAAAATAATATATTGAAATTTTCAATCACTACAAGAAAAAGTTCTATCTATAGCATTTCTTCATAGCGTTTTTCCCGCAAGTGCTATGTTATGTAAGTTGGTCACAATTCAATAGCGTTTCTACTTTATGAACGCTATCAAAAAAAAATTCACACCAAAAGTGTGAGCGGCAATGAAAAAAGAAGCGCGCAGGAGTTAAATTTTAAAGACAAACACGATTCTTTCGCGGCCAATAAATCAAAACTTAAACCACATAACTCATTCAACATTTTTATGCTGGACCAAACATCCCCCCCCCCCCCCCCGCCTCTCTCTCTCTCTCTCTCTCTCTCTCTCTCTCTCTCTCTCTCTCTCTCTCTCTCTCTCTCTCGCGACTCGCGACTCCTCAAATGACATCGGTGCAAATTCCGTCCGTGCGAGCAAAAGCTAGATGTGGAAGATCTCCAGGAGGTAGAGGGCGGCATCGATTGAACGAGGGCGACGTCGATTTGAAAGGCGGCATAGGCCATAGATGAGAGAGAGGAGGGGTTTTGAGCGCACAACTCTCGTCGCCTCTTTGACAGGTATATACCTTCCTCTTCCTCTCTCTTTCTATTCCTCCTTGATGTTGCACTTCTGGACTGATAAGGTAATTGAATTCTAGGGCTTATATAAGGGTTTTTGATAAATCAAACTTTGGGAAATTAGAGATTTTCTTGTTTTTGCAGATCCTTTTGAATCACTACTTCTACTTATATCGTTAATCTTCTGAATATCCAATAATGAGGTGAAATCTCTTCTACTCCTAAAGAACTCTATTGTTGTCTATTGTAGTTAATGTTTCATTTGATAGGAGGCTGGCCTATGCCTTGGTTGTTTCTTAACTTCTCATCAGCTGAAAGCATTTTTGGCTGTAGGCAAAACTAAAGTAACCCGGGGGATCTTGGAATTAAAGAGTCTTCGCACATTTGGAACTGTAATTTGGATTCTTTTCTCAATTAATACAGCGAAACCCTTGAAGCTAAATATTTGGGGGCTTTCTATAATCGTTTTGTACTCATAGGAAACTCTAGTGGAATATAATATTAGATTCTAGCCTGATTATTATTGTAATGAACAATACACAGCAAATCCGAAATGATTTTTTATTTTTGTTTTTCTATTCAATGCAGATTAAGATCGAGTGGGTTTTAATGTATTCTCCTTGTGGCATTTTCAAAAGCAAGTCAGGTATGTACATATTTGCTTCCTATGTCATAATATTTTCTTTGGCTTATCTTGATCTCTGTCAGCTACTTTCTTTTGGCTGATTGAATTAAAACCAGTTATGTATCTGAAGTTATATGAAATTAAGTATATATGCTGGGTGTTATGTAGCTCGTTTGGGTGTCCTTGCTATTGTTCACTATTATTCAAATGACAGAAATATGGTGGCTTAGTTTGGTTTGCTCTGAACACCCTTGGGTGATGCTACTGCTCTCTGAGTTGGTTACTAAATTTTTTCTGCTTGGCTTTGCCTTATACATATGTTTCTATATATATATATATATATATATATATATATATACAATGATTCTCCACTACATAGGACTATGTACTTTTAAAATACATAGTTCTAATGTCAGCCGTCAGATCTGTTTAAATGATCTGATCTGACGGTTTACATTAGAACTATGTACTTTAAAAGTGCATAGCCCTATGTAGTGGAGAAAGCCTGTATATATATATATATATATATATTTATATATATATATATAGGTCAAATATGGCTCCTGCTTTTTATGTTGAGGCTTCATAGGTTATTTATATAAGAGTTTGGGTTGTTTTTATGATCTAAGGGTGTGTTGCCTGGCGTTTGGCTGCTTCGTTATTATTGTTTGTCTTTATATTTTTGTTTAAGCCTAGTGAATAACTATGAGAGCTTGGGGCGTTTGTTTTGTATTGGTAGTGATTTCATGAGGCTTTTTTTAAATTCTCTTTTCTATTGTCATTGCAATGGGGGTCCATGCTTTGTTAGGCTAACTTATTGATTGCTCAGGCACATTAGGGTTGATCTTTCAGGCATTATTGGGTGCCAAGTGTATCCCCTCTTATTTGTTTTATCTTTTGTAGTCACACACTAGCACATCTGTACTTTTTTGGTAAGATATGATATTGATGCCCAATGATGGAATAAAAAATTTCATATAGTTGGTAATTTCATATAGGAAACATTCGACTAAGGCCCAGTTTGGTATTGCTGTGCTGTGGGCAGAATTGCTTTTGAAATTGCTGTGGGTAAAATTGCTTTTGAAATTGCTGTGGGCAGAATCAGTTTAGTGTTTGGTAAACTGATTTTTAAAAGTGCTGTGAGTACGAAAATCAGTTTCACGGTGTTTGGTAAACTATCAATGAAAAGTGCTGTGACTGTATATAATTACCAAAATGGACATAGATGTTAAAAATGCTTATAAATATAATATTTAAGTTCAAATTCTTATTTATCACCTCAAATTCTTATTTATCATCACATACATTTATTAATTAATTAATTATTTCTTTTTGTTTTATTTCTTTTTCCTTTTGACTTTGGCAGGAAGAAGACAAAGCTTCACCACCCAATGGGATTCCAGCCGCCGACCACCTGCTTCCACCCTTTCTCTTCTTCATTAACACCACCACAAGCTCTCCATCAATTCCAATCCAGATCACCACAATTCAAAGCCCACAATCACAAGCAATTAACACCACAATTCATCACCACCATCATCAGTTCATCACCAAAGCTTCCAGCCATGGCAGTCCCTTGAACCTGCTCTCTTCCACCGCTGCCCACCAGTTCTCAATTCAAACATAACCTCCATTGAAGAGCTGAACAAAGCAGCCCACTGCTGCTCCATTTACTCTCGGCACCCATGGCAATCACTGCCGATCCCAGACCCCAACAACGTGACCTGCAATTTTGGCCCGTGCTTGGCCCACCGCCATGAAGCTCACTGCCTTCACCACTGCCGCTATTCTTTGCTCATCTGAGCCAACATCAATCAGGCCAGCCCAGTCGCGGGCTGCCTTCGAACACGCCGGTCTTCATTCAAAGCAGCTGCCGCTGCAATCACGAGCCCGTGCTTGACTCCTCCTTCTCCTCCTCCGCGTGCAACACGACACCACCGTCGCCGTTGGTTTGAGCAACCCAAAGCCCAGACCAATCTTGAATTGCAAAAAAGACCGATCTTGACCTCTCGCTGGGTTTCAGTTAGAGTGGAGAGAAAGAGAAGAAGGCGCAGAAAATTATGGCGACGGAGAAGAGGGATAAGGGAAGGATTTTCAATGTAATTTGTAGAATTGAGAAAGGATAAAATAGGCAGGTTATCAAAATTTCATTAAAAGTCAGCCACCTTCCGTGTTTTTGACCGAGCTTCCGCAAAAGCTATTTTGTAAAGCTACGAATTGTAGCTTCTTGCTGCTTTTCAATTTCAGCTGTGGGGGGAATTGATTTTGGGCAAAATCATATTACTGTTCACAATGCCAAACAAGCCAATTTTTTCTCAAAATTGATTTTGGTCCCAGAATCACTTTTTGGGGTCCCCAAAATCAATACCAAACTGGGCCTAAGGCTGAATACTTATCTCTTTCTCTTTATTACTGTGCATAAGGTCATTCCCCATCAACTTAGATTCTACTTGTATCTATGTCTTGCTTGTCTTATGCTTGTTCGGATGAACTTTGAAATGATTTGCATTTTTTTTGTGCTCTTTTACAGTTCGGACATTCCAAGAGAGAATTGAATGCTACATTGGAGGAGAAGTAATAGATTAATATGGTCATGACTCCTTTGCCTTGTACACAAGTATAAAAGAGTACTTGTTCAACACGGTGTAATACTTGTCGAATTATTGTTTTTGAGACGGTTTGATCACAATTGTATCTTGAATTGTTAAATACAATCTTGAATGTTTTTGAATCATTTGTCATCTATTTTCTAGTTAGCTTGATGCTATTATTTAAACGTATAAATATGGAATGTTGTGAAATATTGATTGCAATGTATTTTAAATGCTAGCAAATAGAATTTGATAGCGTTTCTGATGTCTTGCAGCACTTTGGAAGTGCTATGAATATCATTTAACAACACTTGATAAATGCTACTGAAAACAAAACAATAGCATTTTAAAAACGCTACCAATATGACACTTATCATAGCGTTTCAAAAACGCTATTACTGACCTAGTACCTATTATAGCTTCGGCAGACATAGCGTTTACTAAAGCGCTATCTAATCCTACTATAGCGTTTTTCGGACGCTATAGATAAAGGTTTGTGGTGTAGTGAATCCCGTACGTACCTCAACTGCTGCAAAATTCAACTTGGCTTGTTTTATATATCCAGTTCCTTCTGTGATCCCCAACCAGAAACCCAGATAGACTGCACGACAACATCTCAATTGTGAACTACTGAATGGAAGATTCCTTTTCAAGTTATAGTACTTTTCTACACATTGAGACCTTTTCTGTAAATTTTAATGTGGCTTAATTGTTCCGGCTATCAACCTATATACATATAAGCAATATTTAGATTGTTCTGTAGTATTCAGAATCAAGAACCAATTAAAGCAATATAGTAGAGGTGTTACCTCTGAAGTTGTTGATGTCTCTACGATATTGGTCGATAAAACTACTTTCCTTTTTCCTCTAGGAGTAGGAGCGAACACCAGCTCCTAAAAAGCAGAAAATAGAGTAAAATCAGCTACCGAAAGAGAATCGATCCCAAACCATCATCCAGAATAGGTAGTAGGTACTAGCTACAGACAAAGCGTAACAAACCTGGTCAGAACGTGGAAGTCCCGAGTACAGAGGCAAAACCATCAACTCTAAAACAAGAAGCCATAACAATATAAAATTAACATATATAACACAATTTAAAAATTCTACGGAAAGAGAACATTTCAATCCAGAAAAACCTAATAATTGCTACAGTTTCAACAACATAAGTTATTTTAGGTGACCCCTTCAGATCTTGCATGGTGAAAACAGAAAGTATGAAAGTCCAGTGGAAGAGAGAAAGTACCCCCATATTCAAAGCCAAAGTTTGAAAGTCCCACCCCTTTGGCCTCCCTTGTAACCCTTATAACCAAAATGGTTAGCTTAGTTATCTGAATTATTTTTCTCCTTTTTCTTGTGGTGCACAAAAAAAAACACTATCTGTATACTCTTCACTCTTCAGCCCCCCGGCCAATGCATAATACTCTTCCAAGTTAGCGATATATATCAGAATAAATATTTTCATTAACTATTAGTAAATTAAGCTGCTACATCTACTGCACGTCTGCACCCGATGAGTTCTTCCTATGGTTTTGAGTTTCTTCAGTAAGAAATTGGACAGCAGCATCAATATCATCTTGACCAGTAAGAAATACCAGAATATCTCCATTGGTTCCTTACCAAAAGACGAGCAAGGTTTTAATAAACAGACGAACTGAAAATATCTGCATGATATGGAATAATAGAAAACCTGACATAATAATTGTCATTTCCATATAGGAGGAAAAAAAACGGGCACATTAGTATCATGCAAATATCAGTTACCTGGTAATGAATCAATAAATACCGTTGAGACTGCAACCCGAAGATAGTTGAGAACATGCAGGCTGCTCCATTTTATGAATTTGTACATTAAACCCTCAACCGTGAAAATCAAGAAAATTTAGTTATGCCTCAATTTTGGTGTGCCCAACTGTCAGTACAGAGAACTGACTTCTGAGTGAGAGAGAGAGAGAGAGAGAGAGAGAGAGAGAATCATTATTTTAGTCAAACTTACCTCAACTGATAGGACTGCGCACAGGCTCCATAATTGATCCAAGCTCCTCTTCTTCTGCTCTGTGGCTCCTTTTGCTGGGTTACAACAAAAATAAAATATTAGCATTAACATTCGACTTCATATATACATAGACGACAGTCAAATTGTAGTCGGCCTAACTTGACACTTTGACAAAAATTTATTGAGATTTTTTCTATATGAACAAGAAGTTATTGAGAATATAGGCAGATACCTAATCCAAATAATTCTTATTGTGGAGCTAAATTTAATAGACTGTTATATATACTTCTTATCTTATACAAATGAAATGGTATATATCCTTTGCTCTTTTTAAATTTATTTTTAGATTTCCCGCTTAACAAGCTCTCTAAGCAGGTAATGGCATAAAGGCATCTTGTGGCAGTCTATAATATCAAATATTAGTACTTGACTTTAAAATATCAACAACATGGTGTGCCATAAAGCCACAGCATAAAGGCATTCTGTGGCATCAGCAAAATGAACGGTGAACTTTAAATTTTCAGTGCGACTCTTCTACGACCCGATTATTGCAGGTTCATATCATTAGAGCCTTAGAGGTATCTTCAGTCAACAGTGCACAGAAATGTTCATTAATATGCAGAGGTAAAAGTAACAGTGGCCAAGCTGTGGGAGTTGTACGTACGTTTATCTTATTTCCTGACTTAAATTAATTCGGATCCTTCTACAGTTATATAATTTCGTTGATTTCAAAATGCCAAGGATGTGGACCAATATCAAATAGAAGATCTTCTATAATTTTAACCAAAATGAATAAGTCTTGTTAGAAATAGGAAGTATCGAACATAACAAGTCTTTAGAACTCATTCTAATTTCTTGCTGCATGTATTTATTTATCAGCCTATTTGATATAATCGATCAATAGATGATGAGTCCTTAAAGTCCCTAGTGAATTTTTAATCTAGATCTTTAAACAATATTTTACCTGCTCTGAAAATGAATAGTGGCATTACTTATCCTTTACTGTTTGCACAACACTTACTATGTTATATAAGTTGAAGATGCTACAGGCTCAGGGAACAAAATATTGAAGTAAAATAACCACAAAGCTAGAATTGCAGACCTGTACAATCTCCTGGGCCGAACTCTTCCAGCCCTACCAGTCCTTTGCCTAGCAGATGCCTTGGATAGTGGTGCCAATACCAGATGTGCATTAAACTACAAGGTATTGTTAGATCAAAATTAATGCCTTCAATATTTGCAGAATCATAGGTTCAAGGATTCTTAGTACATAATAAAACATAATAAAATAATTAATAACAAATAAAATAAAAATTCAATACAAATCTACCTCTAACTACTCACTCTCACACCCACACCCATTGAGTTTTCTTGGATTTTCAACAAGCTTTTCAATGCCGAAACATGTTAAATTGATCACAATAAAAGCAAGTGCTCAAAAGGTTAGCTAGCTGTGACGAACACCAAAGGTTGGAACTTGACTTCAAACAAGCATAGAACAAAGCGAGAGCGGGAAGAACAAGCAAACTTAAATATTCCCAATACAAACGCAAAAAATTTAAAATTAAGTTAAATGGAACAAAGCATAACAAATCCAAAAACCGGCTAATTAATTGTATCTAGCCGGCGGCCAGTAGAGAAAATACTTATGCCAAATCAATAATGTACGTGTCTTATCGATGGTTCTCTTTCTAAGATTGAAGCAAAAAACGTACATGGATCGGAAAAGGAATTACAAAGAAAAAAGAAAAAACAGAAACTGTTGATTATTAATTAATACTGAAAAGCAAGCCTTGCCAGCATCTCTGTGCTTATTTGGATATTACTGAATGAATGGCTTCCATTGATGCATATCTTGGCATCGAAACCATTGAATTGAAACAGATAAAGATATGGAGCATCTATTGTGGCCTCCAGACAATCTTTGCAACCGTCAATGACAATTTCTGTGATTTTCTCTGAACAGATGTTGATATATTTCAAGTTTCCGCATACTGTCAAATCTAACCTGACTCTTGGACATTCTGAATCCAATGTAACAGATTCAAGATGCTCACATTCAGATACAAGGACATCCGAAAAACTGCAGTCTCTGATCTCCAAATGCTTGAGACTAGTAGACCCTGCAATTCTAATCAAGCTACACGTCCACCCCCACCTCTTGTTGGTGGATTGGACATCACATGAAGTTAATGACAAATACTCCATGGAAGGGCAGCTTGAAACTAGCTCGTACAAAAACTCATAACTGGGGAGGACCATATTTTTGAGGGACATAGTCTTCAAGGACGGAACAAGAATGCCACCACTACTATGAGTAACATCATCCTTTATATTGACAGACTCCAAACTCAAACTGGTTAAAGACTTGACGTTAACAAGGGCTTGGAAAGATAAGCCGCCGCAGTCTACTAGTGTAAAAGGTGGTTTGAGGCGGCTGAGATCCAACTCTTTGATGCTGCTCTCCAGTGCAAAACTAGTCAACAACTTTTCTAGAATATCTTCTCTAACGGGACTCATCCCCATACGAAGCCTAAATTTATCCAAGGACGGATCCGGATGGTCTTTATTCTCAGTACGGAATTTCAAATACCTTTTCAAGACGTTGGTGAAGGGTATATATTGATCAAGGTTGGTGTGTGCCTTGCCCTCGTCCAGATCTATTACAGGGAGGGAACACCATATACCCTCGAATTGCTTGGAAAGAAAGCTCATGCGAAAGGTGAATTTAGTGGGAAGGAGTGACATAATTTGGCGGATAATATCGTCCGGTAAGTGAGGTCGTACTACTCCGGCAATGGAGTCGTTTGATGGGATTTTTCTTTTTTTGTTGGCCATGGTGATAGATATAAATTCACACTGAAGGATGGAAGAAACAATCCTCCTATTAATTTATAGATTAATGGTACGTGCGTACGTACAAGCTAGGATCCTTCTGTGATCGGATATATATGTGGAACTACTTCCTGTACGTGTAACGACGTACAGGAAACCTAATTCATTGAGGAAACTAGTGTGACGACCATTGGATCTAATCCTACTCATGAGAAAAAACCAAATAAAATTATACCATCAGGGAAAAGGATTGTTTACCGGCCGTGGTGTTTTGGAGGATAAGACTGAGATTGCATGTAGTCAACAAGCAAAGGTTTTAAGAATCCCGATATTTTCCTTTGGATTTTCGCCCCATTTTTTGGGCAAGTTTCCGAATTCTCGCCCCCTCCTCTCCCCAAAAACCCTACCTAATTCTGTCTGCGCCCTCTCCCTCTAAATTTAGAGGAAAAAGTTGATGCTTAATTGGCTTTGTTCTTCTATGATTTTCGGTCGTACGTTGCTGTTGTTTTTTAGCTTTCCGAATGCAGAAGACGAAGGACGAAGAACAACGAGAGTCGTCGAAGAAGGTTTTGGGTGGGGGACTCGATCAAAGAAGGCGGAGAAGACAAAGAGGAAGATAAGAGTTATAATGGTCATCCCTCATCTCCCTTAACATCTCAGACTCAACTTAACCAACAACTGTAAACCACTTTACACCGTGTCAAAAAGACACTAAATAGCTATTAAATTGAACAAAAATAAAAATAAAAGAGTAAGACAGATGCAACCCAAAAAAAAGAGAGAATAAGACAGAAGAATATGAAATATAAGATGATCTTTTCATCTTTAGATTTCTACTGTAATGGATTCATTAAATTTATTTATCTGAACTTTTTTTTGGCTTTGTGGTGATCGAAAATGTATTAGAAGAAGTGTGTAACTGCGAGGGAAAAAAGGGTTGACAACGTAATAGGCCAAAGATTTAGTCAAAAGAATTTGCCAAAATCTTATATATAATTATGTATATATACATATATATATATATTTTTTTTTTCACAAGAGTCAAATGAGATAATATACAATATTTTTTTTGAAGAAAAGTTCACATTTTTCAACCGATCAGAATCATTTTCAAAAATTGAGGAAGGGCACTCCTCACCCTATAGTAGCTACGGCCATGGTCATAACCGACTGCCATGACTTGCTCGGCAACGCCAAGGCTAGACATGCTCGGTATTCGACTTGTTCCTAAATAGTATTTGGATGCTCGTCCTCCACCCAACTTGCTCATCGGTTTTAGCTCGAACATGGCCTTACTGGTTCTAACTCTATCTGACTCTTGACTTCGAACAACTCTTTCCTTACTTATGCATGAATATTGATTTGCATCTTATCACTTCTCTGATCTCACATATCGGTTTCTTATGTTCACAAATGCATCACGTGCACTTGCCATGAACATTAGTTAACTACTCACTCTATTTCATTATAGGTTTGGTATCTCCCACGGATTGATACCTCCACATACTCGGTACCTCACCATTCACATGCTCGATCTCACCATCCACGATCGGTGTCCTACCTTCTACTGATTTCCATGGTCATTCCTATTCACACCCAGCTTGACCAAACTTGGGGGAAATCCTCAGTCAAGAACCCGTCTTCGTGAAAAAGTCTCCTTAACTGAGGACTTAGGGGACTTATGTTACTGCCGGATGCCCGACTTCAGTAGCCGCCTGACCAAGCTAGAAGGAATATCCATGATGATGCAAAATGTATATACGTGGGAGCTCCACATCTATACGGAGCTCCCCACCACATAAATAAATAGACAATGGTATAATTGTAATAAGAACCTACTACCTAACCTACTTGTATAAGCGGTCCTCCACTCCTATATAAGGAGGATAATCTCACACCATTAGATAGACAGGTAACTCACTCCCACACTCTCTAGAGCTCTCTTAACTCTATCAATTGTAATCTTTTTACCTCTATAGTGATTATATCTAAGTGGACGTAGAATAGTCTCACATTGAGATAGGTGAACCACTATAAATCTCGTCTCTATGTCTTTGTGTGTGATTGTGGCTACCGAATATTTCTCACCGACCCTCCGAGAAATAGTAGAAACGTTTTTCACAAAAAAAAAACCCGAACCGGTTAGTTTTGTCACTTTTGTGCCTAAAAATGCAAAAATTGAACCGAATTGAAATTCTTGTTCTGTCTGATTTTTAGTTTCGGCCAAAAACCGAACCGAAGTGAACCAAACCCACCCCTGCACGCCAGTTGACGCCACAACAAGTATTAAACTGAGAGGTTGGTTTTGTCTGATTAGTTATTAACAAATTAAATGACGCTATTAAGAGAAGGGTCCCTTATTATTAACTAATAATTTCACGTGTACCCCACGCGGTATCAGGAATGCGACACGTCACTGCATCTAAACCTGTGACGCATCGGAATGCAAGGCCGGTCGGAAAAAGCGAGTCAGTTCAAATCCGAAACTGTGCTCTGTCAGTGTCACCCACCGTGAAAACAACGAACCAGGAAGGGCAATATGGTAATATAGATCCTGCAGGCTGCAGCCAGCCGGAACGTTTAAATGCAAGCGAGAGCGACTTGCGAAGAAAGGAAATCATAAATGCAAAGCTTTCAGATTCACGGGCCAAAATTATAAATTATTTTAAATTCCTATAAATTAGAAATTTAAATATATTTATTGCTGGGGCACCGCTCATAAGCCCATTCTCTTCCTGTACGCGTTGTTAATATATATTTAATTTCCCTTTTCTGCCCTCCTTTCAGTTCCAGAATTTCCAATTCGGCGGATCTAGGCTTGATTTTAGTTTAATTTCATGGGGCAGTTTTAGTTAATGAATTTTTTTTCTAATTTATTTATTTTTGGGTTCTATTAATGGTGGGCATCTTAATCCAAATCTAAATCCAAAATATCCATTTGGGTTTTTTTTTTATAATTATTTTAGGAATTTTCGGGGGTCGGGACCTGGCAAAAGTTTTCGCCTTCTGAATCTCTCCGGCTGCGGAGGAGAGAGAGAAGACAAAAGCTTATCTACTTTGAGGATTTAGGGTTTTTGTTTGATTTGTAGTAAAAATACATGATACATGGAAGTTTAAGTGATGAGTTGCTTCGGTTGCTTTAGTCCTCGCCGGAAGGATGTCAGCAAGGTCGAAATTGATAATGGCACTACTCGATCCTCAGGTCTAGTTTCTCTATTATCTATTTCAAGTTTCATTTTCTGACCCAGTTGGGATTTCTTGGTTCGATTTTGTTGAATGATAGTGAATGCATGAAATTGCAGGTAGTGGGAGAGGAAGGGGAAACTTTGATGATACAGGTAAGAATTTTTAAGCACCCAATTTAGTAAATTCTAGAACTGTGGTGAATTGCTTTTCTGGGTTCAACTTCAGCAGCCCATTTTATGGAACTTGAAACTTAGCTGTTTATACAGTCAAATTTGATTTTTTATTTTGGCTGGAAATTTAACACACATTTCATGGAATTTTGAAGTTCTGTATTTATTTTTACTTCTGAAGTTCAGCTTCTAGGTGTTGAGTTATGTTCTTAATTTGCAGAGAGCGCGAAGGGAAAAGGGAAGGGTGGCAACAACCCACAAAAGAGTGCTGCACGAAGTTTCACATTTCGCGAACTTGCAGCCGCCACTAAAGGCTTTAAGGAAGTGAATTTGATTGGGGAAGGGGGCTTTGGAAGGGTTTACAAAGGTCGGCTTGAAGCAGGCCAGGTAAGTTGCAGGGATTTTCACTGTTAATTCCCTAATTGTATCAACTTTATATTAGGAAAGTGAATTGTGCTGTATTGCTATTTATTACTGAAAGTAGATTAATAAAAAAAGAAACCGGGACTAAATCTTTAATACAGCCTCATGGATGAAAACTTAATCTACTAGATGTTTGTTCAAATAACAATGTTTGTGGAGTATGTTGAATTCGATGTTTATGTGGTGCAGCTTTTGATTTCTCTGAGCAGGTTGTTGCGATTAAACAACTTAATCATGACGGTCTTCAAGGGTTTCAGGAATTCATCGTGGAGGTTCTCATGTTAAGCCTACTACACCATACTAATCTTGTCACCTTGATCGGCTACTGTACTGATGGAGATCAAAGACTCCTAGTCTATGAGTACATGCCAAGGGGTAGCTTGGAAGATCATCTTTTTGGTAAGTTCGCCGATCGGTAACCAAAGTATATCCAGTATTCCAATTTACAGCATCTAATGGATTCTTTTGGTTATCATCCCTGTTTAGTAAAGATTGATTCATTCCTAACTAATGAGTTGGCCATATATATTTTTTATGTTAGGGAAATATGGGTGTTGTGCACCAAAAAAAAAATGGTACATAGGAGTAGCATAGGAGGTTTAATTTTATATTATTGAAATGGCTTTCTATTGAGCATGACATTAGTTTCTTAACTAGTATGATGTTTGTCTTGCTATTGAGCATGACTTAAGGAAACATTGGATGACATCTAAATGAAACATGTAAACTTTCTTTAGCAGCTTTTTTTCTTTATTATTATACTTCCATTGTATTTGACCTAACAAATGTGGTACTATATATTGTCAGATCTGAATCCTGATCAAGACCCACTTAGTTGGGATACTCGAATTAAGATAGCTGTGGGTGCCGCACGGGGCCTCGAATATCTCCACTGTAAAGCTAATCCACCTGTTATCTACCGTGACTTGAAATCAGCAAATATATTGCTGGACGATCATTTCAATCCAAAGCTTTCGGACTTTGGACTTGCTAAACTTGGTCCTGTGGGAGATAACACTCATGTTTCAACCAGAGTGATGGGAACCTATGGATATTGTGCACCAGAATATGCTATGAGTGGCAAGTTGACTCTTAAATCTGATATTTATAGCTTTGGTGTGGTTATGTTGGAGCTGATTACCGGCAAGAAGGCAATTGACGGCACTAAGAAGCAAGGAGAACAGAACCTAGTAACTTGGGTAAGTATCCTTTCTATTTCCTGTTTTCTTTCTACTTGCGATTATCTGATATGATCATATGAATTTCACTTGCTTTGTGGAATCTACTTCTACCCACATGGGATGCTATATTAACTTATATTTGCTTTTTCTTCAATTTATTTCTCCCTACATTTCAGTGGACTTATTTAAGGTTTGGCTTTTGCATCATCCTAGAAATCAGTGAATGGGTAGTTTAAATTAGGGTTAAGTTCAGTTTACTACCTTGTAGTTTACACCATTCATCAGTTTCACCCCTGATGTTTCAATTCGATCATGCGTGTCCCTAAACTTTCCAATTTTCATCAATCCAAGATTGCCATTCAATTAACCGTTAAGAGATCCATGAAGTGCTGAGATGTCAAATGTGGAGCCTATTATTTTGCTGCTCTGGATGCTATTAGGTGGAAAAAAAATTATTTATTACTTTTTTTTCAATTTTTTTTGTCTTCATCTCTCTTGACCCACTCTCGTCCTCTCATCCCAAAATCAGCTAAATCCTCCAACTCTCCAAATAAAAACTAACTGTGTTTCTTATTCCAAAATTTGAAATTCTAAATCGGTCATTCAACTTTAGCCCGATCCAAAAGTTCTGAGTTTGAGATGGAATTAGTTAAAGTCCAATGTGAACCCCTTCTATGAGCCGTTGTCATACAACCTCCAAGTCCAAGCTGCTGTCGTGTAAAGGTTTCTTGTTGTACGACCTCCATCGTCACCGCTGCTTCTGCGGTTGCAGAGAGAGAAGAGATGACTTTGGTGGTTCAATGGAGGTTGGAAGATGGAGAAAAACGGGATGAGGGAGGAGACGTACGGCTGGGGTAAAATAAAATTTTCTGTCTAGAAGAGCAGAAATGAAGAAAAACACCAGCAGCAGCAGGTTGCAATTGATAGGACTAATCTTTTTTTATTATTTTTTTACTTTCTTTTTAAATCTGGCCAGCAACAAATCATGTTGATACTTGGAGAATTGGAGGATTTGGTTGATTTTGGGATGAGAGGACGAGAGTGGGTCGAGAGAGATGAGGCAAAAAAATGAAAAAATATATATATTTCCACATCAGCATCCATATGAGCGAATAGTGGGGTCCACAGTTGACACCTCAGCACTTAATGGATCTCTTAACGTTCAATCTAACAGCGATCTTGGATTGATGAAAACTGAAAAGGAACACACATGATCAAATTGAAAGATCAAGGATGAAACTGATGAATGTAAAAACTATAAGGTAGGAAATTGAATTTAGCCCTTTAAATTATATTGTTTTCTTGTGGTCATTGTGAAGTTGCTGCACCTTGTAAGACTTTTGAGATGACTGCTCCTTACTAAGACATGAATAATATGGACCTTTACTGAAAGTCTCTTATCAGCTGAACTCATTTTAACTACAACTTTTGCGTTATATATAAGTATAACTTTTCCTTTTCATTTCTAATAAACTCTTTTCAACACCTTGGTGTTTGAAATGCAGTCTCGTCCATTCCTGAAGGACCGAAGGAAGTTTGTCCAGTTAGTTGATCCTCTATTGCAAGGACGCTTCCCTGTTCGTTGTTTGCATCATGCAGTTGCTATTACTGCCATGTGTCTTCAAGAGCAACCAACTTTCCGTCCTCTTATCAGTGATATTGTTGTAGCACTTGAGTACTTGGCTTCACAGAACCACAAACCTGGTAAAGCTGGGGTCCATAGTCCATTTTCTTCATCACCATCGCAGCAGCACAGGGATACTTTTTCTCGGGAGTCAGATGGCAGAATGAGCTCAACTTCTGGTTAGAAGTTCTTGGAAGCAACCTGCTGAAGCACTGTGATTGATGTAAGGCACAAGATCAGATTTAGGAATCTGGCATTATTTGGTCATCCGTTGTTTTCATAGTTAGAGAATCAAAATATTCATTAGTACTGTTTGAGAAGGCATATAGGATGTCATTTTCCAGAAAAAAAAAATAGCATATATGATGTCACTAGGCTTGCATCGATTGTATGGATTACAAATGGTGGCACACATGGTGTCTGATTTTTTTTTTCCCTCACTGTGATTGATGTTTAATTGATTTCTAAAGTTTGCTTGCATACACCATGACTAAAATAGGCTACCGATTAGGGTGAAAGGAGATCCTAGTATGGTTCTTGTCCTCTGTGGTGTTAGTAGTTACAATGTTATCCAAAATTCTCTCAGTTCATTTGAAGCTGCTGACTTGTTGTCATATGAACTTCCATTTTCTAGGGAAGCAGTTCAATTTTCTAATATGTATGTGAAAGAAATGAGGTTCTTATAAGGGACCCGGCCTGTCTTATGTTATATGTTGGAGATTTCATGAATTATAGAGGATAGTGTGTCAATGGTTAGTATACAAATGATTGCCAACATGCTATCCCTAGTGTTTTATTCTGTTTACTTGCTAGTTGTATGCCTGACTTTCAAACATATTTTGTCTTAAGATTTCTTGATTCTTGATGAAAGCAGTTAGTTTTGTTAGATAGTGTGAAAGGAATGAAGATGGTCATAATTCAATAAATTAATAGCAGGTTTTATGTTTCATGCTGTGCCGTACACGGATGTAACAGCAACATCTATAATGAAATTTTGTCATCTTTTTCTTTTCCTGTTTCGTATTTGTCATCTCTCTTTGCAGTTATAGTTTGGTGAATGCTTATGTTTTGTACAGTATTACAGTTGGTCTGCATATCAATGACTAATTACAAGAGCTAATAATGATTTCTCTTCATACCAACTGTTTTTACATGTTCCCAATGTTTGTTTGCAGGTGGCTAGCCTTGTGAAACTCAGAAGCAAAGAAAGACCTGATAAATTTAAAATACCAAATGTACACATATGAAGAGTTGGTATGTAAATGCACATGTATGTATATATGTACACTTGGGTTTGGATATGTGGCTTTTTTGATAAATTATAATTCCTGTTCTTGTGGTTGTTTGAGTCATATACCATCTTCTATTGTTGCCAAACTTGTGTCATCAAAAGTAGGAAGCAACTCACCGAGTGAAAAGTGAGATTTTGTTTTCCATAGAGTATTAAACTAATATTTAGATATGGGGATCAGTGGGTCTGAATCCATAGTCTTTTGCAATTAGAGCTCCATGTTATGTTAGACTATCACTGGTAATATTTTGTTTTCGGTGAGTTATACGTTTAGCTATATAAGGATCTGATTGATTAGCAAAATTGATTTGATTTGAAGGCGAAGGAAATTGAGTTTGGCTGACTAGAGACAGTAGCCAACCAGAAGAAACAAAGTTTGGTTGACTACAAACAGCAGCCGCTCAGACTTGAACTCAGATCTGTTTTTCTGGGTTTCAAGGCTTGAAAGTTGTTGTTGTTGTTGTTTTTTGTTTTTCTTTTTTTTTTTCTGCTGTTTAAGTTTGTTTCTTTTGCTGTACTTTGTTTCTCGGCTTTTTCCTGGGCCTTTATTTTCTTTGGACTTCTGCTGCTTTGTGGTTCTTCCTTTGCCTTCACAGCTCTTTAATGAAAGTTTATTCTGTCCAAAAACAAAAAAAAAACAAAAGAAGCAGAAGGTTTTCTGGCTTGTGGAGGCCTTGGATTTGTTCAACAACGATGTTGACATATCCAATATAAGGAAACAGACTCCTCATTCTGGACAAAAGAAAGCGTGATTGATTAGGATGATAGTGGACACGTTGTCCTAGTGTTGATTAGATCCAAGTCAAATTGTTCTTAGTCCTTTCTTATCTTATCGAGTATGGATTGTATGAGATGGATGCTTTGCTCAGATCACTTGTACTGAAAATGTACCTTTGGAGAACATAAATACAGAGAGCACTCATGTACTTTCTAGTGTCCTTGTTATGCATCGGTGTCCTTTTCTGTTTAGAGCTTAGTAGCAATGTGCTTTAATCTCTAGTTATCAAAATCATCTAATTATCAATTGACTTGGGATGTTGGTCGATTTTTCATCTAGGATGAGTTTCAATTTTTTGTCCATCTTCATAAGACAACTTAAAAACCAAATCCCCTAGAGAGGTGATTTCCGATCATAAATTTTGCTTGTGCAACATAAATAGATAGAGAAGGTAGCTACTATTCCTCGTACATGAGCTTTTACGAGATTTTAATTCTTAGCTTGGGATCAAGAACTTTTACGAGATTTTAATTCTTAGCTTGGGATCAAGAAGCATCCTTGGAGATGAATTAGTAAAATGTTGTCCCTGGAGTCCTCTTAAAACAATAAAAAGGGAATTCCACATACAAATATCATATAAAGTATTAGAACAGCACTAAATTGTTGAATAGGGTGGTGGTTCTCCACCCAATTAGTGAAATGCGTTTTACCTGGGCTAATGCGTTTTACCTATTTATTATCATAATCAACTTGAGAGAAACATCTTACTTTTCCAAGCAGTACGTATCTAAAAGTTCATTCTCATCCAAAGAATTTAAGTGAGTTTGATTAGATCAAGCCTAATGCTATTCTACCTATCAGCAATATCAACTCCCCTTTCCCACTAGCTCCAAACGGTGGACACCTTTTGCCCACTAAGACTGCTACAGTTAAAATTTACCCATCAAGTACATAAATATCTCGAAATTCACTGTAGCATAATGAATAGTGACCAAAATTTTTATTGAGGTCAATAAAAATGCATTGTTCACCCAGTTTTTATTGACCTCAATAAAAAAAATTAGTAACAATAATTTTTATTGAGATCAATAAAATCAAGAGCCAATTAGACATAAGGTCATTTTGGGTGACCTTATTTTTCAAAAGGCCACCTAATATTTTTTACTGAAATAAGGCCACAGTAGCTTTAGTGTTCTTGGACAGTAACTTTATTGTGCTTGGACAGTAACTTTATTGTGCTTGGACAGTAGCTTTATTGTTCGTGGACAGTAGCTTTATTGTTCGTGGACAGTAGCTTTATTGTTCTTGGACAGTAGCTTTATTGGTCTTTGACAATAGCTTTATTGGTTTTTTCGTATCCAGTATTGGACAGTAGCTTTATTGTTCGTGGACAGTAGCTTTATTGTTCTTGGACAGTAGCTTTATTGTTCTTGGACAGTAGCTTTAGTGTTCTTTAACAGTAGCTTTAGTGTTCTTTGTTTTATTGTGATGCAAAAGTGTTCTTTGTTCTTTGACAGTAGCTTTAGTGGTCTTCGACAATAGCTTTAGTGGTCTTTGACAGTAGCTTTATTCATTTTTTTCGTATCCAATGGCATTTTTGTAAATAATAGCAAAAAAAATGCGGTGGCATTTTTGTAAATATTGCGGTGGCATTTTTGTAAATATTAGTGGCCTTATTTCAGAAAAAAATGTTTGGTGGCTTTTTGAATAATAAGGCCACCCAAAGTGGCCTTATGGCTAATTTTTTATAAAATCAACTGTTCGCCCAGATTTTATTGACCTCAATAAAAATTTTGGTCACTGTTTATTCCGTTACAGTGAATTTCTAGTTATTTTTGTCTTTGATGAGCAAATTTTTACAGTAACAAACTTAGTGGGCAAAAAATATTCACTGTTTGGACCTATGAGATATTTCTCTAAATAATAATCTTCTGAAAAAAATAGACCCGCATCATGCATGACCACTTGCATCTTCTGCTTTCAAGAATTTTCTCCCAGTCCTTTGATATAATTGTTAAATGGGACCCTAAATCCCATTCACCATTATTCACCACCAAGAAAACAAGAATCCAAATCACAGTCACCGTCACCATTTTAATATGCAGCTTGGCTGGGTCAAGGTGCATTCTCTCTGGATCAAGATTTCTCCATTTTTATAATAAAACCTTTGATTCTTTCCCAGATTGACTACAAATTTATTTCTAGAAAACAAATGAGGTCTAGTGTTTGTTTTAATTTACTCTTGCACCATTTTGTCCTAACCCAAGTTCCAAAAGAAAAATGGTCCAAAAGGCGCAACAACGTCATTTGGCTGCTACGTTTTACTCAACTTTTTAGGAAATCCGTTCATACCAGCTTTTTGGTAGGCAGGAATGCTTTGTCCGTACTTTGGGGGGAAGCATCACATACATTATTGTATGTCTATAAAAATATAGAGTAAAAATCAAATTTGGTACTTAAATTAGGGGGAGGGGTGCACCTGCTGTGTTCGGGGCAGAGTGGTCCTCGGGCAGAGGATGCACTTGCAGGGAGGAGGGAGGGGTAGAGGAGGTTGATCCAAGGGTTACTGGGCATGCCACCTGTCCGAGCACCAAGTGCCCAGATTATGGCAGAATTTCCCCTTAAATTATTGCGAAATGTAGTTTTTAGTACATACAAATTTTTTTTATCTAAAATGGTACTTGAACTATTGCGCCGTTACCCAAAATGGTACATTCGTTAACTTGATCATTAAGTATGGTTCAATTATGTACCATTTTGGATAATGACACAATAGTTCAAGTACCATTTTGGGTAATAAAAAAAACTTGTAGGTACCCAAAAGTACCTTTCGTAATAGTTCAGGTACCAAATTGAGTTTTTACTCTAGTCCAATTAGGTAGCATTTCTCATCCAAATATGTGTCACGTATGCGAATTTAACGACCAAGTTAACGGATGTACCATTTTAGGTAACAGTGCAATAGTTCTGGTACCATTTTAGGTAAAAAAAATTTATAGATACCAAAAAGTACATTTCACAATAGTTCAGGTACCAAATTGGGTTTTTACCCAAAAATATGTACAAAGAAAAAATTTGTTAAATGCAACACTTACACTACCAAATGAAGAATATATATATATATATAAGATGGGTGGTTCAGATCGTCAAACTTTAATTTTTAATTGAGGGGGTCCGCACTTTTGGTAGCCAACACCACAAAGAAAAATATAAGAAGGCCTATGGAGGACTGCATCAAATAGAAACCACCGGACCAAGATTTTACAAAACTCAACTTTGATGATTCAGTTGTTAATAATCGAAGTGCAGCTATTAGTTTCGTCACTAGAGATGAGGAGGGTTGTCCAATTTTTACTCGTGCTAAGAAAGTCTCAGCTTATCATGTTCCCATTACGAAAGCACTTGCGCTTTGGGAAGGTCTTTTTGCAGGAATTCGTCAAAATCTTCTCAAAGTTCAAGTGGAAGGTGATTCTAAACATATCATTGATTGTGTTCTTAACAACTGCTTTATTCCTTGGCACCTCAAGATGATGATTATCAAAGATATTCAGCTTCTTGCCACTCATTTCCAAGACATCCAATTTGTCAACATCTTTAGAGAAACCAACTTCACTGCAGATGTCATTCTCAATCTTTATGTAGGACTTGGTGGCGAAGTCTGCCTCTCTCAGTGCTACCGGATTTTAATTTTGATTTTTTGAATTCAAGATGTTGTAGAGGTTTCCGCTTATAATTTCATTTTCTTATATAAAAAAAAAAGTTTTATAAATAAAATAAAATAAAATGTATTAATAAACATTAAAATGAGGTAAATGTTTAATATTCAGTTTACCAAAAATTTTAACTAAAGATGTTAATTTGTCGAAAAGAGAATCATGACGTTAAAATAAATAATTTGACGAAAATATTTTGCGGACGATATCACTAATTTTCAACAATTTAGTAGTGAAAGAACAATTAAAGATTCAAAAAGACAAGTCGAGAACTCACAAAACAAGCAGGCATAAAAACTTGAGGACACAAACGGGTACGTTGTCAATGACACGATTAAACCCAAGATATATCAGCAATATTAACTACTGTTTTCCCATTACGACAACTACAGAGATCCAACTCTGACAATAACAATTCAAAATTTGTATTAATCAAGCAACACCCAACATCTGTCCAGCTTTCTCGTTATTGTGCACAATACTTGCAACCACAGTGTTGGAGGTGTAAGTATTGGCAGGGGCAGCCCTGAGCATGATCGAGGTGATCGCCCGCACAGGGCAGCATCAGGGCAGGGGCACTACATTACAGAACTTTTATTATATAATATATCAGAAATTCTGTAATGCACCCGATGTATGGGTGCTCCATGTTTTGTGACAAAATATTAGCCATAGATCTGATCTAAGAGTTAAAAATTATTGACTTGTTACTTGAATAGTAAGTACTAATTATATTATGTCCTAAAAAGAAAGTACTAATTATATTATTAAATTAAAAAAAAATTCATTTATAATAATGGGGAAAAGGAAAAATATAAAAAAACTACAATTAATCTGTAAAATTAATTCTGAGTTAACCTAAACTACTTCAAACGAGAAAAAAAACGGTTGAACTCGATCAACGCAGAAGACGAAATATCATCGCTTAATGACCGGGTAGTCAAACTTTATCATAATCCGCCAAATTTTGGCGTGGTAGCAATAACCGATAATCTGATTATATTTACCAGGCTTGATCGATCTAATCATTAATCTAGATATCACTTCCTCATAGGGATTAACACAAATAAATCTTATATATATATATATATATATATATATATATATATATATATATATATATATATATATATATATTTGTCCAACTTATTTTTGCTTTCTAGATCACTTGTTTTTCCATAAACCTTAAATATCATCGCTTAACGATCGAGTGGTCAAACTTTATCATAATCGGCCAAATTTTGGCAAGGTTGCAATAATCGATAATCTGATGATATTTATTAGGCTCGATCGATCTAATTGTTAATCTAGATATCACTTCTTCATAGAGATCAACACAAAGAAACCTTTATATATATATATATATATATAATTGTCCAACTTATTTTTGCTTTCTAGATCACTTGTTTTTCTATAAACCCTAAATATCATCGCTTAATGATCGGGTGGTTAAACTTTATCATAGTCGGCCAAATTTTGGCTTGGTAGAAATAACCGATATTTTGATGATATTTATCAAGTTCGATCGATCTAATTGTTAATCTAGATATCATTTCCTCATAGGGATTAACATAAAGAAACCTATATTTTTTTATTAAAAAAAAAGAAAAAAATTACTGGAACTGATTTGATTAAAAGTTATGAAACTAGGAAAAAAAAAATGAAGCAAAGCGAAAATTAGGAATTTTTAGTTGTATTTTTTTTCTTTTTATTATTTTGAGTTTAAATATGAGATATTAACTATATATATATATATATATATATATTTATATATATATATATATTTTTGGTTACAATTAATTATATTTTTTAATCAAATATTATATTTTTGGTTTAACCTGTTAATTACTTATCCCTTATTTATAATTTTAAATTTAAATATAAGTCATGTGCAAGGCACACTAAAACATAATGTATTGGTGTACCTGGAGCACTAAAGTCGCTCTCGCACTCTTTCTCTTTGGTTTAATTAAGCATTTGTTTATTCATTTTGCAGCCCACTTACACTCTCCCATTTCTTTTTTTGGGGGCAAGCTCTGTCTCCTAGGCTCCTAGCCCACGCTTTGTCTCCTTCAAAACCTCTTTCTGTGTAAAAGAAGAGAAAAACAAACATTTTCCTCAAACACCTTCTCTTCTAATTTGGCATTGCTGTTGCTTTTCTGGGTGATTTTTGATAAAGTAATCTGGACGTCACAACCAAAACCAATTGACAATGGTTGGATAGATCCAAATCCTTATAAGCACATTTGCAAGGTCCATTTTCTCCAATGTGGGATAACACTTCACGTTCTCACACGCCCCCGCACGTGTGGCGAATTTTTAAGCCAAACACGTGGACAACTTATATTGGGTGACGTGGAGCACGTATGACCACTTGGCTTCACACGTGGGCGAACCTGCAGCTCTGATACCATGATAAAGTAATCTGGGCATCACAATCAAAACCAATTGACAATGGTTGGATAGGTCCAAATCCTTATAAGCACATTTGCAAGGTTTATTTTCTCTAATGTGGGATAACACTCCACATTTTCACAATTTTGATGCTAAGGTACGTTGAAAATTGAATTGAAAAAAAAAAAAAGCATCAAGAATTCATTTGCACAGGGCACCCAAAATCATCGGGCCGGCCCTGAGTATTGGTCCTCGCACGCCCAGTAAAACTCGACCCCAGCTAGATTTGAAAACATACCATTAAATATATGCCATGGAAAATAGTAAAAAATTATTTCTATTAATAAAATATATTTTGAAACACAACAATGCACCAGAGATCACAATACTTGATGGCTGGTTTTGTAAGACCTACTACACCACCTTACCTCAAATAGAACAAATAACAGGTAAGCATAGGGAGGGTGCATGCATGTTCAGACACACACACTGACACACACACCAGCTATTCATACATACACGTTTAAAACATGAAGTGATAGAACTACTAACTAAGGCGAGTTCCAGTACCCTACCTGGAATTTTGAAGTTTGGCTCCATTCATTTATTCAATGAATAATGACTAGGTTTTCGAAAATATGCGTTACCAAATTAGTGGCATTATCTAATTAAGCTCTATCTTCCGGGTCTTCATTAATGGATAAGCAATTATCGATATCTAATTAATTAAGCTAATGCCACTTATTTGGTATTGTTCAACTTAATTATTATTATATAATAATATTATATATGCATGAGGTTCACGGTTGAATGAGCCCGTCAACGGCGCCAACAGCTGGAAAGAAAAGGCCAAAGGTCTGAGGGGGCCGGTGTAGTATGTGATTGGTCTGCAAATCTGACGCAGGCATTGACCTCATATTCATATTATTATTTCCACTTCTTTTTCTTTATGAGTTTGTCTCTAATTCGCTAACCTGAGCTTTCAACTTTAATATATATTCTACTTTTTTCCAACTTCCTCTCCCTCAATAATTTAGCACAAATGTTGGGGTGGAAAGAGAAGCTAGTACGTGATGTGAGATCGAGTAAACGACACCATGAAGAGAAACTACACAAGGAAAAAGTCCATGCCAAAAAGTCCCATTTTCCCATATAGGATAGACAGAAAGCTAGCTAGCTAGTTTAGTTTCTCTTCTTGCTTGCCTATTTCTATGTTCTTTCCCCTCCCTTTCCAGGAACCTAGCTAGCTAGCTCGGAGAATCACATCATATAGTATCTGGGTCAATCTCAAAATACCTAACTTGCTAGACTTCAAAACCCAACAGATCGATCGAGCTGTGTTTTCGATATCATCGTGATCAATGGGAAACTGTTTTGGAGCTCGTGTGAACTACCAAACTAGCCCACCCGCCAGTAAGTCGCCTAGCCTAACTGGTATATGTTCTCTCTAATTTGTTCGTGTTTTTCGAGACCTTCTTCGATGCATGCATGGCTTTAACTTCGATGAATTGCTTGTGTGTTGATTAACTATACGCAGAAAGATCGTTAGACATTAAAAGCAGCAAACAAAATGGATTGAAAGCTGGAAGAAGAATCATAGACCCCGAGAAAGAGAGGAGTGAAATAGTAATGCCGAGAAGTATTAATGGTGAAGATCATCTGAGAGCTATAGCTTGCCAGAATAAGAAAAGCAACCCAGAGACGGCAACTGATCATCAGCTTCCATCTCCGGATCCAAGCACTACTGGAAGGATCGTGACGCCCAACTTGAAAGAGTTTACTTTCGCGGCGTTGAAGAAGGCAACCCGAGACTTCAGACCCGACACGATTCTCGGGGAGGGAGGTTTCGGAAGGGTTTTCAAGGGGTGGGTGGACGAGAACACGTACGCGCCGTCTAGGGCAGGCATCGGCATGCCCGTTGCCGTCAAGAAGTCTAACCCTGATAGCTACCAAGGCCACCAAGAATGGCAGGTAAATAATTAATTCTCATGTCATTTTATGTGCAACATTTTCTGGGTAGTTGGGCATTTTCCGGCCAAGCAACAATTTCAGTAAATTAATAAATAGTAATTTTGAGTGCTGAATTAGTTCCAAGGAATATTAATTATTTGATATATATAAATTAATTTGTGCAGGCGGAGGTGAATTTCTTGGGGAAGTATTTACATCCCAACCTTGTTAGGTTGTTGGGATATTGTTGTGAGGAAGATCAATTTCTTCTTGTGTATGAGTACATGCAGAAAGGAAGCTTGGAAAACCACCTCTTCAGAAGTAAGCTAGCTACATTAACTATATTTTCATTAAGAAAACATGCACGTTAATTAATTGAATGGATTATATGCACAGCATGCAAGTTCTCTCATTTTGTGTTTTACTTACTGCAGAAGGTCCAGAACCACTTCCATGGAGTATAAGGTTCAAAATAGCAATCGGAGCGGCACGAGGCCTTGCCTTCTTGCACACCTCTGAAAAGGTCATCTACCGCGACTTCAAGGCCTCCAACATTTTGTTGGATCCGGTACCATACTCGAACTCTGCACTTTTATTTAACATTGTTGAGAGAATTCGAAATACCCTTACACTCATAGTTGATTATTTCTAGGACTATAATGCAAAACTTTCGGATTTCGGGCTGGCAAAGCTCGGACCAATGAATGGCAACTCGCACGTAACAACACGTATCATCGGAACTTATGGTTACGCAGCTCCGGAATATGTTGCAACCGGTAATACCAAAATTTCCATACATAAATCTCTTCTTTCTTATATCCTCATTATGCATATCTTAACCCTAATTTGAGGACATATGTTGCCCAGCAAGTTCCATTGGCATACATTTTATTTTCAAATTATACTAATTAAGAATTTAGCCTTACCCAATGACTATTAAGATACTATATTCTATTTTTGCAGGCATTAAATTAATAAGGTACTTGTATATTCATTAATTTGACTTAACAAATCATACACAACTATATCACATTGAAATTTAATACGTTGGAAGATAAGGCGAACAAGTCTTAAGTCATTTTTAAGCTTTACGAAGGAGATCTGATACTCTTTTTTCTTCGACTCAACTTCAGTTTATTAGGCTATTTTCACTTCTATTTGCTTCCTCAATCTTTGATAAGCTATTGTTTATAATGTAATCTTTCCATTTATTGATATGAAGAAGAAAGTTTTGTATATGCAATCATGCACCTTTAGACTTGTTAAGATATGTAAAAGATACACACTTATCCAAAAAAATATATACATAGTGAGTCCACTAATCCAAAAGTGGATTTTAAAATTTTGACAATACTTTACAAACCCTAACTAGCTAGCTTCTTGCTCCTTTTTTTTTTATATTTCATTATACTATATTTCAAAAAAAAATATTATACATAAAACTTTAGCCTAGCCCAGTTATTACTATTAAGATATCAGATATTAAATGTGATTTCCTAGCTAGAGAGTTGAAAAGGATTATAGGAGTACTTCGTTTCAGCGCGCTCTAGTCAATTGGTGGTCAATGTAGCATGATCATATGCTCTAAACATAAATATAACCTATAGCGAATCATACACAAGTATTACATTTGACATTTGAATATTTGATTAATTTTCTTATGCAATTATACACCAATCAAAAATCTATACATACATGGTGGAAGGCCGGCCCTCCTATTAGGTTGCCCTATATGAGTCCACTAATCCTAAAATGAGTTTTTAAAACGTAACACAAAAGTTTACAAACCCCATCTTCTTACCCTTTTTTTTCCCCTATATTAGCAAATCAATACTTCCTATACTATATAAAGGTGATGTTCTCCATCAACCACGTACATATAGCCTTTGCATAACAATCAATACAAATCAAGGGTGTAACCAAATTAAAAAAGCTTAATCTTACAACTTTGGAACCTCACAAATTGTTGATAAGGAAGGAGGTGATTGTCAACTGTATATAGTCAAGAAGAAGAACGTATATATGGACTAAAGAATAAGAATTGTATGGACTAAGCCTTGATCTAGAACCTTTTCTTTGGGTGCTTATCCACTAGTCTAGCTACTGCTTGCAACAAACTCATTTACTTTTTAATGGTTCAGATTGAGTCAAGATATCGGACAAGTCTTTTTCAAGTATTGAAACCATTATATAGAGATAGTAGAATTCCATTGATGGTTGAGTCGACCAGGGAAAGTCACTGCAAATATACCAATCACTCTTCCTGCAATCCGCCAATTAATGAAATGTAGAGGTCATGAGAGACTAGACTCATTAATTTCATGTTTTTAGAAGGCCTGGTCAATAGTATATTATATATATTTTTGGGTCAATCATATAGACTTTGCACACAAAATAATCCATATGATCTTGAGGACTTGGTGATGATAATAAAGTCTTTCTTGAATTTATGTGCGTCAAATACGTACAATCTTGCATTTTGACTTGATCTTCACGAAATTGTCAATCTCAAATTCCTAGCTAACAGTCATCTTTATTTATTTTTTTAATTGCAGGGCATTTGTACGTAAAGAGCGATGTGTACGGTTTCGGCGTGGTGTTACTGGAGATGTTGACCGGCCGACGAGCCGTCGACACTAACAAACCGGCCAGTGAGCACAATTTGGTGGATTGGGCAAGTCCTTTTCTTCATAAGAAAAAAGAGCTGAAGAAAATAATGGATCCGGGGCTAGGAGATCAATACCCTATAAAAGCTGCATACCAAGCAGCTGAGCTTATTCTCAAGTGCCTAGAATCTGATCCTAAGGACAGACCATCCATGGAACAAGTTTTGGAGATTCTAGAAAAGGCCAATGCCATTAAGGAAAAACCAAAAGGTAGTAGTAAACCCCATGATAGGGGACAAGAAGGAAACTCAGCACGCCAACACTATTATAGCCATCACAAGTCTCCAAATCACCAAAAGTATGTCGGCAATATTGGAACTGTACGTTAGTTCCCAAGCTCGGCCACACTAGTACGTACGATGCCAAAACTGATTCTTTAGGGCAAAGCGTACGTCAGAAATAGTCATTATTGTAGGTTTAATAACACCTTTGTGGTGAAGGTCGATAGCTACCAATTTCGCTCCAAATTTGGTATATAAGATTTCTTATATGGAATTTGAGGCTAACTCCAGCTCTCTGTATAACATTGTTTATATGGTGTTGTTCCAATACTAAAGGCAGTTGCTATACTTTGTAATAGCTTCCATTCACATAGATGTTATGACCTTATTTTGTATATTATATATAGTCTCCTTTATGTGTAGACGTTCGTTTTATATTAAAATATGGACATCATCATCCCGACCAATTGAGAACATAATTTAATCATCGAAACCAATTATCGTTTATATTTATTTTCAAGTATTATTCTTGCAAAAAAATCAGTTGAATTGAAGATTGTTTGGTAATCTGTTTGTTGTATAGTTAACAGACAAATATAGTGTCAGATAAAGCTAAAACGATGAATATGGTAATCAAATGGCTAAATAATTCCTAATTAAAAATTTTTATTGTCAAAATGATTCTTGAATGAGGACCTAAAATGTGGATGGTTCTAATCATTAATTAATACGCCGGGATAAAGATGTTCACATTTTAATACAAAACGAACGTCCACTATATAGGTATGCACTTTTAAAATTTGCATAGCTATGTAGTGGAGAAAAATCCTATATATATATGTGTGTGTGTGTGTGTGTGTGTGTGTTTGTCAAACAGTAAATGCGTTATTAAATAAATAAAAAAATGTAGGTACCAGATTATTTGTAGCCATGCCATCATCTATAAGCGCCTACAAAAAAGAATTGCATTAGCTACGGCAATTAGCATCGGCACAAAAACGCCGTCGCTAATAGCCTTAAATTTGCTACGAAAAACAAGGCATCGCAAATATAAAAGTGGTTTGCAACGGCAAATTAATGCCGTCGTAAATAAATAACTCAATTGTGACAATATTTTGTTTCCGTCGCTAGATTTTTTTGAGTTTGGCTACGGCTATTGTTTTGCTGTCGCTACTTTTTTCCCCCCAATTTTTTTAAGTATTCCCTCCTCACTTGTTTTGCACATCGACCCTAAATCCTCTACCCCGTCTCTCTCTCTCTCTCTGCACTCTCTCTGTCTCGCCGGGAACCATGGAATCCAGCACCGGCGAGCAACACCGCCCTTACCAAAATACTCATAGCTCGATGCGAGCAAAACCCAGCCCACCAACTCACCATGCACTGGCTTAAACCTCCGCACGCGCAGTGAACAGTCGCAGCACCACCGCTGGGCTGGTTCGATTGTTTCCGGCCACGATCCGACATCACCGTCACCAAGGATTGATTCCTGAGCCTCCGATCAACCAAACCGGCGAAACCCCTTCGCGATTCGATGTCGGAGAACGACTGTACGAGTCGTCTCTCTCCGCCGCGACTCCACCGAACGCAGCCGTCTCGTCTGGCCATTTCACGGCGTGAAAGCGGTGCCAAAAGTTCCGACTTGGTGAGGCAAATACAATGGTGCCAGTGGCTTGTCAAATCGGCGACTGACGAAAGAGAATCGAAGAGAAGTAGATCGCGATTTTCGGCAGGTTTTTTTGACGATTTTCGGCGACTCAGGCCACCGTTTTCTTCGAGTCAGGTATGAAAACTCATCAGCTCTTCGAGTTCTACACGTTCCTAGCCTTGAAATTCTCTTTTGGTTGAAGATTGGAGATTTGTTGTTTTGGGTAGTGAGGCGGTGGTTTGTTCACTGTACACAGCGACTATTTTAGGTCTTTCTTGGCCTAATTATTGTTTGTTTGTTCGAATTCGGTGTCTAGGAGGGTAGAAGAGGTCCAAAGGTTGCAGCCTCCTAGTTGGTGAATCATTTTCAGAGCTTTTCGTGCCCTGTTTTGGTTTCATCGGAGCTCTGGTTTGGTTCGACTTCTGTGATCTGGTTACTTTTTTGACGCAGGTAATGATTCGAGTTTCGAATGAAGTTTGGACAATGGCTAATCTGTTGAATGCTTGAATGATATTGAAATTGGGTTAAATTGATTATCTGATTGTATGCATGTGTTGCGAATCGGTGATGAGGTTCAGATATTTAAAATGTCCGATATGTTTAATGTTGCTGTGAATTGATTGAAATTATGGCCATGCTTTCGTTTGGGAATATGCTGTTACTGGGATTTGACTATATCCTAGAATGGTCATGCTAGGTGTTTGATTTTTGGGATGCTTGGTACACGTTTGATTGTTGGTATGGTCTATGCTCTTTGCACATATCCTTTATTTTAGTTGTATGAAGAATGTGTCATTTACTTTATAAGACACTGATTATATAATGAGAGTATTAGTGAAAGAAGTGTTATTGCTTTGTAGCTCAATTACAGTCCTACTAGTCCTACTACTACTTAGCTTAAACTCCAACTTTTGCTTATGATATTGTTATTCTTACTTGTTAATAACACTACTGATCGATCCCCACTAGATTACTGATAAAATGCCAAGGTGAATCAATATGGTTAATTTTAGGTGTGACAAGCAAGTTCAAAGAAGAGAGAAGAAGAATGTAAAGCGTTTGAAGAAGAGGATGATAATTCAATGAGTTTAGTAAATATTTCTCCCATCAATATAATTAACTTGTATTTATATATATATATATATATATGTAGAATATATATATATATATATTCTACATATGCTTGCTGATTTAATAATTAGGTGGTAAGAGTGGGAGAAAACATAGTTGTTTGCTTCCCTCTTAAAATGATTTGATTGATTGAAGATAATTATAATTGTTTTTCATTACCTGGTGTAGTACCAGATGGTTGATTGATTGAACAAAGTTGTTTGCTTCCCTCTTTTAAATGTCTTATCTCTTGGGACATGGTTTATTGATTGCATTTCTTCTTTCTTTTTGGTTTTGTGAATAGAGGTTTCAACATCTCTTACCGAAAATAGGGTTACCTTATAACAATTGACCAATTTTTGTTTCAAATGGCTTCCATGCCCCTTGAAACCTTATTAGTCCTTGTTGTATTGGTTTACTATATCTTTCTGTTGTACTTTACTTGCTAGCTGTTTTTTTGGCCCTTGTATAATTGTTTTCTTCTTGCAATCTGGAGGTATCGAGTACCATATTTCTTTTGCAAGTCTGCTTTGGATTGTGGCTGTGGATTCAAACAAGAAGATGGAGGAAAAGAAGCTTCCCAATCACCTTAGTAGCTCACAGTTGGCATGATGTTATATTTTGCATATCGAACATCAAATTTATGTATTGTAATTTTGTTAAGTTGTATTTTGAATATTGGTGAAGATGTATGAACTTAGTGTAAAAGAATTCCCATTTGTATATATAGCTTCTTTTGCAAGGAAAAACAAATTCTGGGGTGCAAAATTTTTTTTTATTAATAATTCACACTTTGCGACGGCATAGTTTCCGTCGTGGTAAGTGGCGTCGCTATTGCTATTTGTGATGGTTTTTTGCAGTCGTAGAATTATTGCGACGGCAAGACTTTGCCGTGGCTAATGCTCTTGCGATGGTGAAATTGTCGTCGCGAATAGCATTAGCGACGCCACCATTTGCAACCGAAGCTTTGCCGTCGCTTAGCCGTCGCAAAAAGCCATTTGCAACGGTAAAAGAGCTTTTAGCGACGGTTTGTTGTCGTGGCTAATGCAATTTTTATTTGTAGTTCTATATAGGAAAATTCTATTGTGCACCGCTGCATAGTATGTAGCCTCCTTTTTAAAAATGTAATTGCTGAATAAGAGTGAGAAATTATTATTTTTTAAATGAAATTGCTCCCTCTTAATCAGCAATCGCATTTTTGAAAAGCAGATTGCATCCTATGGAGTGCTACACAATAGACTTGTATATATATATATACATGTCAAACGGTAAATGCATTATTAAATAATATGAAAAATGTAGATACCAGATTAATTGTAGCCATGCCATCATCTATAAGGTCTATATATATAGGAAAATCCTATTGTGCAGTGTTGCTAGTTGTAGCCCCTTTTTTAAAAATGTAATTGCTGAATAAGAGTGAGATTTTCTTTTTAAAATGAAATTGCTCCCTCTTAATCAGCAATTGCATTTTTGAAAAGCAGATTGCATCCTATGAAGTGCTACATATTAGACTTATATATATATATATACATGTCAAACGATAAATGCATTATTAAATAAGGGATGTGTTATTAACACACCCTCCTCTCTCTCTCTCTCTCTTACACTCTAGAGAGAGAGAGAGAGAGGAGGGTGTGTTAATAACACATTAGGGTGTGTTAATAACACATTAGGGTGTGTTAATAACACATTAGGGTGTGTTAATAACAACACCCTTAAATAATATGAAAAATGTAGGTACTGGATTATTTGCAGCCATGCCACAAGCTTATTTTTCACATGCATGACCATTCCATTAAGAGAATTTCTATTGAGACCTCCATATTTTCTCATCTGACCTCCATTTAATTTTTTCTCCTCAAACTTCCAAATTTACCCTTAACAAAAAACTTTAAAAATAATAAAAAATAAGAAAAGTAAACTAAACCCAACCACCATTGCATCCAACTTTATACTTTTCTAATCAACTGGAGATGTGCTAAACGTTGCTAATCAATGAATATTGTCTCTTTGAACAAAATCAACTATGAGTCAACTAGTTAAGTTATTCACATATTGGTATGTATCATCTTGGATTAAAAATTAAAAAAAACTTTTATGTATCTTTAAAAAATAATTGATTTCATTTTTGGGAAAGTAATTGCAGATTCGACAACCATAATTTCTCTTGGTTCACTCGTTTTTCTTCCTCAGTTAGCAATGAAAAGATCAATTATATATTGTTATATATATATATATATCTTCTTTCCACCGTCTCATTTTACTCAAATTTATGGCTAAACAATATTTTCTATCCAATTATGCATGCTCGAGCTTGAGAAAGAAGAAGAAATGGCACTACTCTCAAACTTCAAGAGGGAATCCGAGAAGATTGATTCATATGAGATTTGTTGTTGTTTTTTTTTTCAGTTTTGTGAAGGGTAAAAAAGGATTTTAGTTTTATCCAAAAAATAAAAAGGTCAAGTGAGAAAATTCTAAGGTCCTAATAGAACCACTCCCCCATTAAATAGTATGAACAAGAATATATATATATATATATATATATATATATATTTTCCACTACATATATAGCTATGCAAATTTTAAAAGTGCAATGGTGAATTTGGGTTCTTTACTCTTGAATTAGGTGAGTGAGCCACCCTAGCACACGCATTAGGTGAGTACTCTTCCTTATCTTAGAACGTGACATTATGCCCTATTTCAATTCATCACTAGACTTTGAAAAGGAAAGTGAGATATATATTCTTAGAAATGGGTACCGGAACTCCAGAATAGTTACTTAAAGAGCTAAAAGCCGAGGTCAGATCAGCCGAGTTTTTAGCCTTAAAGTGAATTTTGTTAGAAAATTGTTGAACTATCACTATATTTACTGATATATAGAAGTTATAAACAAAATATAAATATGAAAATGCAAAACTATAAGAGCAGAAATTGAAATAAACTTTACAGAGATTGATCGAGTCTAGAAGTTACTTCTATTTCCTTAAGACGAAATTGCCTCCTTATTGGTGCTTGAAGGATGATTAGCAAACGTCTCCCAGGATACAACGATCACAATATCTTCTGGAAGTAGCACTCCAATCCAGAGGATGGGTGAACTCAAATTGTGTATCACTCTCTCTTTCTTAAACTCTATAATGATATGCATAAATAGTTCTCTAAAGGACTAAAGATTTCTATAAAATTGAATGAATGAAATGCTGGGATTGATCATTTATTTATAGGAGTTAGATACCTCTTTATGAAAGTACATGTCCACTGATTTAAAGCCAACAGAAGCATTGTTTCATAATGAAACATTGCTTTAGTTCAGTAGGCGTCTTTCATCTCTAATACATCTATATACAGGGGACATACCAGTTGGTAAAATGTATTAGCATGCAACTGTCAATTACAAATCCCATATATATAGCAATCGTACACTATAACAAACAACATTTGAATGTTATATTATCTCACATTAATTTCCATTCCAATATTAATATTTAATGAATCAAATATTAAATTTTTAACAATCCCCCACGTGAATGAAAATGGATCAATAAGATGTAAATGAGAAATGCAGACACTTGAGAGAGCTTGTTCGGTAAGATATTGCGTCAGGATAGGTAGCTTTTGGCCTTGAACCTTCCCTAGTGAAATACTATCGGATATACTAGCGAATTAGTGAACATGATGTCTTGAACTATTCAACAATTTGTGTATATCAAGACAATAGTAAACACACAACTTTCCTTACACATTTGGTTATACGGTTGTGTCCTTCCGGCCATGGACAATACCCGGTATTCATTAGTTCTCTAGAGAATTCAGCCTCAAAATTCTCATAGAAACGACCTCATTTCAAACTAATATAGGTGATTTCTTTTAAAGAGTATCCTATTATACTCCACTTGAATTTTCAAGTCATAGAAATCATTAAAAGAAAAACTTATCCTAACACGATGTAGGCAACACTATCTTATCAAATTTAGGAGTGGGTAGGAGATGTATCTCCTCAGTGTTCATGCTTAAATCACACACAATTTAGTTGTCCCTTTGAACCAAGATCTTGGGATCTCCAATCAACTAGTTGGCTTTCTTTAGGTCAAATGCTGGAATTACAATGACTATTGTGATGAAGTTTAATTTTTGTTTGCTCGTAGATCGTGTCCCAACTGTAGGCCTCATTATTCCGGCCAAACTGTTCACTATTTGGAGAAACCCCAAGGTATAAAGTTATTATACTCTTCGATCATAAGCTTTCTTTTGGCTGTGGTATTGTTGATTTTGGTTAAGTTTGAAATTTGAAGTTTTCCGGCCACCTTGAGCCACCGCGGCTTTGCCGGAGACAACGGTGATTTTAGAATTTTAAGGTGCAATTGAGTCAAATTAAATGCCTTGATTGTTGTTAAAGTCAGTGAGGTCTTATATTGATCAAAAGGGGGAATTTTGTTTGGAAAAGTTGATATCAGACACAGCGAAATCACTGTTTCAATGGCAGTTCCGCTTCCTTGATTTAATTTTGATTGTGAATCGTATGACTGGACACGTATTGATTATTTGGTTGTATTTGATCGCAGCATTTGGGAGGTTGATAAAGTTCGGCTGAAGATTGTGTAAGCAGAACGGGTATCCGAAATCAAGTTTCGATAACCGATTCGAGCACAATTCGACGGAGGTAACTACGAAACCTCATATTAGAATTGATCATATAATTTTTAGAATGTCCGCTCAAGTAAATCCGTGATGGGTGTCCGTAGTAATTATGGATTGTGGTGTTAACTCAAAGTTAAAAGGGGGCTTATTATGCTTCCAGGGGGCTTATTATTATGCCAAACTAGAGATTTGGATGTCTATTATCAAATGCTGTTTTCAGATGATCTTTCAAGGGAGAAACTTTAGTGGTAGAGTAACTTTACCATTTCCAGTCTTAAGAGGACCAGTATATATCATTCCCAACTCTTTTACTTCTCCATTTTAAATTGCCATGCTCTAATTTTTTATTTTAACTATTACGGACTCTTTTGTTTTCCTACCGTTAAGCTTATAATTGTTACTGTTATCTTTGACTTTGGTCTTTCTCGTACGACAGGTTAATTGTAATATATGTGGATTTTCATATTCTTAAACTTGGACCAAGTTCCCCACCACAAAAAAAAAAAATTGTTTGCGTTTGTTGCTCTTTGATTGATGGTGCTTATATTTGGTCAATCTGTTTATGTATTGTTATGATTCCGATTTTATGCACATTGATTTACAGCTTTCTGGACTCATCTGCATCTCTATGAGTTTTCCTCAGTAGTTCATTGTTTAGAACTGATTTTCGTGCATATGTGATACTGATTTTCATTGTTTTCTGTAAGTGAATTCGTCATATAAAAGGTCTACTGTAAATCTTCTATTGGAGGATCTGAACAAAGCAGTAGCATTAGTGGGAAAAGTGCTATTCTTCATTAAGCATGAGAATGTTGCTCCACTGTAAGTCCCCTGGAAGCATCTTGCATATGTACTTGAATGCTTATCTTTGTAAAATTCCGTACAAGTTTATGCTGCACTGGCGTTTTCTGTTGCTAATGCGTAGAATTGTCATGTTGTGAAATTGAAGTGATTGAATAGATGAACTTGTTGTGCGAGTGCTTTTGTGTTTTAGTTTTAGTTTTGTTTTTATTTTTATTTTTCTCAACACTTATAAACCTCTCTTTTTCTTATGCAGGTACTTGATCCGGATCAAGTATGCTATGTTCTGTCAGTCTATGGCATTCAATATGATTTGGTAAGAGTTGGCAGCTTAAGAGTTATTTTATTCCTATTCTAAAATTTGTTTTTTGTTTTTTGGTTTTGTAATGATGACAAATAAACCATGTAACTTTCTTTACATCCCAAATATGAATGGTTGCTGACCTTTTTTTGTGTTGACCATAAACTAACCTTGATCTCGTCAAAGAAGGAGACCAGCTAACAATATTGGATCCCTTATATCGGCAGGTAGAATTTTCTTGGAAAGAAAAGGTACTTCTTTTACATAACTAAGACATTCTTTCTATGTGGTTTAATTTGTTGATGGATTAATTAGTAGCCCTTTTATATGACGAATTCACTTGCACTCTCCATTAAATTTATTTGCTCGATCCTAATCTTTATCGTCTTCATTTTCATAGCTATCAGTTGCTAAGGTACTCTCACAACCTCTTGTTTACTCTAATTTGTTTTGAAATTCGCGAACGGATGTATAAAATAGAACATATCAAATAACGATTTTGATTTATAGGGTTTAATCTCCAAGCCTGGTCATAAGTTCGACTGTGGTTTAATTTTTGGGCAATTTACTTTGATTTTCAGAGATTTTGCGATAATGAAGTTCGACTTCAACAGTCTTCAAACAACTGCGCCAATATTCGGATGTGGCAGTGAGTTTCCTGTGGGTTTTCAACTGCCCCATCATTTGACTGATGATGTGAGTAACGATGTGCTTTTTATGCTTTGATTTTAGGGTTCTTAGTCTATATGTATGTGGGTTTAGGGCGCAGTTTAGTTTTGCTAGCTGATTGTAAGGTTTTCTCCTATTTCAATTTGATGGCTTTCAGAAAGAAGCTATCCAGATGCCAAGGGAACTACCACCCTTGCCTTTATTTTCAAGGACGGTGTCATGGTGGCTACTGATTCTTGAGCTAGCATGGGAGGCTATATATGTAATGTTCTACTTCTTTCCTTTTCTTTTGGGATATGGAATATGAATTTAGTAATTTACGTTTACAATCTTATTCTATCAATGTTTTCAGCATCCCAATCTGTGAAGAAAATTATTGAAATCAATCCTTACATGCTTGGAACAATGGCTGGAGGAGCTGCTGACTGTTAGTTTTGGCATAGAAATTTGGGGATTAAGGTATTGCACATGGTTTGTTTTTTAAGTTTCTGTTTATAAATTGTTAGATATGATTGATATGGAACTGGTGATGGTATACTTTTTCGGTGCTATGCTGTTCATATTGCTTATATGAGGACTATGGAAGAGATGCTTGAGAAAACTTTTATCATGAGTAAAATTTCATAGTATTGGCATCATATTTATCTTCACCTGTGAAGTGGATTATAGTCATGCCTTCTATCTCGGCTTAGTATATAACCTGTAAAATTGTATTAGACCCTCTATTATGTCAATAACCTGTAAAATGGATTACTAAGTGTGTTCCTTTTTCTTGATACAATTGTAGTACCATCATATTTATGTTTACATGTGTTATACTTTTATCAGGTTTTTATGTGTTCTGTTTTTTTCTGATACCTTTTTGAAATCCTCAATTGAGGTACAATTGTATACATAGGATCATACATATTATTCCCAAACCGTGCTCTCCTGGAGTGGCTATAGTGGGTGTTGTATATGTCAAGTCAAGTCATTCTTTATATATGGAAACACGTTAGCAATTTAGAAAATCAAGATCATGACTCTGGACATAAAATTTATCAAGGGAATTCACATGCTTTAATAGGAATAAAAATCTCTCAATTTAGGTTTGCCTTCTCTTCTTATGACATCATATCGATATTTGTTAACAACTGCTGGCACAGGGAAGAACACATGTGTTCGTGCGGCCAAGAAGCTTCGATTGGAAGATGATACCTACATTGATGGCTCCCTTTCGTCGCAACAACAAATGGAAGATGATGGTATGCTGTTGATTTTTATTTTTGTTTGAGGGAAAAAAGTGCTGTTTTTTAATTTTGTTTTTATTTTATGCCACATGTATGAAAAATTTCTTTCCCAGTAACATAAAGTTTGCTATTGTATATCCAGTAACATTTTGTTTGTACAATACAATATCTTAATTGATTTGTAGAATTCCAAGAAAACATGTAGTGGTAGAATTTTTAGAGGCAAATTTTATTTTTCAGTTTCAAGTGGCACGACTTTGTTGTTTTGCAGTTGTTACTAAATATTTATAAGTTTAGAATTTTGGAGTAAAATTTAATTCTTCAGTTTCTCTCTTAGTTTTGGGACTATAATGAAATTTAATCGCTACTAAATATTTATTTTGCCTTGAATGTTTTAAGTAGGTGGCATGGTGTTGCTATTTCATCAAATTAAGCAATGATCGGATTATTTATAATGTTACCTCTACTAAGCTTGAGCTTGAAGTGGTGCATTTTCTCTTTGCAGTATTTGAACGAGAGAATAAAGTGTAATAGCCTTAAATTTAAATGTGGCAAAACTTTAGGTTTTTCAGTTTCTCTCTTAGCTTCCTGAATATAATGAAGCTCAGTTGGTACTGAATTATTGTTTTTTCTGGAGCAAGTAGGTGCATGGCTTTCTTGTTTTGTCATATAAAACTATGATTGCATTGTTAATAATTTTACCACTTCTCTAGACTTGTATTTATAGGACTTAAACAAGGTATTATAACTGTCTTTTGTACAATATAACTACCTTTTTTTTTTCCAACTTTTGTTTTCATTATTCAGTCATAATTTCAAAACCTGATGAAACTACTTGATTAAAGAGATCCTAAACCAACCCATGTGGGTTTGGTCTAGTGGTTGGGGCTAGGTCCACCATGTTGGGCGAATGCTATAGTGATACTCCTGGTAGTAAGGAGGTCACTAGTTCGATCATCCGCATGTGTAAAGAATCTCATGGGGAGAGCTTTAACCTTAACCCCTCCCCGGCTCGGAGTGGTAGCTCACTCGGCCACCATTTTTTGTAACCAAAAAAGAGATCCTAAACCAGCGGCTAGGCGCGAGCTCTCTTTCTAGTATATTTATTTACTATATACTAATTGGTGATACACTGTTCCTTTCACTGTTCACGTGAACAGTGTACTTACGGTTTAGCCCTCCCCGTTGGTGTTGTGTAATTCCGTCTATGCCCTCTGATTTTTCAGAACTGCGATATTGCCATTCACCCTAAGTATATAATTGTCTCATCAGCTCAGCCGCGTCCTCTGCTCCCTCCAGCTCTGAAAATCGCATCATTCACACAATCGTTGCCGCCAAAGGCCCCAAACCCGAGCTTCACCTTCTTCTCTCCATTCTCTCTGCCCAGATTACCCAACATCCACAATCACAGCTCATTCATTTGGGCACCCATTCGTGGCAAGTCCAATCACCACCGTGCACCTGCAATTTCACCATCACAATCACAGCACCTTAATTGCTGCACCTAATTCATTCTATCAGTAGTCTCTCATTCTCTGCTCAATCAATCACAGTTCACAGACAACAACCAATTCACACAACCACTCACTTACGGCGTCCCCAGATTGACATCGTGTTGTGCCGCCGATCGTTTGGATTTTGTCATCGATCCCATCACCGCTCTACCTCGCCGGAAGCGGTGGTTTCGGAGTTTGTCATCGATCCTCTGTCTCAAGTAAGATTGATTCTCTTTCTTATGTCAGATAATTGTTGAAATGAGATGAAGTAGAAAACAAACGGACCAAAAAGATGACATAACTGAGAATGTTTGAAATTGTGAACTCGATCCATAATAGATATATAACAAAGAACTGCTCTGATATTTCTATAATGGTTAACTATATTGCACAATTATGGACATAACAGAAAAGGAATAAACCCAAAGATATAATCTAGAAGAATACTGCTTTTAATAAATTTTGGGTGCAGAACTTCTCTTCGTCTTTCTTTCTCTTAAACTGGGTTTTCTTTTCCTTTTTTCCTTTGCTATGAGGTAATTTAGCTTAAAGTTTCCAGGAGATTTTATAGGTTTCGGATACTGAATTTTACGTAGGAAATGACTTTAATGTTTTGAGAGTTACAATCGATACTGGCAGGGGGGGATTCATATTCTTGCTGTTGTTTCAGCCCCTGACTTTGAACTATAAAACATCTTTATCATTCAGATTTGCTCAAACTTCATTGTTGATACCTGGCTAGAACAAATTGTCGACACTCATATCAGAATTACCACCACCTCTGTGACTTGATCGAGTATGGATTTTGATTGATTAACCCAGCTATTTTAATCGAGCCACACACGGGTAAGGTCTCTGATTCCGCTTTTTTACTTTTTCGTTAATTTTAGTAGAATGTGGAATCACCATTTATTGATTTTAGTATTGCAGCTTCAACAATAGCTTAAATTTGCGTTCACTTTTAAGGAATTTTGTGAAACCTCATTTCATTACACTTTGAGGAAATATGTTTAATGTTAAAATTTTGTAGTCCACTGACTGAATTGAATAAGCATTTCTCAACAGGTAAGGGAACCCCCATAAGACGTGTTTTGGGCAAGAGCAAGATGATAGTTGGATTGCTAGAAGGAATTCCAACAATGCTTAAGGGTGAAATTGCAATGGTAATGTCTTTGTACGTAGTTTCATGAGCTTTGTGTCTGCCTATGAACGTGTGCAAAATGGTGAATTTGTACCCAAATTGGCTCTGTCGTTTTGTTGTTATATCTGATAATTGTGCTTTCGATAGAATGAGGAAGCAACGTATAGGGTAGATCAGTTCTATATTGAAGAAAAAATCATAAATAAAGTCCTTTTTTATTTGATGAAATGATATTTTGCTGGGATATTTGGCTCAGTTTTTAAGATTGTAATTTTTTCATTTTTTTATATGTTTCAGTTAAAAATGAAACCTCAAGTGCACTTTGGTGAGGATGATTTCCCAGTTTCAGCTCCCAGTGAGTTTCCAAAGGATGATGAGCTTCATTTTGAGATTGAGATGATAGATTTCTTCAAAGCCAAGGCAAGAATTTCAAATAAGAAATTGTCATTTTAAACCATAATGTTTTCGGTATGGTAGAACTCCACCTAGGAAATGTTGATTTTAATATTAAACATGAAATTTCAGACTCTTCTGTGGACATTGTTTATGCTTATAAAACTACTGATTGGTGATGCACATTGGGTTTTTATGATACCTCAAAAATGCTCCTGACTTCACATTGGCTCTGATCTTTATTGATTTACATTTGGTTCTTTTTCAGGTCATTAGTGATGACTTGGGAGTTGTGAAGAAGGTACTAAAATAATATATTGTTGCATTTTTGTTTGATTTAGTTATAAGCATCCTGATGCTCTAAGATGCTTTAAGCGATTCTACTTGATTGTCATTGAATTATGGCTCTGCTGATGTGCGGTGGTCCGTAGTTTTTTTTTTATATCATAGGTGAATGAATCGGAACTTAAGTTAGTCCCCAAACAAGTGGCAAATTGTTCTTTGGCACCATTTTTGTAACTGCCACAATCTAGCATGCTAAAATATTGATGGAAGAACGTTCTAGGAATTATGAGGTTAAAGATCAAATTTACTATATACTATTTCCCCTAGCAATATTCCGATCCAAGCAGAGGAATCGAAAACAATTCTGATACGTATTAACTAGAAGTTAATTGCATATTGGAAGTATAGGTAATTGTTTTAGGAAAAAACCCAGGATTTCAACACTATTCTCTTCTTTTTGGGTCTGAGTTGTTCAATTGTGTCCGTAGTGCTCATTATATTATCAGTTTTGTTTTTTCAACTTAAGCCACGGATTTTATTTTTCTTATCTTTTTATTTTAGAACTGGGATTGCTAATTCGTTTTCTTTTCGTTTTGTTATATCATTTCATATTTCATTTAAAAACCCCTAAAAACCCCTAATAGATGAATTCACTGTTTTCTTCATTTCCAACTTATTTGAGGAACAGAATCAACTTTCGTGATCAGAGGTGGTTAAACTTGGTAAATTTCTTGCCGTTTTGGTACATAATCAAACTGGTTATTTAGATGGAGATATCAGGTCAAATTTGATGGCTTCATACTTTTCATAATTGAATTGAGTGTATGGTTTTGAAGTAGACAAATCTTCAGTTTGATATGTGTAGCCTTTATTTATTTTTATGGTTAAAAGCTTACAAGTTATGGTACTGCTATTGCCTACTGGGAGCTTCTAATGGTTTGGTTTCAATTGTTCACCATTTAATTTTTCAGGGACTGGTACTTTGAGTGGTGGGCTTCATACTCTAATGTGGGTTTTTCACGCACGAAGATCTTTCTTGCGGCTCAAGGTCAGCTATTGCTCTTTGTTTTTCTTCACTTTTTAAAATTGTACTTGCTGTTTCTCTACATAGTGCAAATCTGATTGTGTTTTGATGATTGTTGACGTTTCTCATTGTTAGTCAATTTTTATGAACCGGTGACATGAGTTCTATGTGTTTAGTTCAATTAATTATTCTGAGTAGGATACTTTTTTTTTCTTTCTCCTAGGTCTGAATTGATTTTTTACCGAGCTATTTAACATGTTTTTCAATTTTGCGTCAGTGTCAAAGTAATCGAAAGCAGAGCAATATTCCAATATTCACATCTATTAGGTTATCTTATATACATACACTACGTACTGGATCCATAACTGTAGCTTTGCTTTTTATTAATTAATTGGATCTGTTTTTTTTCCTTTTTCTTTGTGCAATGTATTGATCATCAATGAAAATTAATGAACAATGCCAAAAGCAAATGTAATATTATGGTTGCAGATCAGTAATTGCTAATAATTCATGTGAATCCTTGATGTATATCTGTCGGCCTTTAATTTTATCATCATCATCATCTATATGTATTATATTGATAGAGTTGATCAATGTTAATTTAGCAAATTGTTAGACTACAGTTTATGTGAAAATTCAAAATTCTATATGACTTAATGCTTTACTACGTGTCTGGAATGAGAAATAGAGAAACAGATGATCAACTCTGGAATTGAGAACTACTTTTGTGGCTTTAAGACCAAACTTGAAAAAGAAAAAGCATGGCATGTTGTTTATGTTTTTGTAATCTTGCAACTTACTAATGGTGATGTTTGTGTGTTAATTACTTTTGGTTTCCAACCTATAGTAAAGGAAAAAGAAAAAGAAAAAAAATCAAAACAAGAGAAGAAACTCATTCTGTACTGACAATCTGTTTTTTTTTTTTTCAAAACCAGACAAACATGTACAACATGCACAAGCAAAGCTAATTAAAAAGTGAACACTAAACCTATTCTCTCCTTTTCTCTTTAGTTCGAAGTCGAACACAGTCCAAAATTGATTAGATTGCAGGGAAGGAAGGAAACAAGAAAGGAAGACAGAAAGAAAAAAAAACCCAAACAAGAATGGTGATAAAAATTGCTGCTATTTTTCTTTCACTCTGTTCTTCAATGTAGCCTTAAATAATTTGGAGTTTATAAATGAAGAAAATCCGGAGTTCATAAGGTGTGAAAATAACCATGAATGATTTGGGTTTCTTTTTGCGTTTTCAATTAACAGAAGTTTTGATATCTTAAGGATTGTGTTTTAACTTTTTCTGATTTTTTTCGCTCTCTCACTTAATTGTTTGAACCATACACAGAGTGGCGATACTATTGGCTTTTCCAGTCTGGGTTTGTTTTGTTTTGGACAATTGAATTGTTATGGTTGCTCTGTTAGACTCTGCATATTATTGATTAGGAATTGTATTTGGGATTGTTTGAAGAATGAAATGTTGATTTTTTTTTTCCTACTGATTGTGTCATTATCAAGCTAGGCACACATCTGATAATTTATTTATAACTACTCATTGGACCACAAAGTCACAAGCTATTGAATTATATATTTTAATTTTTTGTTTGAATCCTTTGTTGGTATCCGTTGTCGATTTTCTTGGCTGTTTATTTACAGTGCTGCCATTAGCCCTAGATATAAAATGGTTTTACCAACCGCAGCAAATTCTCAAAAGAAGAAGAATCAAATTCTCAGATTGGAACCAAGCAAATTCGCAGAAGAAGAAGAAGGCTCCGGAAGCAGTTACTGAAACAGTCATTTTTTGGGCAACTGAAGCAATTACTGCTTTTGACAACTTACAACAGTCATCTAGCACAATTGCAGTATTGTTGTAAAATAACAGTTTTTTGTATTAGCTCATGTGACAATATAATATAAATGCAAACACTTTGATCATTTCAGTGATGTAATGTATGTGAAATATTAAATACTTTGATCATCTCAGTAATGCAACATATCGTAATACATCTAATCACATAACACCGCAGCAAAGCGCGGGCTCCTTTTCTAGTATTTACTATATACTATTTGTTGGTTACTGTTCATTGCAATGTTCACGTGAACAGTGTCCTTACGGTTTTGTCCTCACTGCCTTCTTTATTTCTTTTCTTCTCATTACGATTTTGTTCAGATCTCCTTTTCTCTCCCATAATCGATTTCGGTCAGCAACCCAACCCATAATTGATCACTGCGATCGTGGTCTCTTGCTTATCCCCCAATTACCGATCTCATCAGGTTTGCCTCCAAATTCCACAATTTTTCATGCCGATCTATCTTTCTCTGCAACTCTCTTCTGTATTAATTTTTTCTTTGAATAAATTTTTTTCTTAAAGTTGCTTCTTTATATTGACTGTTCTCTATTTCATGCTGGGCTGTGTACGATTATAAGCATAGAAATGTGATTTTGGTTCAAGAAAGTGACTGTGAAGTTTTGATTAGTCCCTTTGTTGATCGTGTATTGTTCACCGCATCGGGCATATAAATTTTTCCGTGTGAATTTCTTGCTACTCTGTTGAAATTTGCTTTTAATGCTCCAATTTTTGCAGTCGTCATCCTGAGGTGAAGTGGGCTGAAAGGGAGGACAAGGTTTTTCTTACGGTGCTTCTGTCTGATACCTAGGACGCCAAGGTTAAACTTGAATCTGAAGGAGTTTTCATTTTCTCTGCTGCTTCACCAGTCTCGCTGCCAGGTACGTCTCAATTTGTACGTCTCAATTGCTTTGACGGCTTCTCTTTAATTTCTCTTCTTTTGTGGACTGGTTTTCAAATGTGGTATATGATTATCATGGGCAATTTTGTTTTGTAATTTTGCTTCTGTGCAAGTTGGAGGTTTATTGGTGGGAGATGGATTTGCTAAATTTGGCTGGCAGCTAATGGAAAACAAAGGTTTCATTCATATTTCATCAATTTGGATTGCATAAAATGAAGATTGAGAACCTGTGAATACCCTTTTATCATCTTTTGGCCAATTTCAAAAATCAAAGTTTTTAAATTTTAAGGATTCTATTTTTCCTGCTTCAAGTGGTTGCTCCTGTTTTTAATTTGTGGGACCTGTGATGTTTTGCTATTGCATCTAATTATGAATTAATAAATCAGAAGTTAGAAGTAGAAAGTAAAAAAGCCTGTAAATCCAGCAAAAAAAATTACCATGTAATTGTCTCAGTCTTTACAAATTTTCTGATTTTGGTGTTTGATTTGGTAGGGTTGGAGTACTAGAAGAGCTTGCTGCAGATTGAGGCTTTTTTAGGAGCAGCTAGCAGTCTCGAAGGTGGTTGCTGCCGTTAAAGAAACGAAACACAAGTTTAATATATTTAGGGCGTGTTTGGTACATAGGACTGTGATAGCTGGGCTTATTTTCTATGATAAGCCTGGACTCCTCTAACCTGGACTATTCTTCCACAATCCTTGACCTATGTTTGCTGCTGCTTAGGACTAATTTCTTCTTCTTCTTCTTCTTCTTCCACAATCCTCCTCCTCCTCCCTCTCTTCTGAAATTTCTCCGATTTGCTCACACCAACACAGCGCTCTCTCTTCAATTCTCTCTCCCCCGTTAGTCTCTTTCTATGTTTCCTCTGCTCAGTCACACAAAGCACCAGCACAACAACCTCACCACCCTTCTCCTGCAATCATTGAATTCAAACAGCAACAAAATGGAAGCAGTTCTTGATCTACCACAAAAAAACCCAAAAATTTCTTTGCAAGACCCAGATTGTTCGTTAACACAAAAAAAACCCAGAAATTTCTTTACCAGAAAATTGTTAATCAATGAATTAAGACCAAGAACAGAAAACCCAAAAATTTCTTTACAAAAAAAAAAACTCAATTCAACAAATACACAACCCAGATTTCCAATAAAAGCCAAATACAATAAAACCCAGATTTTCCATAATCAAACCAATTCATTTTCCTAGAGAGGGATTGAGCAGCAGAGTAACCAATTCATTTTCCCATAGAGGGAGAGAGCAGTAGAGAGGTGAGGCACAACAACGCCGACTGTAAGAGAGACTTGTGACTGCAGGCGGAGGCGTGGTTGTGAACGGTGGAGGACTAGAGGAGCACGACTATGAATTTCGGGTGGCTAATACAGTAAAACCCAGAAGAGAGTGAGAGGGAGAGGGAGAGGGAGAGAGAGAGAGAGAGGACTTCCCTGCTGGACGGCGACAGTGAGGGAGAGGGAGAGATAGTTCCCGCAAGGGGAGAGAGAGCGTGAGAGAGAGACGGGGCTTCCACAATACCATGGTTTTTGGGGGTACTCTCGTTAGGGGTGGGCGCGGGACGGGACGGGCCGAGAAGAACATCATCCCTATCCCATCCCGCAAAAAAAAATTCGGGACGGGACGGGACGGGACGGCCAATTTTGAAAACCGATCCCGTCCCATCCCATCCCGCGCGGGATCGGGACGGGACGGGATGATCCCGCTATATTAAATTTATAATATTTATTAATTTAACATAATTCATCATTATTATTGTAAGTAATAATTAAATTAAGATCAATGAACAATAATTCAAATTTGAAAAAAATAATGTCTTAATGCAATTAACAAGTACCATAATGTCTTAATGAAAAAAATATTGGCAGAGAAAATGAGAAATGAATAGAGCTAAGAGAATGATTAGGACATTAGGTCAAATAAGGGTAGAGAAATTAATAATTTCAAATTATTGGGAGTGGTCAAGTCTATACTAGATGTATAGACTTGCTCAAACACCCAATCACATTTAGACATATATTAAAAAATTAATTTAAATTAGAATTATTATTGCGGGACGGGACGGGATGAGAGCGGGATTTAATGTTCCGTCCCGCATCAATCCCAATCATTTCGGGACGGGACGGGATCGTCCCAATTAGTGAAAAATAAGAATCCATCCCGCGCGGAACGGGACGGAACGGGACGGGATCGGGTCGGGTGCGGGATTGCGGGAATTAATGCCCACCCCTAACTCTCGTAGCCCTATTTTTTCAGTTTTTGGGACTCCATAAGCTCATTAAAATCAATCCCTGTTTGTGCCAAACATGGGATATCCACTATTATAGAAAATAGCCCAGTCCAATCCTAGTGAATCCCGTGTAACAAACACTACCTTAAGGCTCACATAGACCCGCCTTCAGAGCCAACGTCTGATTTTGGTACGTGAAAAATTATAATTCAAATGAAATTAAACTTGAAAAAAAATCAATAAAACAGAACATTTCAAAGTTAGTGGGATCGGATCCAAAAGGTTTTAGTAAACCAATGGTTTATTTGTTCTGTTGAGAATAGTATAATACAATTGTGTGGCTTAGTGATATTCAAATTTGGGGGTTTGCTGTTCTTTAAACAATCAATAGATTCCTGATGGGTTTGATTTTTATTTTTTTATGTTAAATTGCAGATTCAAAGCAGATATTAGTTCAGAATTTTCTGTGTTAACTCTCAAATCAGTAAGGTATGTATGTATTTTCTTCATATTCTTTTTTTTTTCTTTGTGATGTTGTTCAGTTGTTATTAAATGGTTTTTTTCTGAATTGGATTTTTTTTATATCATCATATTGCATTGTTTTCGCTCTATTATTGCTGGCTATTTGTGCTACTTTTTTTTTAGTCTTAATTTAGGCTTCCATGGATTGTTATGGATACCCATGTATTTCAGTTTGACACCCAAGAGTATGGTTCTGCTGTGTTGCATTTGCTATATTGTTCTGCGTCTGTTTTGTACTGCTATGTGTATTTTCTTTTTGTTTTTGTCAAGTATTTTCGTTTTCAAGAACACATGGTGCAAAAGTAAATGGAGATTTTCCTATATATAGTGCATGATTAGTAGAATTAGTTTCTTTTTCTCTTTCAGCAAAAGAGTTTTTTATATTTGGAGTTATTGTGGTCATTCATTGTATATGAAATATTGTTAGAGGTGCATATGTGAAGAAACTTGGATAAATTATTTCAATGTTTTTGGTAAATCTTGGCAGTTTTCAATAAATGAAGATACTATTTCATTCTCTTTTAGGTTCAATCACGGTTTAAGGAGGAGTAAAACAAAAAGTAGAAGGTCATAATCGATAACTATTTTGCAGACAATTCTTCAAGTAACTATTCTACTGTCTCTTAAGTTTCAAGCTGGAGTTTTAACCTATATCTTTTTTTTCTGTTTCTATTTTGTTTTTCCTATTTTTCGTTTAATGTTATCTTATCTTATTAATGAAAAAAGTTCCTTCAGTTTTTTTTTTCTCTTCATATGTGCAAATCATAATCTCAATTTCTTAACTTAAATTAAAGAGGTGGGTTAAATAAGAATGAGTTCAAAATATTTTTTTCTTGGAGTGGTAATTGATAATTGTTCAACTTATTGTTTTACTGTTTTTTAAGTTTGAAGCAATAATCTTAATTTGTTAACCTAAATTCAGTAGAGGGATCAAATAAGAGTGAGTTCAACTTCTGCCTTTTCTCCTTCTTTTGATATCTTTATAAACTGTTCTTTTTCCGTCTCTATTATTTATCTCCTTTCCTTAATTATAAAAAAAATTATACGACATTGGAAGTTGTTAGAACTGATTAACAATATAACAGTGATTATACAAAGATAGGCAGATAGCAGTCATTATAGTTTTTGTGAAATTATGCATAGTATTTTAATATAGCAATTTCAACAATAGCTTTTCATGTTGAATTAAAATCACAGATTCTATATTAAATTTTCATTTGCTCATTCAAAATGGCTACAATAGCCAGATAGATGAAATAAATACAATATGTATAATGAAATTCATTCTTCCTTTTTTCTTTCTTTTTTCTTCTTTTTTATTGCTACTAATTAATGTAACATTAGCTTATCTTATTAATCAATATCTCTTTTGTATATTTATCTGCAGTTTGCTGCCTTTGGAGAAATTGTGTGATAGCAAACTCTTTTAGTCGATCATATTACAAAGAAGTGCATGTAGTTGGACAAATTGTGTTACTGGAAGTAAAAAACTTTGATTTGAGAACTTTTCTTCTGAGGTGAGTTACTTTGTCAGTTATTTAATTAGCTCCAGATTTTTAATCTACTTCCAATGAAAAAACAAATATACAAGATTTGTCTACCATTTTATTTTCAGTTTACAATTTGTTTCGCCCTTGTGCATAAATAGTAGTACTTACTAACTTGAAGCAATAAAAACGTTTTCATATGGCAGTAAATGCTGCGTTCTCTAATCCAGATTTTAGAAGAATGTCTCAATTTTTTGTTAAAAATAGGGTTTCATAAGGTATGCTGACATCTCACAAAGCAAATTCATTGTCTCAATCAGTTATTAGGTCGTTATGATGCGTATATACTTGAAAGTATTCTATTTTCCATAAACTAAGACAACTTCTCCTTCTTTTACTTATGCTAAAATGTGAACTCTTTGTTGGAATTTTTGGGTTGGAAAATTTCTCATGAGTTAAATTTCTTTTTTAGTTCTGAATTAACAAATGTTTTCATAAACCATAAATATACGTTTTAAATTTCTGTTTGCATTTTCAAGTAACAGATTTTTTAATATCTTAAACATTCTGTTTTAACTTTTGGGTTTTTATCACAAATGGTACCTGAACTTTACGTGAATTATATACATGGTACCTGAACTTCACTTTTGATCACAACTAGTACCCGAACTTTTCGTTTTCATCTTAAATGGTACCTGAACTTTTCGTTTTCATCCTAAATGGTACCTACAGTCAATTTTCAGTAAAAAAAAAAAAAATTGAAAAAAAAAAAAAACTCTCTCTCCAGCCGGAACTCTCTCTCTCCCGCCGGAACTCTCTCTCCTCTCCATCGGCGCCGCCGTCAACCATCTCCAATGACCACAAAGTTTATATCAACATGTAGATAACAATCCAAGGATGAAATTATGTAACTACATCAAGGTGAGATTCAAAGTAGATAGAGAGATATTGATGCCGGAAGTTCCAAAAATCGAAAAGTCGACGACCTCAATCCTCCACGTACGGCGGTCAACGTTGAAAATTGAGGGTACCACGAGGTTGCTGGGATGGAGGGCTTCAAAGCCCAATAGGTTTGGAGGATCGGAAGTGGCCGGAGGTGGTGGCGCCTTATGGTGCAGAGGGAGAGGAGAGAGATTACGGGTGGGGGTGGGGGTGGGGGGGGGGGGGGAGAGGGAGGGAGAGAGAAAGAGAGAAAGAGAGAAAAAAAAAAAAAACTAAATTTTTTTGTTTTTTTTTTCTTTTCAATTTTTGACCGTAGGATGAATTTGTTTTAATTTTTTAACGGTAGATTTGACGATAGGTACCATTTGTGATCAAAACGAAAAGTTCAGGTACCATTTGTGATCAAAAGTGAAGTTCAGGTACTATGTATATAATTGAGGTAAAGTTCAGGTACCATTTGTGATAAAAACCCTTAACTTTTTAAGTTTTTTTAATTTTTTTTTTCACTTTCTTAGTTTATTGTTTCAACCAGACACACAGTGACAACACTACTGCTGAAGTAACTTTCCGTACAATCACAACTGGAGAACCACCTTTTTGCACAAACTCCAGAATGAGCTCCACTCTTCTGCAGCTGTAACTCAGGTTTTGACAATATAACAATCACAATAGTGTTATACAGTAACAATTTCTTTGTATTAGCTCTTACAACAACGTAATATAAGTGCAACATTTCAGTGACGTAATATATGTAAAATATTAGTTACTTTTATCATCTCACCAATTCAACACGTAATACCGCAGTAAAGCGCGGGCTAATTTTCTATTTAAAGGAATAGGAGAGTTACTGTTCATAAGTCGTGAACAAATCCGGCTGGAGCCGAGCAGATAACAAATGACGGTTTTGCCCCTGCCAAGTTTCCAGATTTTCTTTTTTGCCCCTGCTGTCTTTTCTTCTCTTCTCTTCTCTTCTTTTCTTCTCACTGTTCAGATCTCCTTTTTTCTCTCACCGTCGCCGTCAGCAGTACAATAGGACAAAACCAATTCTCCGGATATCCGCTTCTCATCAGAAACAGAGTCCAATCATAATTCGACTGAAGTCATCCATATTCTCAATCTTGGACAGAGTTTGATCGAAATCCGAGTAAGTCCTCCGAATTCTCAATCTGGGTTTTTTTTTTTTTTTTTCAATTCCATAATCTCTACGATTAAGGCTTAATTAGTCTTGAAAATCTCTGTACGGGTTAGCATGATCAACAATTCACTGCTTCCTTCTATTGATTTGGGGTTCTCTTGCCGCATAGACACTGAAGAGAGAGATCAATGTCCTCAAACCTGCGTTCTTTGAATTCGCGATTCGCGATTCCGATTCCGATTTTAGTTCCGCGAGACCTTCTCAATCACAGACTTACTAATATCCCAGACTTACCAATTAATATTCCGATTTCAATTGAAATTGTTTGCGCTGGAAACCGCAGGGGAGAGTCAAACAGTCTCTTTTGTAGAGTGCGGGCATGCCAGTACCACGGGGTACGTTTGTTGTAGTCGATGTGTTCCACTTCTTGCTTCTGGATCAAGCGAATGTAGACAGAGAGAGCATTAACTCTGTCGGCTCGTACGTGCAACGCCTAAACGGAATTAGGTCTTCGAACGTGATCTCTTGCGAACGCAATAATCGATACTTCCTCAACGCTGAGTAAGCAGAGCAATCAATTGGAAAAGGTTTGAGAAACACTTGAGTTGCTAAAACGTGATTTTAGCTTTGCTGTAGGTCGCTGGTTTGCTCCGGAGAGGCTTTGGTCGCTAGGGTTTGCTCCGGAGAGGCTTGTATGCAAAAAGATTGCTTGTAGATTGTATTGATCGAGAGAGATACATATTCGCCTCAAGACCCCCTATTTATAGAGATAGGTTGGCGACTCCTCATTGAACAAGGATTACAGATTTTCTTCCGAAGCGGGCCTTTCATATAACTAATGCAATTAAATATAAACTACTTCCCTTTAGTTACAAGGCAAACACAAAGCAAGGGTCTGCCCCCTAAATAAACTCAAAGGTAATTTGGGCCGCAACAATCGGTCCGTGGGCTGTTATAAAAACAAACCAGCCAAATATTCATTTGGGCTCAAACAGAAATAACTCCTCATTATCAATTCATTAATAGTTTTAGGCTTTGGTCTTTGAGTAGCTGAGGTCTTGGACTATATTTTAGTTGATCATTATTGATTCCCAATTGTGAAACTGTGAAATCGATGTGTGAACTTGAACTGGGAGGCCATTGAATATTTGATTTTATATCTTACAATATGCTATTTAGCACATTGGATCAATTTTCTTTCGTCTGTATCACATCATGGAGCATGATTATAATTGAACCATTGAAGGCTGAACTTGAGAAAAATGTGGATGGTCCCAATGAAGATTTGAATGTCTCTCTGGAAAATTTAGAACCCCTGTAACAAGGATAATATTGGCATACCTTCAACGTAATTGTCCTTTTGATATTCTCTTAATTGTTGGTGAGTTCCAGTTCACCTAATTAATCAATCCTTAGCAAATTCAGGCAAGTTTCAGGTTTCTATTTCATAAAATATATATTTGGCCTCGATATTTTGTCCAAGTGCTATGACATTTTCAATTGAACTGTGCAGGACAAGCGTGAGATAACTCAGCATGGTTCGCACGAATGTGGATTCTGCTAGCATCGACACATTCCGTTTTCCATCAGAATGATGACCGATAACAACATAAATGGCTTATGTGATTGTACATGACTATATTTAATTCGTAATGAAAGAGATTTTCAATGGTGTAAAGACATTCTTTTTCTTTCTTTTTTTCCTTTTGGTTACAGGTGTAAAGGCATTCTTTTGCTTTTTATTGTTTCATGTTATTACCAGCTTAAAGAGGACAATAGATACCTACTATTAGTCACTTCCAAAGAACGAAAATCCATTTCTATAGATTGTAATTGTATTGATTAAGTTACTTAGAGTGTTATTTTCACAGTATAAATTAGTACTATATACGAGTATTTTACTACCTTGAGAATGTTAGAAACGTATGCATGTATTTCAACTTTGTATAGATCTACATCAGTCTAGCATTTGCATAAACTACAGACTAACCATAAACAACGTCATAAGCATTTTGCTCTCTATATGACAATATTTTATAATCAAGTCAAACTAATCATTTATTGAGTAGATAATGATTTGTAAATATGATGCATACAAAATGCATTTCTTACACCACGGATGAAACAATGTATTTTATTTTGATGTACTATGTCTCCTACAATGTATTAATAATTTATCCTTTTATTATAAACTCTCTTTGACAACGTCTTACATACTCCGTTGTATCGATGCTCCATGTTTTGGGCCACGATTGAATGACCAAGATTGAAGGGCCAAAATTGATAACAAGAATCCAATAGGTAGGAATGGAAGAGCATCCATACTACGGAGCATGGAAGAATCTACTCTTTTCTTTACCAAACATAAAATTTTGTTCCGCAGTATCGTGCGGGAGATGTTTCTAGTTTGTATCGAAAGTATGGAGCCGAGCAGGATTGAAACTGAAAGTTTTTATGTTTTGTTATTGCGTGGCACAATCTTGGACGTAGGTTCAGCGTAATCCCGCATGTACCAGATCGTACGCACAGCTTTAAAGACTCGAACTCAAACTCTCAAACCCTCATTCTCGTCTCAGTCTTCCCACAATCATCGCCTTCCTTCTCTCACTCACTCTCATCTTATGAAACCCTAGATGCCAGATTTCGGCTGCGATTTGTGAAGCCAGTCAAAGAAAATTACTCCCCTTACCCGTATCCATCTTCGATTAAACAAATTCGGCGAAAATCGGTGATCTACAACACCGATTCTTATCTTCTCAAAGAAACCCAGTTACCTACCCTACACAGAAGCCCTAAATTTTGAAATCGAACCCAGATATCTTTCAATCCCTTCGATTTGAGTAACCGAAACAGAGATTGATGGTGTGAAATCCTCGTTCGGGAAAAACACAAATTTTTCAAACCCTAGTTCTTCGTGGTTTGGGCTGCATTCCAGATGTTGAAATTTGTCTTCATTATCGACATGCAAGTGTAATAGAAGGTAATATATAAAACATTTAGGTTGTTTGTGCTTTGATTTTTGAAAACCCTAATGTTAATATCATATATCACTTCAGATTGAAGATTTACTAACAAGGTGGTTCAGCAATCAGATTCAGCAACAAACTTGAAGAGAAGTAGGAAGGTAGGAGCATACGTTCAGGAGTAATTTTTTGGGAGCAAAGGTAATACAACTTTCTTACTCAATGATATCTAGTATTGATGATGAAAGGATACTGAACTGATGATGAATTTATGACATTAAGTGAGAAACATTGTGATGATTTACTGATGATGAACTCATGTATAGAATGGACGATGAAAGAAAGAATGATAATAATTAATATGTGATGACTGTTTTGAACTTATGATAATGATAATTTGTTATTGAATTAATGAAATGCTGATGATGTTGCTGCTGTTGATTTGTTGAATATGATAACGAACTAATGAAATGTTGCCGCTGTATAAATTACTAGAATATGAAGATGATAATTTGATAGATTCTTAATGAAATGTTGATGATGTTGCTGCTGTAGAATATGAAATGTGATGCCTGTTAATCTGTTATGAACTTATGATGTTAATTTGATGATGCTGCTGCTGTAGAATATGAAATTTGATGACTGTTAATCTGTTATGAACTTATGATGTTAATTTGATGATGCTGCTGCAGAATTGTATTGTAGATGCAGAATTTTAATTTGACTGATGTTGCAATGTTGGGATGAGAAAAATAACTTCTGTGCTTAAAATGAAACTATTGTATTGTACAACGTAAGTGCTTAAAAAGAAAAAAACTACAAAATAAACTGAACACTTGTTTAATAACATATAAGAAGTAAACAAACATTGAAACTAATTTTTTTTTCCCTTTTTCTTTGTTTTCTAGTTTTCGTAGCACTCCTTTAATATCCAGTAACTTGGTTATGTCAGCAAATGTAGATGCATGGCATCCCCCAAACCCAAATGAACGAGTCTCTAACCCAGTCCCAAACTCAAACCCTGACCCCAGATGAGTGGAGGCCACCCTTCAATATAGGGTGATACTTTGCCTACCAGGGCTGCATGGAAAAGAGTAGCAATCTTATTAAGCCAAATATAGGAAAAAGTAAGTGCTGGGACTTTTTCACTAGGTTACTTTTCCCTGATGGCATTAAAGACCTAGAACGTGCACAGTAAAACAACTGTCAGTTACTAGTGCCTCCATGCAGCAGGCAAAATGGGACTTTATCTATGTGGTCTCATGGCAAGAAGTGCAAGACAAACCCCCTTTATGAGCCACCAATAGTTTAGGGTCAGAGCACACTTAGTAAGGATAATGTCATGACCTATCATGCATTTGGCTGATCTAGATGTGACATTAAGTGTGTAAGGGTGATAATCAAAGATGAACTCCCTTTATACATGTTGAAGGAGAAGGGTTCAAGGAGTTCATCAGTGAGTTGAAGCCTATATTGAATTACGTTAATTGGAACTCAAAATTGGACTTCAAATGACTAAAATTAAAAAATAACCACAAATTGGGCTAACAATTTAAGAAAAACCAGAGGCCCAATTGCAAACGATAAGAGCCCATTATCGACCAAACTAACCGACCATTTTGGTTCGGGCTTGCAACGATTCGGTTGCGGTTCAGGATTTGGGCTTACTGAGCAAATTCAGCTCGGTTTTGGTTTGGGCCTAAATACCTACTGTTTGTACCGTGGCCAAGTCTAATGAATTCGATACAAAGGAATCTATGGAAGTTAATAGTATAGCTATTATGATTGTATGCAAGAATATGATTATTACTTTCAATCTTTTTCTCTATTTTTTTTACTAATTTAGAAATGTATTATTTAGTTTTATTAGCCTCATTTAAATAGATGTAGAGTTTACATCATAAGGTTAACTAAATAACTAATGAGTATTTGGGTGGACAATTACATATTTACAACAATCAATTTTTTAATATTTTTTCTTAAGAACAATAACGTCGTATTTGTAAAATCATAATGTGCCAGTCCCCAAGAAATCCATGGGTAAAAAACGAACCGCTTGGTGACTATTGGATACATCCCTTCGGCTGAGAGCGAAAACACCTAAAGTTATTCGAAGCCGAAAACACATCTGTCCAACTGTCATCTTCACTCCTAGCAAAGAAACCCTAGACTTCCTTCCACTCATAGGTATCGTACTCTTCATCTAATTTTCAATTTCGTCTAATTGAAATTAATTTTTCTATCATATTATGTTTTCCCTTTTGATTTCTTTCACTTCAAATTGGGGAATGTTTAGTTTATGCATTCTGTTCTTGTAACTAAAAATCAAAACTTTATTCGATTATATAGATGAACGACTATGTTGAATACCGAGAAGAAACCAATGGTTTTGGTGATGAGTTCTTAGTGCCAAGAGGGGGACCTCTCTACGTTGAGAATTTGACGGGTCCCCTCACCAGTGTTCGTCTCTTCCAGTCTTCTATTCTTCAAGAACTTCAGGTGAGCTTGCTTTTGTTATGCATCATTGATCTTATTGATGGAGTTATCTAATTTAAGTTATTTGATGTTTGCATTAAGGATTTAGAGGTGGAATTATCTTCAGGTTCATCCCAAGTCTACGAGGAAGATATTTCGTAAGCATGCTTTCTTCTTATGTTTGCTTCATTTCATTTTAAGTTTGGGTTTTGGTTCATAGTGATAGTGTTTGCTCTGTAGGGTGGAGGCACTCAAAATTATGAGTGAGGAAGAGTTGGTGGATATGGCTATCAAGGAAGTACTTAAGGTACTATCATAATCACGCTTATAAATATCTCTTTTTGTTATTTGAAAAGCTTCGAGAAGTAGTACAATTATGTTTGTGTTGGAAATTTATGGTTTTATTATCGGGTTGATTGCAGGATGAAGAACATGCGCCTATTCTAGAAGAGTCCTCTAATGAAGGGTCAGTCATGTCCATTTGTTTTGAACCAGAATTTTTAATATTTATCTTTACCAACACATTGAAGTAGGTAGAACTCCTCAAAGACCTCCAGGTTATCCACCTTAGGGATTAGCTGAACGAAATTTGAGTGGAACTATTTTTAATAGTTTTCAACTGCGAAAGATGTTCACGACAACTTTGCATACATCATGTTTGAACAATTTTTTCTGTAAGCCAAGATCATTTTTTTTTCTGTAGGCCAAGATTTTGACAATTGTTCTTGTCTTTTGCATGCTCTTCAAATTTTACTTCTCTTGTATGCACTCTTTGATTGAAAGCCGATCTTTACCTGACTCTTTCTTGCATGTGTTTTATAATAGTGTTTTAATCATTGATCTTTTATGTGAATTTTCAATTTATATTCTAACTAATCATTGGATTTTTATAAACAATATTCAGGATATCAAGAGATCCTGAGACATCAACTGGTAAAATTTGTAAACAGAAATCAAGAAAAAGAATGGAGGTAATAATCATACTCTTGAGTTTGAATAAGATATATGTTACTTCTTTGTGTGCGCTGCTAGTGTCTTTATCCAAGTTGTTGGTGATTGTAGGATGATGAAGCTCTTCCCAAACAGGCTATTTCAGAGGAACCCTCTTATGAAAGGTAAGTAACATAGTTAAACAGGTTTACCTTAAAGTTGTATAGATGGTACTTCGTGGCAATACAGGGTGAGGGTGATCAGGGTACCTTATACACATTACTCTATGTCACCATCATGTGATTTCTGAATTTTTGCGCATTTAATTATTTTTCTCTGCATTTGTCCACTTGTTTAACAATGATTTTGAGAATTGTACAAATTGATTCCCTCGACTTTTTGTTGCACTTCAAATTACACTTCTTTCTTGGTTGTTTAATTTGGATAGAGTTTACTTGACTTTGCACGTCTTATAATAGTCATCGTGTGCTCTTGTCTATTATGATGAGTATTGTCCATTTGCCTGTAATGATTGATCTTCTATTCAAATTTTCAAATTGTATCATTCCTAATTGATCGACTTTTATACACCATATTCAGGAGAGGAGATGATCCTGAGACATCAAATGAAAAATATTGTATAAAGTATTCAAGGAAAAAGAGAAGAATATTGAAGGTATTGAAGGTAAATAGTCATACTTATGAGGTAAGAAAGATATCCTTTACTTCTCTGTGTTTGCTGATAATGTATTTATCCAAATTGTTGGCAATTGTAGGACAATGAAGATGCCCCAAATGTATTGCAGATTTCAGAAAAGCCCGTCAAGGAAAGGTCAGCCATATTACTACGTGTTTCAACAAATTGTACACATATTTCTATAATTAATTGTAGGGTCATCAGGGTATCTCGTATACACCTTTGGACATATATAGCATCATTATGTTGTTTCTGGATTCCTATCAATTTAATTTCATATCTAGGCATTTGCACTTTTATCATGGTAGGCAATGATTCTGACAATCATGCAAAGTGATTCCCTTGAATATTTGTTTCACGTCAAGTTTCACTTCTCTGTTGGTGGTTTAACTGGATAGTGTTTACCTGACTCATGCGTATGTCTTGTGATGGTTTTCTTTTCCACTTTGTACAAGTATTCTCCATTTGCTATATGGATTTCAAAACTATATCCTTATTAATTATTTAGTTTTACATCGTATTCAGGAGAGCAGATGATCCTCAGAAACCAAAACCTAGATGCAAAGGAAAAGGAGTGAAGGCAAATAATCTTTTTATTAAGGTAAGAGTAATATATCTTTCAAATCTCCTTGTCTACTGCTATTGTACTTATCCAAAATTGTTGGTGATAGTAGGACGATGAAGATGCCCCCAATCTCTTGTCTATTCCGGAAGAGCCCTTTAATGAACGGTAGGTCATATCAATACATGTTAAATTTTCAATAGAATTTTATTCTTTTGTGTCATTGCAGGGTCATCATATTATGTCATAATATGCAATTATACATATTGACACATGTAGCAGGATAATGTGGTTTCTGGATTGGTGGTTCTTAATTGTTTATCTAGCATTCTGTTCTTGTGTCTTGGTAGGCAATGCTTTTTACAGTTCAAATTGATTCTTTTACTTCTCCCTTGGTGGGTTTAGCTAGTTAGTGAAGAAACTCATTAATTATAGCCCACTGTGTTTACGTGACTCATGCATATGTTTTATAATCGTCTTTTGTAGACAAGCATTCTCTTTGCTACTGATTTATGAATTTCTAAATCATATTCTTATTAATAATTAAAATACATCAATTCAGGAGACCAGATGATCCTGACACGTCAGATCATAAAAATTGTATTAGGAAATCAAGGTATAGAAAAGGTATGAAGGCAAATAGTCATGCTCTTGAGGTGAGACGACTTTTTCTTCTCCATGCTGCTAATGTCTTTATCCAAGTTTTTGGTGTGGTATTTGATTATCTATAGTCTATATCTGGCTTTATTTTGAAAGCCTAGGCATTGGGTTGTTGAGAAGCAATGTTGTTTTTCTCATTATATGATTTATAACTACTATATGTACTTGTATATGTCCATTGTAAATATTTGGTGTACAGTGGCTTTGAAATCTTTGTGTAGGTGTGTAGTATCTCTGTATTATATTATCTTGTGCTGAACAAATAAGCTGCAAGCAGGAAAAAAGTGATCTGGGAATTGTACTTGCATCTAAGCTTTTGTTCATCACACTACACAAATCTCTCCCTCCACCTTTTTCCCTCTACCTATCCCAAATCTCCCATGGCCCTCCTTATCCCCTTGTACTGTGCCCATGGTCACTGCTGTGCATGCGTTTGCTTTTGTTATTTTAAATACAAAGTAGAAGAACCCTAGGTGCGTTGAGCAAAAATTGGGTGCAAATAGAAGCTCCCAAATATTTTCCATTTACATATCTAGTACATGTCTTGCAACCAAGGATTCTTGTCATGGCATCATTCTTGTCCTTGCTTATGTTCAATTTTTATATCACATTCCAGGGAAATTATACGGAGAAGAAGGCTTTTTGGTCACAAATTGCAAAGAGGATTGAGTCCATCAAAAAAATCAAAGAAAAGCAGGATGAGGACAAAGCAGCAGTAACATTGCATTCATTCAAGTTAGTAGGATAGTTATGAAACTTACTCAATGATCTATCCCTCTATTTTCAACTTATTGTTTTCTCTTATGGTGATCCAGCTGTAGTTTGAAAATGAAGGGCCGTAGTTTGAAAATGAAGGGTCGTGCCATTGCATCCACAGGGACAGTTGAAAGGATGAAACCCCTCAGATCTGCAAGTTCGGCAGTGAAGGTTTGCATAGATAGTTGCCTGTTATGCATGCTTATTGCTAATTAGAAATCTACTTTCCAAAAGTTTTACTTTTGCTATATTCACCATATTACTGTAAGAAAACTTTGGCCGAAAACAAAAGAATCTCTCCCGCAGTTGATTAATATTGCATCCATTGCCTCCTTCTGTTTTGTTCTTGTCAGAGCTAAAATTTGCAAGAATATTAGATTAATGGAACTATACCTGTCATTAAGTTACACTTGATTAATGGATCTAACCTTGGTAGACATGCATTGTTGAGACAAAGTGTTGCCAATTCCTTGCGTGTTCACTTATGCTATTGGCCTTTCTAACTATTCGTACATGATGATCAAATAGGAACAATTTCTACTGATAAAAAATGACAATGACAGAAAAAAGTTGCAAAAATAATAATAAAACTAGTCACAGTTGATGATGAACTAAGTATCTGCTTAACGACTTATAAATAATTTACCAAGACTTTTAACATGTGATCATTTTGATAAAGAAATTACCTTTGCCTATCTTAATTTCTTTAGCTTCGGATGTATATGAAATCATATTTGATTTGCTGACCTTACTTCTCAGATGGTTGGCCATTTTTTCTTTTTCTCCTATTGAAACACAGGTAAAGTTATCCAGCATTCAGGGTTGCATACCTGTACACCATCCTGAGGTTGCTCTTTCCATTGAGGTTTATCATAATGTGCGAAACTGGGTCAAGGTATTTTATCTTTTGTGATTTCTTGCTGAAGCAAATAGAGTAGCTTCAGGTTTGGAGTTTGTCAGTTGTGTGCTTCTTGCTAGTCAAGATAATAATGCTTGCAGTTTTTTGGACTTCTGTTTTATTTGTCTGTATATGTGTGCAACTGCAACCATATGCTATATATTGTTATAAAAAACTCGCGCAATTCATAGGATTTGAACATTGACCAACTCCAAAGAGATTTCCATGCTCAAACCTAGTGGCTGAAGATGCTTCCATTCATAACCTCTTGAATGGGAACTATGTCGCAGATTGCAATATTGACTTCCCCATACAGAGATTGCAAATCATGTCATCTGTCATTCTGATGGAAAGCTCTATGAGTAAAGCCTAAAAGACAACTGAATCCTCCTCTCTTCAATTTGGAGTTCGTCTTAACTATAGCCAGGTTGTTAGGTGTAGGGTTTTAATAACCCTTCTGGCTGAGCCACGTTTCCTATAAATTATTATCAGGGAATGATGACCCGAACAAACTTAAAAAAGAAGAAAAGGCATCCACAGATGATATAGAAAATATGCAATCCCAAGTTATTCATTCTTCTTATGCACTCTTTATTTCTTCCCATGATTTCTGTCTCAAATTCCTGCTGTTGTTGACAATGTAGTATTGCTTGCAGACCCAAGAATTCTTGGTCCTAGGACAACAAACCTTGACTGAATTGAGGGATAAGATATACTGTTTAACAGACAAGGTGATGGAAAAGGATGGCCAGCATAATCGTTCAGGATATTTCCTCATAGAAGTAAGAAGTTGTATCCATTGAATGTTTATTTTCAATTGAAGCAGATCTTTCCACTTAATTCTAGTAAATTGTTGATCCTGTGTAGGATACATTCTACAACGATTTGAGGGATCCTTCTGCAATAGATTATAGTGAATCTATATTTGATTGGATGAGAAATTCAATAGATGATGCTCTTAAAAAATGGGAGTGTGTTTTAGCTGGAAGAATGCAAAAGAAGAAAAAAGCAGTTGTGGGAGACATAACTGGCTCAAAATTGCCTCATTTCCAAGCTGCTGATATGCACAAGACACAGTTTTGCAACTTGAAATTTCAACTTGGTGCTGGATATCTATACTGTCACCAGGTACACACCTCTATTGCTTTTTTATGCCTTTTATATGGCAAACATAATTTGTGCTTTACTTGCATATTTGGCTCTATGTGAGAATCTTCATGATTGATGCATCTTTAAATTCTATCCGACTGCTTTAGGTCAATTTTCTTATAGAATCCAATAGTTTGTCAACAAACCAATCGGCCCCCTCTCCATGGTGGTTGAGTATGTACTTCGTTGGTAGCATTATATATCGTCCCTATCTTATAGTGTTGCCAAGGGAAATGCTCAATAGGCAGTCTAGCATTATACATCAGTCTCTGTTAACAGTATAACATAACAGTATACAATTTTAGGTTGTTGGGCAAGTGTGTACTTATCTTTTTTCCTTTTGGGTTATTGCATGGTGGTAACTCACTAAAACGATGATTAATGTCTAGTTTCTTTATACAATTCCTCTACTCATCTCATGTATATGTTCTGTTCCCAGAATATGGCTATATAACTAACTTGATTTGGGGAATTTTACTTGGGACCAGGGCAACTGCAGACACACAGTTGTGATTAGAGACATGAGGTTGCTTCATCCCGAGGATATGCAAAACAGGGCAGCTTATCCAATTCTCTTATTCCAATTGAAGCTACATGTACAAAAATGTAGAGTCTGTAGGATATATAGAGCTACAAAGATGACCGTCATGGACAAGTGGGCTCCGGAGAACCCCTGCTACTTCTGCGATAATTGCTATTTCCTTCTTCACTATACGAAATATGGTTCTCTGCAGTATCAGGACTTCCAAGTGCATGATTATCACCATGATCAACCGCGTTGATATTTTTGTAGAATTAGTATTCTTGCCCATACATCATATTGATCTATCATAGTTTCTCTTTGTTTTGGGAAACAAAACAAATTGTTATTATCATCAAGTTTATACAATGAGAACAGTTGGTCTTTTAAGAGCTTGCTAATTGGAAATTAAACCATCCTCGGATGAAATGATATTCCCTACGGAATGCACCCTCTGTTTTGCAGTTCAATTTAAATCCTAATGTTATATACTTGTATTTTAGAAAATTTGCTATAGGCTTCGGGATAAGATCATGGATTTATGAGTAGTTTTCTATCACGAACTTATTTTAAAATATGCAATTAATATACAAACGCCTTATTATTATTTTTCCCTAATGCTTTAGTGTTTCTGGTTTTCCATCAGATATTTTGTTGAATTTTTAGTGTTTAAATAGCAGTTTCTAAGTTATGATCGAATCTAGTAATGATCAACTCTGGTGTATATCAAACATAATAACATATTTTGCTTAATGGGTAAGCATAGCCACGAAGCGATATAGTCCGCCCAAACATGGAGCGCGACTCATAAACAAGATTCGAAAAATCGCAAAGTGCTGGTCGAGCGGCGCGTAGGGGATTAGTGTCTAAGAGACTTGGCAGGGATTAATCGGTTTTTTTTTTTTTTCTAATTTTGATTTTAAATTACTATATTCATATGAAAATATTATATTAACTTTTTGTTATTTACTTATTTATAGTCAATATATAATTGTGATCAATGCATATATATATATAAGCAACATTATCCAGGTTTTTATAAATTAGAGAGAACGCAGAGAGAGAATAGAGAGACAAATGATAGAGGGAATAGAAGGGAATTATTTATTATCATTAACCTCTTTATATAGAGGAAATGTTTACATCATAAGGACACAACTAATGAGTATTTACGTGGATAGCCACATAGATAATAATATTTATAACACTCCCCCTTGGATGTCCACCAATTAATGATATAGTGTTGGACGCGCTTTATTGTTGTCTCGTCAAAACCTTGCTAGGTAACAAAAACTCAGTGAGATAAAAACAACCCTGATCGAAGGAGAAAAGAGTACAACGCGCATATGTCCTAGGTAGCATACGTCTGGATGCTCCTCCTGATTGTTGCAAGCTTCAATCATGTATTTGGTAAAGTACATGTACCATACTCAATGGTTTGATGTGTCTGTCGTGAAGAGAGACCACGTGTGCTTTACGTATAGGGGGCTCATCATTTATTTTCATCTCTGCAATGTAAAAGTAAAGCCAACAAAACTAGGTAATTGTCATCAAGTCTTACCTTACATAAAAAGGTTAGAAACAATATCATATGTACAAATTTCTACATTAAGACATTAAATGAAGAATAACAATATAAAGAAATAACAATCGACATATGCATGTTTATACAATATTCGGAGCATTGTAAAACTATTATGATATACTTAGCCATAAACATCAATAACTGTATAAGTGTTCTGTTGGAGCTTAAATAATTTCGCGAAAGTTAAAATACGTTGCAACGTTATGATCATAATTCGAATTTGATTTCAAAGTCTTGTCATAGTACTCATTGAGGCAATATAAGTCACTTTGACTATAATAAAAGGAGAATACATGAACTTTAGACTCTTTGATTTCAAGAGTCATGAGCTGAGGCTCTTTTAGTCATTCATGGACTTGCCTTTGGCAATATGAATGCTTCAAGGATGTAATCAAGCAATATGCTTATAATGACACTTATCTTTGGGCATTTGTTTTTAGTTATGTGCCTTTTACGTTTTCACAATATATCGTGACAACGGGCCATAAGTCTCATGTCAATATAACAACTATATATAACAATGTACTTATCGATAAGTTGTCGCTTGTATAAAAGAGGAATGATATCCATAATCCCATATCTTTATAAAAAAGACATTGTGTCATAGTACTTTCACTTTACTTTAATAAATACCCTTTAATAATTTTAGGGTTAACATGGTCCATAATGTGTCATCACGTTTCCAATATTCAATTTCAACGGAATTGCCTCTTTCCATATTGGCCAATAATATAATTTGTCGACATAAAGAAACATGGTAATGTCAATACACAGCCCTTGATGAATTAGGTAGCTACCATAAGTAAAGTATCATCGATGATCATCAATTAGAGATCCCACACATTCTAATATGCATGCATTAGCTATAAAAGCTTATTGATATGGGGTATTCATGCCTCTTTAGGGCATTTATTGTCACTTCTAGGACAATCATATCTCATAGATGAATATTTTGAGAATGTGGATCTTGTACTCACAACCTCATGCATGTAGAGTGGTATAGGGCCTGTATGATCTCCACTTGGGAGTTCAAACTTTGGAGCTAGTGAAAATTTCCACATGAATTCACGCTGTTCTTTCATGGACATTAGTCTTTTCTCCCTCTAACGGCGGGAAGACTATTTTATTTGTCCATTTGCGAAATATGCGTTTAAAGATATCACATTCTTTGAATGTAAGATATTGATTGGTAAGTGGCGAACCCAAACCAATTTTAGGTCAAAAATAAAATCACTTTCTCAATTTACTCATAATTGGTGGAGACTTTTCCTCAAAATTAAGAAAAGTCCTGAGATATTTATTATGAATTTCTGAAGTTTGGAAATTAAGAAAATAATTTTTGGAAAATAAAAATTGTGTGGCGCGATCCGGAACGTAGATCAACTTCACCGTTTTTATCTGGGCCGTTGAAATTAATTAAATGATGGGGTATTATCTATCGGATCAGATCGAAGGGAACCCAGACTTCAGGCGCTGCTTCTCTCCTCTCCGCAACACCGCCGAACCCAAGCCGTGTTTTTTCTTCCCATTTTTCCCGATCTAGACGACTAGACCGCAATCCCAAGCGGTGCTATTCTCAGTTCCAATTTTAATTTTGATTCCAATTAATCCAATCAAGCCGTGCTATTCTCACCCCCATAATCCAAATCCATTATCCATCACTTGCAATTTTAATTTTGATTCCTTTCGTTGCAGTACAGAAGGGAAGACAAACAATTCCAAATTCCTTGTGGCAATCATCATCGTCATCACAATCTCCTCACTCTCTTCCTCTTCTTCTCTAGTTCTCTCCCATCCTCGCCGACTCCGACTTCGAAGACGCCGACGATGACTTGGACCTCCTCACTAATTCTGAGTCACCACCATGGCACCACCCATCCATACCAAACACTGCTCACCACCACATGGTTAACTCCAATTTGAACTCTCGTTTTTTTGTGGTTGACCAGCCAAACTATAACGGAAGACCATTAAGTGAAGGCAAAAAGTTAACGTCTGCGTGTATCTCACGCGCTAAAAAGTGTTAGGTATATATATCCCTAGGTGCAGCCAAGACTCTTCGATTGGTTAATAAGAAAGATTGATTTTTTGTTGAAAAAGAAGGAAGAAGAGGAAGGAGATAATATAGGATTTGCAGAGAAATTGAGAATATGGAGGAAGAGGAACGAAGAAGATAGAAGGAAAGAATAAAAAAATGAGGAAGTGGTTTCGTGGTTTGAGAAAGAAAGATTAAGAAAATAAAAAGGAGGAGACAGGTGCAGCAAGAGAGAAAAAAAAGAAAAGAAAAGAAAGGTGGGAACAAGAGCGAAACTTCTTGTGTGCTCCTGGGGTATATACTCAAGTGGCTACTGTTCCCGCGTGAGGGCTACTCTCCCATTATTTTATTTGCAAGGGTCAGATCACAGCCATTGGTTGTATACTTGTATCTCACCGTTGGTTTATAAAGAAACGGAATGCATGGATGGAATAGTGCCTGACGGTGACCAAAAAGTGGATGAGACAGTAGTAAAAACAAAGTGGACCCTCCCTTGTGTAAGGTAAATACCAATCAGGTTGACATGGAAAAATAAATTAAAATATTCAATTAGCTAATAATGCATAGGAACCGTAGCAATTATGGTAGTCTCAAGTAATGTAGCCAGATGAGCACATGGGTATAGTCCAGTGGACTAGGCAGTGGCCACCCCGCTCACAACCCAGGTTCGAATCCCCCCCACCCCACAAATTTCGAAATTTGGAGCCATACCTCCCCTCCCCTTAAAAAAAAAAAAAAAAAAAAGTAATGTAGCCAGATTTTTTTAATATATATTTTAGACGTAATTTTTTTATTTATTTATCCCTATGTTTTTTATTAGGTTAGTATTTAAATGTGATTGTATATTTAGAAGCATAATTGCTTCTAACACTAAAATGTTCATAATTTTATAGTTGTAATTTCAATTTGCATATGTTTTGTGTCTATAATTTCAATTTGCCTTATCTTTTTATGTAAAGAAATTAACTTCAGTACTGAACTTTTTATTTTTATTATAGCAATATAATCTCATACTTTAGTTTTCAAAATAATCTAATATTATATTGCCCATCTTTTGTTTTATTTTTATTTTTTTTAAACTACATTGATTACATAAAAATTAAATTATATACAAGAATACAAGATAACATATTGTTTTGAATTTTGGTGTTCACCGAAAGAATAGATTATTTTTCCAAGGGTAACAGAATCACGATGATTTGCTCATTCCAATTTTTTAACATGGGTAGAAAGAGCTCAATCCCACGAGAGTGTGGGAGCGAACTGTGCCCCTGTAAGATTTGTGCCGGAGTGGTTATGAGCAATTTAGTGGTAGGGGTATTACGGTCACTACGGTTAACCACGTAGATCAAGGTCTAAACGAAGACAAAATCGGCTAAATTTTTGACCATATGCCTAAAATATCACAATAATCGCATTCAACGGTCCGTTTGACCATTTTCTTTTTCCTCCACCCTGTAAGTTTTCAAAGGTATACTTTTAGTTATAACCAATAAACTAGTTATACCACACTAGTAGGCACGTCTAGATTTCGTGCAATCCAAGAAAAATCAAAAATAAAAATTGTAGATTCGACCTTGCCAATAAATTTACCGAGTAGTAATATGCTCAGTGAGAAAAAATTGGTCTCGTTCGTCGTTGTTTCGGCCTCGGTCAAGTGAGTCAACTGTTATTTAAAGTCATTTACAAAAATATCCTTTTAACTAAAACGGCCATAACCTAATCATAACATGTCCAATTTGCGCGTGTTTTGCCCCTACATTCTCGCATGACTGAGCTCTATTTGATGGCATAAAAAAAATAAACCCGGCACCTTGTCTCAATTCTGATGCCCTTTGAGAAATCTAATTAATATATATAGGGGTAAAAATGTCCAACTGGCCATTAAAACTTCTCAAAAATAAAGTTCAATGTCTAGGACGGCAAGGGGTGGGTGTTGGTCTACACCCCACCCCTTAAGCACCTGAATGAATAATAAATGCATTTTATTTAATTATTACATGATAGTGGACATTTTACCCTTTCCTATAATTTAATATTTTCATTAAAGCAACATAATTGCGATGATTTTCTCTCTTCAATTTTCTTATATGGTTAGACAGAGCTCAACCCCTCGAGAGTGTGGGCGTGAACTGTGCCCCCACATGATAGGTGACGGAGTGGTTTGCAAGCAATTTAGTGGTAGGGGTATTACGGTTAACCATGTGGATCGAGGTCTAAACTAGGACAAAATCGACTGCTTTTTTTACCGTAGGCCTAAAATATCGCAATAATCGCATCCAACAGTCCATTTTACCATTTTTTTTTTCTTCCACCCTGTATGTTTTCAAATGTATGCTTTTAGTTATAACCAATAAACAAGCTATACTACACTAGTAGGCACATCGAGATTCCGTGCAATCCGAGAAATCGAAAATAAAAAATGATAGATTTGACATTGCCCATTTATTTACCTTATAGTAATATACACCGTGTGGAAAAATTGATCTCGTTCGTAGTCGTTTCGGCCCTTGATCAAAATTGTCAATCATTATTTATGACCAAGGGCCATTAGCAAATAGCGAAAAATAATTCCTATTTGGACCTTTTTTTTATAAAATACATTATTTGTAAAAAAAAAAAAAGATCATGTACAAGATATGTACATTGTATATATATGAAGGGTCATGTAGTATATGAATCTCTTCTGTATTTCGTTCAAAAAAAAAAAAAAATCTCTTCTGTATTAATTTTATGACCAGTGTTGTTTATAATGTAAAGTATATTTTTTTATTCAACTCTTCGTCTTGAATAATAAATATGAAATATAATTAAATTCATTAAAAAAATAAAAGCAAATGAATTTTTGAGCTAATAATGAGCATAATTTTTCATTGTTTATTACTAATATATTTTGTCACGCTCCGAATTTCCAACAATTAAATAATATTTTTTCGCCTTCAAATAACCAATAAATTCGGAACGTGAAGCATGGACTACCAAAATACAAATACACATGAATATTTTTTTCCTTTTAACATGTGTCAAACCTCCATCCATGTTCTACCACAATATAAATACAGACTCATTCTTTAGAGTCGAATATTACATTCCATAATTTACATAGTAAATTGACATTATGCAAAGTATTAAGTAAATTCACCTACAAAGTTTACTAAAACAGCGGAAGACTAAAATCACCACAACTCCAAGAAGTCCTTCAACTTAACTTCTAGATATCCTAACCTGCAGGATAAAACCCTACACCAATGAATAGTGTACCGGGTTATAAAAACAACCCGGTCAGCTTGCGAAGCTGGTATGAGTAACCACAATTCCAATAATACACAAAAACAATATCTTTACATTTTAAAAGATAAATCCAATATATGTCAATATTTATGACACACGCCACACCAATCCGCCAATAACATCAAACAACAACAAATCATATAAAATGTCACTTTTGGACAATTATAAGTGAGAATACTATTGAGACTCATTTCAAAACAAACACTACTCCCCATTTCTGGTTAGTAATGCCAACATTCACGCAAATAACATGCATGTTACCCCCGCGAACGCCTCTACCAGTTTGACAGATAGACTAGAGCTCTAACTGTAAGGTCTTTAGCGACCCTTTTGTGTCACGCCATGCCAAGAAAATACATTTTTAGTATTCTCACAAATAACGCCAAACGCCACACCTAAAATGAACTCAATATCTCAAGTATTCAGAAACACTAAACGTCACGCCACGCCAACACCAAAATCATGCAACAACCTATATCATATGCATAAATGCAATTCCAACCCTGAAAATTCATATTATAAAATATACTGAACCTACACGTCCCATACCGTGTATTTTAACCCCACACGTCCCATAACATGCATGTTAATCCCATGGTGATCCAGAATATCAAACAATATAAATTCACATCCAAAATCAATCACAACAATCAATTCTACCACAAATATCCAGTGAGTTTACTCACCTTAAAATTCCTGCTGCGTCTTCAAATAATAAACGGGACAAATTGACCAAAAGTCAACTGTCAGTCAACGTGGGTCCCACGTCAACTATTCATCACGGGTCCCACTCGAAATCCAACACTTCCAAAATCAGCGATCCAACCGCACAACCTGTCCGTAATAATAATATTAACCTTACGATCAAATTTTATGATCATCCAACGGTCAGATCTCTCGGATCGTAAATCGTACGATCCGATTTTCGATTTAATCGATCATCGATCAAACGACCGAATTCCACAAAACTGTAAACACGAAAGTTGTTCGTATCGACGAACTAAGCATAACGGAGCAAAGTATTGCTCCTGGATCGGCCGGACGCGCCGCCCACGCGCCGCCACCGACGGTGGCCAGCCGCCGGACAAAAGTGCTCCGATTGCCACCAATTTTTAAAAGCATGTACATCTTAACAAGAGAATCAAGTTTGATAACTTCCTCGAAGTCCGAATCAAAGAGGAAGTGGCCGGAATCAGCGTTGACTCTTTCTAGATCCAAAAAACTTCAAAGCTCCAATCCCGTCGATCTAGGCCGTGTCGCCGTGATCCACCACTATGGGGAGGTTACTGGGGAGGAGGGGAACAAAACCCAAGTGGTTTGGTCGTCGGAGGTGGCCGGAATCGTCGCCGGTGGCCGGGTCGACATTTCCCGGAGCTTTGCGGCTCCGATCCGCCGTGTATGGCTTGTTCCGGGCCAAGCCACCACCGTGGGGAGGTAGGTCGGCCCCGTGCGAACCGAACGCCACCGGTCCCATCGCCGGAGGTGGCCGGACGGCGTAGATGGGGCCGGGTCGGGTTACCGTGTCGGCCGGCGAGTCTGGGTCTGTTTGGGAGAATTCCGGAACTTTCCGGAGTGTTCCGGAAAATTATGAATTTTCCAAAAATAAAAAATCTTTTTTTATAGAATTTCGTGAAACTTCCGAGGTCCATAACTCATTCATACGATGTCCGTTTTCGACGAATCACATGTCCACGAACTCGTATCGACGAGCTCTACAATTTCCGTGAAGGAAGTTTTCCCAAATTCACAACGAATAAAAAGTTATCTCCTTTAACCTTGCGTAACTTATAATTACCGACATAATTATCGTTTTACGACAAAAATCCCTAAAAATACGAAATCACACCATTTCAATCCAAATTTCACGAGCTAATTTAGAAAATTAGAATTGAAATTTTCGGGGTATTACATTCTTCCCTCCTTAAAGAAATTTCGTCCCGAAATTTAAACACACCACACCAACATCAAAATAAACAAACTAAATTACAGTTTGCATAACACTCCTATTACAAATTCTGATAATGCCTCACAAGGCTTTAACTACCATAAACCATCCTTAAATCTCCAATAGTGACATTGTGGATAAGAGGTCGGATATCTAGGAATTCCATACATCATCAGTTGGTAGAAATATGCTGCTTCCACGAAACACTTGCAAGTGTCGCAACATTCTCTAGCTGCAGGCCTATCTCCATCCACGTTCCACATGTTCTGGCCAAAAGGACGCCAAAAACTCGACTCACCGTAAGTAAGGCATTTATTGGCGGGCAAGAAAGCAGTAGTCGACGGAAAATAAGACAGTAGATGCTTATGACACCACTCGGTCTGATGCATCATCCGCTCAACTTCTTCTCTACAGTAGTAAATGTTCCACCCGCTTTTCCACCAGACGAGGGCTTCACACAGGCGCCGCACAATCTTTAGTTGCTCGTCTCGTGCTCCCAAAATGATCCTCATCATACATGCTGCATAAAACGCAACATGATGACCTACCACCAAACTGGGACGTGCACCATACAGTGTTCCTGGTTTGCATGCCGCATCGAAGTACTCCAGGGCTAAAGGTATGTTCGCCGCCTGCACAAGTACTCGTATTCCCATTCGGAAAAGAGACTACGGGTTCTTCGTTTCCCAGCAACGATTTGCGAAGATACGTACTTGCCTATCCGCTTCTTCAGAACCAGTAGGTCTGGATCCACCATCGAAACCATCCATGTCGATCGCCGCAAAAGTAGACCAGTTATCGGCATACTCCTTAAAAGTCTTCGAGACACAACAGAGTTCCATTGTGCTCTGCAGGGATGCGGTAGCCACCAACTGGAAAATATACTTCCAGATCTCCACCGGAAGTTCACTCCATTCCGCACTCTTGGAACGCTTACTGCACTCTCCTTTGCTCACCATTTTGCAAAAGCTAGTAGAGATGTTTGTTTGATAACAGATATGAGTTAAGCAACACAACTCCTTATCCCATGTATTTAAAACAAAATTTTACACCGTAAGGAAACCCTTCTTTAATGTGAGTGTGGTGCACTCAACAACCCACTAAGAATAATTAATACTCATAACTGTCTCAATTACTCAAAAGTATCGCCCACGATACAAGATTCCACAAGATTTAATCAACAAAATCTCTGTTTTCCACTAACATCGATCATAATGCCTCTTTACTTTAAATTTCGCATTGATTAGCTCCTCAAAAGATGCGAGGTCTCACAAGAATGGAACTGTACGAAGAAAACCATGCATCGGCAAAAATAATCTTCCACGAACTCCAATGTCATTAGCTGTAAATCAATCACTCCTTTTGCTTTTGACAATTCAAACGATCCACCAACAATAAATACACTCTTATACAACCATTAACAGACACTCCCCATTAGTGTCATAACCTCTTTTCTCTTTCATAGAGGACTTCTTCACTCAACTTCTCAGAAATTTACACCAACTCAAACATGGCACGCAAGGTAAATTCTCTCAGTGAATTATTTCAATCTGATCCATCTGAAAGCCAAATTTATGAAGGCTTAGATGAAATAATTCCACCAGCACTAAATTTCGACAACGATATCAACATGCTAGACGTGCTTCTAGCAGAAGACGAAGCCATAAAAGTAGCCCCAAGTCCACAAGTTTCTTGCCGAACCTGGTCCATCCCAAAAGATTCCACTGAGGAGGAGCTTCACCAAATACCAAGTCCAAGCGTTGAAGGCATTCGTCGAGGCTTTTCCAAAGCCAACTGTTCAACAACGTCAAGATTTGGGTGATCAGATAAGGTTAACGTTTGCACAAGTCTCTGCCTGGGTGATAAAGCATCGACCCCAAATGCATGCCCAAACAACTCGTCAACAAAATTTTCTGCTGAGACAAAAAATCAATGAGCTTCAAGCTCAACTTAGCCAGTACCAAGCTGCGTTCAACCGAATCAACTGCAACCACTGTGGACAACGAGTTATTCCCAATAGTGAACTGCTAATTGGGATTGAAGAGAATACCCCACAACCTGAGACTCTTCCAATTCCTGCAGTCATCGGTCCAAGGGAAAAGTCTCGCATAAGGAGAGATGTTCAAAAGTGTATGTCGATCACACATCACTCTTCTTCTACACACCAACAATCAGACAACATCAACCGTTCAGAACCTGAAGAAGCATCTGTCGTGGCAAACACAACCAAGATTTCTCAAATTATTATGTCGGTCAGAGATGAGCTAATCATCATTGCAACTGCTGCTGCGCCACTGTGGATCTCTGCACTCAAATCTAGCTCTGTCACACTTCATGAGTTCCTGAATGAAGCAGAGTACAAAAGGGTATTCACTAATGGTATTGACCTTACACCCACTAACTTTCAAACTAAAGCTTCTCGCTACACAGCCACCATTCCCATCAGTCATGTCGTACTCGTGAATATCCTCATGGATGTGGACCAATGGTCCACCATGTTCAGTTGCATCATTTCAAGGGCAAGTATCCTTGATGTCTTGTCAACAGGGACCACGACACTATCCAAGTCATGACTGCTGAGTTCCAGGTAACCACTCCATCTGTCCCCACTCGTGTAACTCACTTTGTTCGTTATTGCCAACGACAAACAGAACAAAGTTGGCCAATTGTTGATGTCTCTGTGGATGGTTTAAGCTCAAATCTGGGTCCACACTCCAGATCTCAATGTAAGAAGCGTCCATCCGGATGCTTAATCCAAGATTTGTTCAACGGCAGCTCTCGTGTCGTATGGGTGGAACATGTTGATGTACACGATCAAACCATGCACCAAACATACCGAACGCTAGTGGAGTCAGGCATAGCCTTTGGAGTAAGGCGATGGGTCGAAATACTGCAGAGGCAAGCAGAACGGTTCAATTATTCTGCGGCTGTCACTCATCCACCAAATGACTTTTGTGTCATACCCACTGTGGAAGGAAGAAGGAACTTGTTGCAGATGACATCCAGAATAGTGACAGATTTTTGCACAGACATCGGCAACTCTACTGCTCATGAATGGAAGATAGCTGAACAAACTAAGTTCAAGGGTTCAGGGGTAAGAGTCTCCACCAACAAAATCTGGAATAGGCTAAATAAGCCTCCTGGCCTCACTCGAACTGCAACAACAATATTCCAGCATCATGTGTCTCACAGGAAACTCTTTGACTTTTTCAACGATGTACAATCTCGAAACCAGTGGGACCACCACACATTGGAAAAGACAGCACATGAGATTGTACACATCACAACGGGTCAAGATCCACGTAATTGTGTCTCCTTATTGCAAATCAACGACACCTACGTACTCCAAGAAAGTTGTACTGATTCAACATGGTCATACGTAATTTATGCCCCCATTAGTCAAACGACGGTGCATAAGTTACTAGGTGGTTATGAGTTAGTGTGAGATCCCGAATTTTAAAGTTGGTCAAATTTTATTTTTGAGGTCACAATTAGAAAGTACATGTCACTACGAGTTCGTAGACACGAAGAATGCGAAAATCGGAGTTGTAACGAAGAAGTTTTAGGCATTAGAAGTTTAGTGGCAGTTTTGTAATTTCTGGAACTTGGTTTGCTATAAATAGCAAGTCCATTTCCGGAAACACCCATTTCTGGAAACCGACCCAAAAGGGCAGCAAACCCATTTGGTCGCCGGAGCTTCACCGCTTCGCCGCCTTCTCGTCCGGCCACCTATGACCATGAAACTAGTCCCAAATGATTCGTCTCTAACCCCTCTACAAGTCTGTACCCACCTCTCACCCTATCATTTACCGTACACAACGAATCGAAGCTAGAAAGATTCGACTCTTTCCGGCATGTTTTCTAAATTCCGGCCAACTCCGGCCAAATTGGGAGGGGATACTTATTGGGATTTGTTTGCCTTGGAAACCCCTACAAAACCCTAAAGACCCGATGTGAATCGCTACCTCTTGTTTCCGAATTTTGGATCGGAATGTTTTGAACCTCCGCCGGCTTATTCTTCAAATTCCGGCCAAACCGTCGCTTATTTGGGGAAACCCGAAGGTATAAAGTTGTTAGTCTCCTCAAGAGCTTTCTTTTGGCAATAAGTTTGTAGATTTTGGTTAAGGTTGGGTTCTGGCCACCTCCTGCCGCCTCCGGCCACCGTGGCTCCGCCGTGAGCAGCGGTGATTTTAGGTTTTCTATTCGTTTTGGCTTGATTTGTTTTATTTAAGTTGTGTAAGTATTAAGTAGTGATCGAGCGTATTTGTTTGGTTTGATTTTGTCTAGTATCGAAGTTTGTGGAGCTTGATTTGGATTGGAATTCTCGAGTGAGACTTGACGTGAAGTGGAGCTAACGTAGAACTAGTATTGTGCGGAATCAAGGTAGGGGGATCTTGGGGAACCTTTTTAATTAATTTGTTTGCTTGCGATGTTTGAACAATATGCTTGTTTGATATACGGTGATTGATATTTTATATGCAAGCATAAATACATGTTTAAATGCATATTACTAATGATATATTATAATGATGCATCATGGCATATAGAACAATAGATAGTTGGGAATGAATTTGAATATGATTTGAGAATGGTGGATGAATATGGAAAGAATATGGGAAATAGTTTTTGTGTAGTTGAGTCTGACTCGTAGGGACCAAATTTCATGTGGGCTAATAGAGCTGTGCGGAACTGGTGATCGAGGTTGGGCAAGATGACTAGCAAAATGGATATGTGGGTTGAATTGTTACGGGTGTTAGATCATATATTGAAACATTTAGGGTCACCCCCGGTTGGTAAAATACACGGTATGGGACGTGTAGGCTCTGCTTGTTTTGTTATATGGACTAACGGGTAGATAAGTGAAGCTTATTTGACATTCATGCATCAATTTCATTATAGTTATTTTAGTCATAATGATTTTCTTAAAAGGTTTATGTCCCTACTGAGCAGCGAGGACGAAAGCTCACCCCTACAATAGGTTTGTTTTTCAGGTACAACTTACGAGTTTCGGAATGTTTAGACAAGACGAGAGTGAGTTAGAACGTAGAAGAAGGTGTAACTTCTCTTTGTAAGGTTTTGTTTTTACTTTTTAACACTCACACCTCGGATTCGGGTTTAGGTGCCTAAAATCCACCGACACCGGGTCCGGGGCGTGACAGTTAGGTACTGTTGTATTCCTAACTTCAGGTTTTTCGATTCTATCAGATATGCCTACTGCTAGAAGAACAGAAGGGATCTCAGACAATCCATACATTGGTTGTCTAGTAACGGTAGCAACACAGATCTCTACTGAGTTACTGAAGAACAAGAAAGGGTCAGTGGATCAAGTTTCTCGTTTGATCTAGGGTACGGTTGAAAGAATAAAAAATGTAGCCATGTAAGACTACCGTTTAAGGAATTGTAATTTGTACTTTATATTCCTAACAACACAACAGCACTGAAGAGCATAGGATGGGGATCCGCCGCAGACGGGTCATCACTCGATAAATACTGTGTGTAATTAAGCATATGAAGCAACCATTACATAGATGAGTTTACTAACCTAACGCTTAACCTTACTAAAGCTTTAAACCCTAACTCCACCTCACAATTCAACTTAACTCAAACACTTCTCCAGAGCATTCCATAGCTCAAAGAAGCTACTTTAATATCTAATATTTCTCCAACAGAGCTACCCAAGGCTCTGATACCAAACTGTCACGCCCCGAATTTCCAACAATTAAATAATATTTTTTCGCCTTCAAATAACCAATAAATTCGGAACGTGAAGCATGGACTACCAAAATACAAATACACATGAATATTTTTTTTCCTTTTAACATGTGCCAAACCTCCATCTATGCTCTACCACAATGTAAATACAGACTCATTCTTTAGAGTCGAATATTACATTCCATAATTTACATAATAAATTGACATTATGCAAAGTATTAAGTAAATTCACCTACAGAGTTTACTAAAACAGCGGAAGACTAAAATCACCACAACTCCAAGAAGTCCTTCAACTTAACTTCTAGATATCCTAACCTGCAGGATAAAACCCTACACCATTGAATAGTGTACCAGGTTATAAAAACAACCTGGTCAGCTTGCGAAGCTGGTATGAGTAACCACAATTCCAATAATACACAAAAACAATATCTTTACATTTTAAAAGATAAATCAAATATATGTCAATATTTATGACACACGCCACGCCAATCCGCCAATAACATCAAACAACAACAAATCATATAAAATGTCACTTTTGGACAATTATAAGTGAGAATACTATTGAGACTCATTTCAAAACAAACACTACTCCCCATTTCTGGTTAGTAATGCCAACATTCACGCAAATAACATGTCTGTTACCCCCGCGAACGCCTCTACCAGTTTGACAGACAGACTAGAGCTCTAACTGTAAGGTCTTTAGCGACCCTTTTGTGTCACGCCATGCCAAGAAAATACATTTTTAGTATTCTCACAAATAACGCCAAACGCCACACCTAAAATGAACTCAATATCTCAAGTATTCAGAAACACTAAACGCCACGCCACGCCAACACCAAAATCATGCAACAACCTATATCATATGCATAAATGCAATTCCAGCCCTGAAAATTCATATTATAAAATATACTGAACCTACACGTCTCGTACCGTGTATTTTAACCCCACACGTCCCATAACATGCATGTTAATCCCTGGGTGATCCAGAATATCAAACAATATAAATTCACATCCAAAATCAATCACAACAATCAATTCTCCCACAAATATCCAGTGAGTTTACTCACCTTAAAATTCCTGCTGCGTCTTCAAATAATAACCGGGACCAATTGACCAAAAGTCAACTGTCAGTCAACGTGGGTCCCACGTCAACTATTCGTCACGGGTCCCACTCGAAATCCAACACTTCCAAAATCAGCGATCCAACCGCACAACATGTCCGTAATAATAATATTAACTTTACGGTCAAATTATATGATCATCCAACGGTCAGATCTCTCGGATCGTAAATCGTACGATCCGATTTTCGATTTAATCGATCATCGATCAAACGACCGAATTCCACAAAACTGTAAACACGAAAGTTGTTCGTATCGACGAACTAAGCATAACGGAGCAAAGTATTGCTCCTGGATCGGCCGGACGCGCCTCCCACGCGCCGCGACCGACTGTGGCCAGCCGCCGCACAAAAGTGCTCCGATTGCCACCAATTTTTAACAGCATGTACATCTTAACAAGAGAATCAAGTTTGATAACTACCTCGAAGTCTGAATCAAAGAGGAAGTGGCCGGAATCGGCGTTGACTCTTTCTAGATCCAAAAAATTTCAAAGCTCCAATCCCGTCGATCTAGGCCGTGCCGCCGTGATCCACCACCATGGGGAGGTTTTTGGGGAGGAGGGGAACAAAACCCAAGTGGTTTGGTTGTCGGAGGTGGCCGGAATCGTCGCCAGTGGCCGGGTCGACATTTCCCGAAGCTTTGCGGCTCCGATCCGCCGTGTATGGCTTGATCCGGGCCAAGCCACCACCGTGGGGAGGTAGGTCGGCCCAATGCGAACCGAACTCCACCGGTCCCATCGCCGGAGGTGGCCGGACGGCGTAGATGGGGCCGGGTCGGGTTACCGGGTCGACCGGCGGGTCTGGGTCTGTTTGGGAGAATTCCGGAACTTTCCGGAGTGTTCCGGAAAATTATGAATTTTCCAAAAATAAAAAATCTTTTTTATAGAATTTCGTGAAACTTCCGAGGTCCATAACTCATTCATATGATGTTCGTTTTCGACGAATCACATGTCCACGAACTCGTATCGACGAGCTCTACAGTTTCCGTGAAGGAAGTTTTTCCCAAATTCACAACGAATAAAAAGTTATCTCCTTTAACCTTGCGTAACTTATAATTACCGACGTAATTATCGTTTTACGACAAAAATCCCTAAAAATACGAAATCACACCATTTCAATCCAAATTTCACGAGCTAATTTAGAAAATTAGAATTGAAATTTTCGGAGTATTACATATTTCTAGTTATTTTTTTCCTTTCTCTTACTCGTATGAATTTTGTAAGCCTTTTATATAAGTATTGCATGTTATTTATCTTCACCAATTCGAATATAAATTCGTTTTTAATCTATACTATATTTAAGAGGAGTGGTTATTGATCATAACTGAATTTTTTTTTAACATAAATACCCCTCATATATTAAAATACTTTAGGATTCAATTTAACTGCCACAAGTCTATAGGTAGATTTTGTTGAATTGGGACCGTGTGCCCTCTTGTACGTGTTTGCCAATTGGCTTTTTCATAGTGTTACATAAGAGCGTGGGATACGGCTCCCCTCTGGTTTTTGTCAAGAGGTAGAGGTTCCGGGTAACCATTGTTGTGTTGCTTGTGTGATTGTTTTGTTATCTATATTGTGCTTAATTGCTTAGCGTATTGTGTGCCTGATCATATATAGATATAATCCGTGATGTGCTAGTATGATGCACACTTTGAGATTCTAAGTTGTACAATTGAATGTGATTGTTGCATATCTAATTGTAATTCAATTATGTATTGCTTGTGCAATTGTTTGAACCTAGGTTGTGGAGAGTTAAGTTTTAAATTGTGTATACTCTCCGATTAGTGTTTAGGACGACTATACTGTAGTAGGTACTATCCGGCTAACCGGAATTTCAGAGAAGTATGTTGTGTGGGTTGCTGTGCGAGGAAACAGAGAGAATAGTGAGGGAGGGAACCAAAAGGTGGAAGAAAGAAAAAAGAAGGGGTAGTGACGAATTTTGTCATGGTACCGTCATGGCACATGATATATGTGATGGTGCCATGTGATTAGTCCATTGAATATTTTATATTTTATTTACTGAATATTTTATTATTCCACTGAACATTAACTTAATATTTTATACACATTGACCAATCAGAGTGAGTCGTCACATATGCCACGTGACAGGCTTACTTAAAATTTTTTCGGGGTTTAGGTGCGGCATGTGGTGAAGGAAATGCTTATGTCATCATTTAATTAAGTTAGTTAAATGCTGACGTCATCATTCTATTATTATTATTATTATCATTCTATTATTATTATTATTATATAATTTTTTCTTCAAAACTAATTTAGGACTTTAATTGCTACGCACATCTTCATTGGTGGTCAGTTCCTCTCTTCGTTGGTGTCGTGATTGACTAACGTTGACTTTTCATCGACCCATCGGGAACTCCGATTTGTTTCATTTTATTCCCTAATCCGCAACTCTGCTTATTTTCCTCTTTTTGTCTTCTTTTTCTTTTATATGCACTAGCATACCTACAAAACACAAAAACTAAATAAATAACTCAAATAAATGAGAAACTAGCAAAGAAATCATTGGGAATTCAATTAGGGATGGCAATGGGTCGGATCGGGGCCAGTTTTTGCATACCCGTACCCGAACCCGAAACTAATATTTGTACCCGAAACTAATATTTGTACCCGAACCCGTACCCGATTACCGGGTTCGAGTATTTACCAAACCCGAACCCGTCGGTTCGTTAGTAACCGAACCCGACCCGCCCACCCGAAAAAAAAAAAAAAAAAATACAAATAATGATAATTATTTGTAAATAAAATTTTTTAATATGTTGAAAGAAACCTACTTTGTGTGTGCTTTGTCAACCTAGAATTAGATTAGTTAGTATAGCATATGGATTACTTATTGAATAGAAGTCTTATTGGGATGTGGATTGTACCCTTTGTGTTTCTCTATATATAGAGGCACTTATTCATCAATAAAGATACGATCTATTCCTGTGCTATTTACTTTGTATTTACTTTCAGTATTGTGGTTGTTTGCATATTTATTTGAACACGTTATCAGCACGAGACTCTAGCCCTGAGATAAAAAGCCAAATTTCTTGAGCATAGCATCCTGCTAGCGCCAAAACCTAGATCCCCAAAACCCTAGGTTTCAGTCGTGAACAGTGCCGCCGGTGAACATTAATCGTGAACAGTGCCAGCACAGAACAGTCAACTTCGAAAGCGATTTTCTCCCTTCTCAACCGTTGGATTAAGAAGAAAATTTGGTGATTGATCCTTCTGCGTGTCTACAACGCCCAGATAAAATTTCATCCAGTTCGGACCGTTGGATCTCTAGATATATAACTTCGAAGAAGAGGTACTCAAGATAATCCGAAAAAAGAATCCAAGTAAGCTTTTATAAACGTTGCTGCTTCCTGAATTTAATTCAATCTTCTTTTTCTCCGGGTCTCCGGGGACTTGCAACCTCCCTTCTTCTACCTCCCACCTTTCTTATAACGTGGGATATTATACGAGACTCGCCAAACTATGAGAAGCATTAGGGGAGTGATCGAGCTTCATATCGCTTGCGGTATGTGTAAGTCATGAGCACCTCTAATGTCATCATACTATTGGTGAAGACCTCAAGAGCCGAACTGTGGGGGTTCGAGCTAATACTCCGGATGAGGAATCCATAGAGAGAAGAGACTTTGAATGAGGAGTTCATCAAATGATTTACCTCCGGATGAGGAATCCGTAGAGAAGAAACGACCTATGGTTCATGACTTAGGCCCTACTAGGCTCACCTGCTTGGGTATGATGTCTAGGTATGTAGTTTGAGATAAGTGGTATTAAGAGAGCTTGCTCCACCGACATCTCTTATTATGTATCTGGTCATATCTGAGTAGAGCTACCGAAAAGGTTTAAGGTTATGGCCATACTACACCAAAGTTTCACCTAAATCCAATACATGGAAAACGTTTCTTGAAAGCATAGCTCAGAAACCATATCTGTTTTCGTGGGAGTTTAACTCCGAAAACTAACCTCAATTCTCTTGTTGTTTCAGATGGCAAATTACCTGAACAAGTTGGACTTCACATCTTTGGATTCCACGGGCATTGGATACCATAAGTGGGTTCGCGAGGTACTCAACCCCCTGCAGCTGCACTTGCAAATGATGCCGCCGCACCTGTGGGAGGACCACTAACTGCCGCCGCTGCAGCCGCTGCTGCTGCTACAGCACAAGCCACCGCTGATGCTTTAGAGGCTAAGAATGCCAAAGCAATCATCATGATGATACGTCACATGGATGAATCTCTACAATCCGAGTACCTCAATGAGGAGGATCCTAGAAGACTATGGGTTGCACTCGAAGAGCGTTTTGGCAATGTTCGTGAATCCCTGCTTCCTGACCTAGAGGTGAGATGACAGCAATTGCGTCTTTGTGATTATACCTCGGTCCTAGAGTACAACTCGGAAGCACTCCGCATCAAATTCCTCATGGAATTCTGTGAGAAGAAAATTACTGATGCGATGTTGATTGAGAAAACCCTCTCTACCTTTTCCGTCTCTGACTTGGTAGTTGCAAGAAACTATCGCATTGAAGTACAGAATAAACGGATCACAAGATTTCATGAGCTTATCTCTGCTCTCTCAGTTGCTGAAAAGCACGAGAAGATACTTGTGAAGAATTATAATGCGAGGCCCGTGGGAACAAAGCAAGTTCCGGAGACCCATTATAATGGCGCCCCAAGGAGAGGCCGCCGCGAGCGAAACCCTAAATCTAGGGACAATTATGGACATCCTGGTCCATATGATCGCTTTGCTCAAGAAGGTAGCCGCCGAAATAGGCGTGGAGGAGGCCGAGAAGGCCACCCAAGAGGAAGAGCCGCCAACCCTATGATAGGGACCGGCGCTAATGCGGTGCCACTAAGGGTAAGAGCACCACGCGTGAACAACGCCTCTCAATCAAAGGATTCCGATCAAACATCTTTATGCTTTAGGTGTGGAAAGACTGGCCATTGGGCCAAGATCTGTAGAGCCTCTCAGAATGTTGCTAACGCATACAAGCTGTATCGCGAAGCCATGGAAGCTCACAACTTTGAACAAGAGGATGACGAAGAGAACGTCGAATTGAGGGTTGAAGACTTTGAAGCTGGGAAGAGTGATGATACTCCTGATTTCGCTTAAGTCCTTTATTTTTCATTGTTGATTTAGTTTTGGTAAAGTACCAAGTTGGAACTTTGGATGTTATTCATTTGGTTTATATCTTTAATAAAATTTGGAGTTGTTTGCTATACTCAATTTTAATTGCTTGCTATGCCCTATATGCTCCAAGAGGAAATAGAACTCTTCTGAGCTTCAAAGATATAAGAACCAATGAATTCCATGCAGAGATGCATGATGAGAATGGAAAAGAATTCCTTTGCATTACCTCTAATGACTGCGGTAGAAAGCGCATCTTAGAGAAGTTTATGTGTCTCTCTAGTGGGTTATATGTTACCACTATTCGAGCTATTGAATCAAACAATGTCATTCGGGATGACCTCTTGGATTCAGACACATATTGGCTTTGGCACGACAGGTTGTGACACCCTGGTCGTGATATGATGATCTGTGTATTGAAAACCTCACACGGACATCCATTCTTTCGAACTAATTGAAGCATGAATCGAAGAGCGATTCAAGGAGATGAGACAGTTATGAGAAAGAGCAAATTTGCCACTGTCCGACGCCGTACGATCGATCGCACGATACCTGCGATCGATCGCAACCTTCCAGGCTGCGTCGTTAAACAAACCCGAGAGCTCAGGCGATCGATCGCATCCTACTGCGATCGATCGCAGGTTCATTCCTGTACGATTTCTGGAACCAAAGAGCCCGGGCGATCGATCGCACACCCCCTGCGATCGATCGCACGTTCCATCCTGTATGTTTTCAGAAACCCGAGAGCACGGGCGATCGATCGCACCCCCCGGCGATCGATCGCACAGACCTGATCCTCTCTCTCGGATGTGGACAATTCCTTCTATGCTTCTGAAGCTCCCAAAGCCAAACGCTCATTATGCAAAGCTTGTTCCTTAGGGAAATAAGGACTGAGACAGTCCTATGCAAAGGATTCTAAAGTACTTCCATTCTTACAGATAATCCAAGGGGATATCTGTGGACATATTCAACCACCAAGCGGGCCATTTATGTATTTTATGGTGTTGGTTGATGCATCGACATGTTGGTCACATGTCACGATGTTGTCCATTCGTTATGCTGCTTATGCTAAACTCCTAGCACAAATGATTCGCCTGCCGGCTCACTACCCGGATCATCCCTTTAACTTATCAGGCTTGATAATGCTAGGGAGTTTACATCGAAGACTTTCGATGACTACTGCATGGGATAAATGTTAGGCATCTAGTCTCACATGTGCATACCCAGAATGGTCTTGCAGAGATTGTCATTAATAGAATACAAATGGTCACGAGGACGTTGGTAATGCGCACCAACATTTCTCTCTCTGCCTGGGGGCACACAGTATTGCATGCAGCTATGCTTATTCGTCTGAGGCCCATCACCACCCAATCTTTGTCTGCGTTACAGCTAGTGACTGGGTACGAGCCAAGCATATCGTACTTACGCATATTTGGGTGTGTTGTTTATGTGCCTATTATGCCGCCACAACGTATTAATATGGGTCCTTAGAGACGAATGAGTATTTATGTTGGATTTGAGTCTCCAACCATAATCCGCTATGTAGAACCCTTGACAGGCGATCTATTTGTCACTTCGATGAGACAGTCTTCCCGTCGTTAGGGGGAGATAAGAACGTGAACGTTCAGCAAGAACGACTGGAATTGTCGTGGTCTGTCCCCACTCTGTCTCATAACGATCCCCCTACTGCAGAAAGTGCGTAGAATTATAGATCTTCAGAAAGTCGTCGACTCTCTTCCGGACGCTTTCTTAGATCTTAATGACTAGATCATATATACCAGCTGCAAACATGCCTGCAAGGATGCAAGTGCCTGAACAAGGACTTAGACTCAAAGTCGCTATTGCAGCTAACCCTATGGGAGGGACAGCTGGTGGCGCCACTGCCAGTAATGGTGGTGATGTGGCTCAGGCCGTGGCTCCGCTGAGGAAGCGTGGGAGGCCACCACGTTCGAGGGACTCACGCCCTAGGAAACAGGCTGTGATGGCACCAAATAACCCTCTCATCATTAATACTCAAAATCCGTCCATGAAAACATTCCGGATTATGGACATCTTCGGGGGACGCCCTGTCGCTAAAACCTATCCGTGGGAACCTAGAGATCTCGATTAATTACACTAGTGTACATGAGACGTGGGATAGAAACTTCATCACTGTTGATGTGTTTGCATATGCTTGTGCACAAGAGTTTATGGAGAATGATGATATTAAACCTCGCTCCGTTGATGAATGCCAACGTAGAGCTAATTGGCCTAAATGGAAATATGCGATCTAGGTTGAGTTGGACTCACTAACAAAGAGAACGGTATTCGGGCCGGTTGTGCCAATACCTTTTGGAATAAAACCTGTTGGATACAAATGGGTCTTTGTTAGAAAGCGTAGTGAGAGAACGAGATATAAAGCTCGCCTTGTGGCGCAAGGCTTCTCACAATGCCCTGGAATCGACTACGATGAGACATATTCTCTCGTAAAGGACGTCATTACGTTCTGCTAACTTGTCAGTGGTAGTTTCCGAAAAACTGAACATGCAGCTTATGGATGTGGTCATAACATATCTCTATGGGGATCTAGATATGGAGATTTATATGAAGGTCCCGGATAGGCATCATTTACCCAAGTCAAGTGGCTCTAGACCACAGAGCACGTTTGCAATAAGATTGCAACGTTCACTATATGGATTGAAACAATCCGGACGGATGTGGTATACCCGTCTAAGTGACTACTTGATTGGAAGAGGGTATGTGAACAATAAATTATCCCCCTGCGATTTTCCGAGGGCCATAACTCCTTCATTCGATGTCCATTTCCGGTGAACCAAATTCCTACGAACTCGATTCGACGAGGTCTACAACTTTCATGAAGGAAGTTTTCCCAAATTCTCAACAGATACAAAGTTACCTTTTTTTAACCTCTCGTAACTTATAATTACCACCGTAATTATCGTTTTACGACGAAAACCTCTAAAAATACAATTTCACACCATTTCACTTCAAATTTCACGACCTATTTAATAAAAATAAATCGGAAATTTTCGGGGTATTACAGTCTACCCTCCTTAAAGAAATTTCGTCCCGAAATTTGGACGCAGAGTACACCCTAGGTTATCACACTTGATTCCAAAATCCAAAGTTTTATTGATAATAACTTAGGTAGTACAAAACAAGCCACAACATAAACAAACCACACAACTTCCAAAACACTCAAATTACAAATCTTAAAATGCCTCGCAGGGCTTTAACTACCAGAAGCCATCCTTAAACCTCCAATAGTGACTTCGTGGATAAGAGGCCGGATGTCTCGGAATTCCATACATCATCAGCTGGTAGAAATATGCTGCCTCCACGAAACACTTGCAAGTGTCGCAACATTCTCTAGCTGCATGCCTATCTCCATCCACGTCCCACATGTCCTGGCCAAAAGGACGCCAAAAACTTGACTCACCGCAAGTAAGACATTTACCGGCGGGCAGGAAAGCTGTAGTCGACGGAAAATACAACAGTAGGTGTTCATGACAAAACTCAGCCTGATGCATCATCCGCTCGACTTCTTGTCTACAGTAGTAGATGTTCCATCCGCTTCTCTACCAATCGAGGGCTTCACACAGTCGCTGCACCGTTTTCTGCTGCTCGGCTCGTGGTCCCAATATCATCTTAATCATACATGCTGCATAAAACGCAACATGATGACCTACCACCGAACTGGGACGTGCACCATAGAATGTTCCTGGTTTGCATGCCGCATCGAAGTACTCCAGGGCTATGGATATGTTCGCTGCTTCCACAAGTACTCGTATTCCCATTCGGAACAGAGACTCCGGGTTTTTCGCTTCCCAGCATCGATTTGCGAAGATGCGTACCTGCCTGTCCGCTTCTATGGAACCAGTGGGTCTGGATCCACCATCGAACTCATCCATGTCGATCGCCGCAAGAGTGGACCAACTGTCGGCGTACTCCTTGAAAGTTTTCGAGACACAACGGAGTTCCATTGTGCTCTGCAGGGATGCGGTAGCCACCAACTGGAATATATACTTCCAGATCTCCACCGGAAGTTCACTCCAATCAGTATTCTTTGATCTCTTACTGCACTCTCCTTTGCTCACCATTTTGCAAATTCTAGTAGATGTTTGAAATCAGATATGAGTTAAGTAACACAGCTCCTTATCCTATGTATTTAAACACAACTTTCCACCGTAAGGGAAACCTTTCTTTAATGTAAGTGCGGTGCACTCAACAACCCACTAAAAATAATTATTGCTCATATCTGTCTCAATTACTCAAAAGTATCGCCCACGATACAAGATTCCACAAGATTTAATCAACAAAAACTCAGTCTTCCACTAACAACAGTCATAATGACTCTTTTCCTTTTGCTTTCGCATAATTAATTCCTCAAAAGATGCGAGGTCTCACAAGAGTGGAACTGTATGTGGAAAATCCATGCATCGGGAAAAAAATCTTCCACGATCTCCAAGGGCTCCGACAATTAGCTGTAAATCAGCCACTCACTTTTGCTTTTGAAATTTTCAAATCCTCCACCAACAATAAATATACCCTTACGCATCCACTAACAGATACTTTCCATTAGTGCCATAAACTCCTTTCTCTTTCAAAGAGAACTTCTTCACCCCACTTCTCAGAAATTTACACCAACTCAAACATGTCACGCAAAGTGAATTCGTTCAGTGAATTACTTCAATCTGATCCCTCTGAAAGCCAATTTTTTGAGGGCTTAGATGAAATAATTTCACCAGCAATCGAATTCAACAACGATATCGACATGCTAGACATGCTTCTAGCAGAAGACGAAGCCATTGAAGTAGCCTCAAGTCCACAAGTATCATCTCCACAAGCTGAACCTGGTCCATCCCAACGTATTCCACTGAGGAAGAGCTTCACCAAATACCAAGTCCAAGCATTGAAGGACTTCGTCGAGGCTTTTCCACAGCCAACTGTTCAACAGCGACAAGATTTGGGTGACCAAATAAGGTTAACGTTTGCACAAGTCTCTGCCTGGGTGATAAAGCATCGACCCCGAACGCCTGCCCAAACAACTCGTCAACAAAATTTTCTGCTGAGACAGAAAATCAATGAGCTTCAAGCTCAACTTAGTCAGTACCAAGCTGCATTCAGCCGAATAAACTGCAACCATTGTGGAAATCGAGTCACTCCCAATAGTGAGCTACTAAAAGGGATTGAAGAGACTACCCCACAACCTCAGACTCTTCCAATTCCTGCAGTCATCGGTCCAAGGGAAAAGTCTCACATGAGGAGGGATATTCAAAAGTGTATGTCGATCCCACATCACTCTTTTTCTACACAACAACCATCAGACAAAATCAACCGTTCAGAACCTGAAGAAGCATCTGCCATGGCAGAAGCATCTGTCGTGGCAGACACAACTAAGATTTCTGAAATCATTGTGTCGGTCAGAGATGAGCTAATCATCATGACATCTGCTGCTGCGCCACTGTGGATCTCTGCACTCAAATCCAGCTCTGTCACGCTTCATGAGTTCCTAAATGAAGCAGAGTACAAGAGAATCTTCACTAACGGTATTGATCTTACTCCCACTAACTTCCAAACTGAAGCTTCACGCTACACAGCCACTATTCCCCTCAGTCCTGTCGTACTCGTGAATCTCTTCATGGATGTGGACCAATGGTCCACCATATTCAGTAGCATCATCTCGAGGGCAACGATCCTTGACGTGTTGTCAACAGGGACAACTGAAAGCTACAACGAAACCATCCAAGTCATGACTGCTGAGTTCCAGGTAACCACTCCAACTGTCTCCACTCGTGTAACTCACTTTGTTCGCTATTGCCAACGACAAACAGAACAGAGTTGGGCAATAATTGACGTCTCTGTGGACGGGTTAAGCTCAAATCTGGGTCCACACTCAAAATCTCAATGCAAGAAGCGTCCATCCGGATGCTTAATCCAAGATTTGTTCAACGGCAGCTCTCGTGTCGTATGGGTGGAACATGTTGATGTACAGGATCAAATCATGCACCAAACATACCGAACGCTAGTGGAGTCAGGCTTAGCCTTCGGAGCAAGGCGATGGGTAGAAATACTTCAGAGGCAAGCGGAACGGTTAAATTATTCCGCGGCTGACACTTATCCTCCTCAAGACTTTTGTGTCATACCATCTGTGGAAGGAAGAAGAAACTTGTTGCAGATGACATGCAGAATAGTGACAGACTTTTTCACAGACATCGGCAACTCTACTGCTCATGAATGGAAGGTAGATGAACAAACCAAGTTCAGGGGTTCAGGGATAAGAGTCTCCACCAACAAAATCTGGAACAGGCTGAATAAGCCCCATGGTCTCACTCGAACTGCATCTGCAATAATCCAGCATCATGTCTCTCACAGAAAGCTCTTTGACTTCTTCATTGACGTACAAACTCGGAACCAGTGGGACCATCTAGCATTGGAAAAAGAAGTACAGGAGATTGCACATATCACAACTGGTCATGATCCAAGCAATTGTGTCTCCTTGTTGCAAATGCACAACACCTATATACTCCAAGAAAGTTGTACTGATTCAACAGGGTCATACGTGATTTATGCCCCTATTAGTCAGTCAACGGTGCAGAAGTTAATAGGCGGTTGTGAGTTAGGTACAATTGTATTCCTAACTTCAGGTTTTTTAATTCTACCAGATATGCCTACTGCTGGAAGAACAGAAGGGATCTCAGACAATCCATACATTGGTTGTCTAGTAACGGTAGCAACACAGATCTCTACTGAGTTACTGAAGAACAAGAAAGGGTCAGTGGATCAAGTCTGTCGTTTGATCCAGGGTACGGTTGAGAGAATTAGAAATGTAGCCATGTAAGACTATCAATTTCGGAATTGTAATTTGTACTTTATATTTTTAACAACACAACAGCACTGAAGAGCACATGATGGGGATCCGCCGCGGTCGGGCCATCACTCGATAAATACTGTGCGTAATTAAGCATACGAAGTAACCATTACTTGAATGAATCTAAGAACCTAACGCCAAACCGTAAACCAATTCTAAGCTCTAAACCCTAACTTCACTTCTCAATTCCAAAACTCGTTTCATTTCCTTAGAGCGTTCCATTGCTCAATCACTTCCTTAGAGCATTGTTTTGCTCTGATACCAATCTGTCACGCCCCGATTTTCAAATCAATTAATAAGGCATTTTGCCCTTAATTACAAATCATTTCGGGAACGTGACGACATGGAATATCAGATACAAATATGCACCAGAATTTTTTTCCTTTTAATTCAAGCATACAACACAAACACTCCATGCCCAACAATGTAATTTCAAACTCAATACAAGAGTCGAATATTACATACCAAATATTTATACAATAAATTGATACATCAAATTATTACATAAATAAATCTTCAGAGTGCGAAGCATTAAATAGCGGAAGTCTTATAAACCAACAAATTGGAAGCAGCCTTGCTTACTCCTGGTTATCCTAACCTGCAGGTATAACCCCTACACCGTGGAATAGTGTACCGGGTTATATCAACAAACCCGGTCAGCTTACGAAGCTGGTATGAGTTAACTCAGTTTTACTCACCCTAAACCGTTTAACAAAATATACATATATAGTTTGTTTTAAACAAATATATGTAACTTATACTTTTCAAAAACAATTCAAATCCCGAAAATTCATATTATAAAATATACTGAACCTACGCGTCCCATACTACGTATTTTAACCCCACACGTCCCATAAACGTGTATGTTAATCCCAGGGTAATTCAGAATATTAAACAATATAAACTTTCCCCAAAATCATTTCCCAAAATTATGATTCTTTCTTTTTAAGAATCGTAAATCATAATAATAATTACTTCAATTTTTAAAGAAGTAAAAACTTCAAAATACAATTCAATATTGTTCAAGAATTGTAATTCATTTATCAATGCTTCAATTATTTAAGAAGCAATTTCAACAAACTCACACAAAATCATTTATAACTTCGCCTGATTAAAAGTGAGATTCTTCTCCTTTTAATACATCAAGTTATTTTTAACTTCGCCTGATTAAAAGTGAGAATATTATTTTTCTTCTCCTTTTAATACATCAAGTTAATCAAACAATACGGACGGATAAAGCGAGAGTACCATTTTTCCCCTCCTTTATTAGTATTACACAGTCTAGAGCTCTAACTGAATGGGCTACCATTTTTCACCCATTTACTTTGTCCAAAATCATTCAAATAGGCAAACACAATATCATATTTTTGAAATGTTGTGTTCCCACAAAATCCACAGATCAAAACAATAAAATGAATATTTTCAAATATTGTTTTAACACCAAATTCACAAAGCCGATATATCAATTAAATTATTTATTTAATTGTATATCACGAAATCATTTAAATAAATGTAATCATTTATTTTCACAAACAACACAATATGAATTAATATTCATATATATAAAAACATCGTGAGATTCACTCACCTCTAATTCCTGCTGCGTCTTCAATTAGTAACCGAGGACCGATCAACGTACGTACACTTCACATTTCTTAAGTACCTCAAAGTCTGGATCGAAGTGGAAGTGGCCGGAATCGATGTCGGTAAGTTCTAGATCCAAAACTTCCCGAGCTCAATCCGCCGCCTACGGTGGTTTTCGGTGAAATCCAAGGGCACCATCGTGTTCATGGGGTTGAGGGCTTCAAAACCCGATACACGGATTGGTCCGGGTGGCCGGAAAATGGCCGGAGCACGAGGAGGCCGTCGGCCTCTTCTTTGGCCGCCGCGTGCGGCGTCACGCCGGTGAGGCAGGCGGCGTGACCGGGCCGGTTACGCTCGCCGGCTGCCTCTGCCCGTGACGGTGGGGGCGGTGAGGCAAGACGGTGGCCGGTGGTGGTCGCGGGAAACTGGGCAGGTGTAGAGAGAGGGAGGAGGGTGCGCGCGGGGAGAGAGAGAGGGAGGAGAGAGAAATGAGGGAAAAAAAAATAAAAACTTGTTTTATAGGAAAAATGCGATTTTCCGAGGGCCATAAATCCTTCATTCGATGTCCATTTCCGGTGAACCAAATTCCTACGAACTCGATTCGACGAGGTCTACAACTTTCATGAAGGAAGTTTTCCCAAATTCTCAACAGATACAAAGTTACCTTTTTTAACCTCTCGTAACTTATAATTACCACCGTAATTATCGTTTTACGACGAAAACCTCTAAAAATACAATTTCACACCATTTCACTTCAAATTTCACCACCTATTTAATAAAAATAAATCGGAAATTTTCGGGGTATTACAACACATTTCATAACTTAAACCTTATCTTGCAATCCTTTTGGAGAGTATGGGAGGGCTACCTCCCGATATGATTTTGGCTGGCCTCCACCATGAAGAGATAACTCGGGTGTTGAATTATGTGATATGTTCATAATTTTACATTATTTTACATCACTTTTATTTAATTTTTGTGAAGAAAATTGAATATATAAATGATGTTGATTTCTTCTTCTTCTTCTTTCTCTCTTTTCTTCTCTTCTCTTCTCTCTTTCTTCTTCCCATTCACTCTTCATCCATCCTCTCATTTCTTCAAAGCTACTTCAAGAATTTAATTAGAGACTCCTACGAGGCATCAAGACATCAAGAATAAAGGTTTTCTATCTATCATCTTATTTTTGTGTTGTTGATAATTTGTAATGAATATTAATATGAATTGTAGGTAGTTTTATTCCATATTCTCTATTTTCTCCTCAACTTCTTCTAATCAAACTCGAAAATAATGGAAAAAAAAAAACTTACTACACTCACCTTACATATATCCACGTATCTCACACTATCATCAATCCATCTCTTATCACACCACTTAGTGTTAGGAACCGTAAGTTAGACTCACCAAGGTAGTTTTGGGTATTCTAATCCTCATAGTACGACAACCTCGGTCTTAAACTATATCATCTATATGTTGACATGATACCTAAATGAGGTAGAACTCTACATCTATAAGCAACTCTTCACCACATAAATAGATGAGACACGTACCTCATATATCACCATGTCACCAAGCATAAGTAACACTAGGAAAAATAACTCATCGGTCGTGATGGGTCCTCGGTACGACATGCATCATATACCTCAACACCTAAGCTATCTCGCTATGGTGGTGGCCGGCCAAGATCTCATTAGGAGGCAACTCTCTCGTGCTCTCCAAAATGGTTGCCGGATAAGCTTTAGACTAGAAAATATATACTAGAATCCCACATGGAAAATGTGGAAAAATGAGTGGGTATTCCTTACTTATAAAATGGACCACTCTTTCACTTAAAAATGATACCATCTCTCTTTAGAGGTAGGATATATCTTTTCATTTTAATATCTCATTAATTAATAATAGATATTAAAATTAATATTAAAACTTAAATAAGTATTAAAATTAAAAAAATATTATTAATTAAACAATCGGGTTCGGGTACGGGTACGGGTTCGGTAACAACTCAACCGTACCCGACCCGAACCCGTCGGGTATTTTTCAAAAAAACCCGAACCCGTTTCCGATGCCCGTTTTTTCCCGTAAAAAACCGACCCAACCGGGTCGTGTCGGATCGGGTACCCGAATCCGCGGGTTTTTTTGCCATCCCTAAATTCAATACAAATAAGTATACAATTATACTCCTTATCAGAAGCATGTAGCTGACATGGGATTTCATCCTACCTTGATGCCTAGGATCAGTAGGAGCATAATTGTTGTTATTTTCAGTTTTGTTTGTCCTTTTGTTTCAATTTCTGTTGTTTATGAAACTTGAGAAATTATGTAATGACTTATGTTTTCATTGTTTCCAGTTTAATAAAATCCATGGTATTATTTTCAGTTTTGATTTGATGCAGTTGTGATATTTTATTACTGCACTCTGTTTAAATTTGGAAATAGCTATTTGTCTTTTGTTGAATGGATTCAGTTGATTTAGATCAACATTCCAGTTCAGTTTTCATATGCAAACACATTCAATTGTGATCCATTCCAGTTTTTGAGTTGTGTTTGAGATTTTGATAGTTAAAATCTTTTTGTTTGGACCATTTACACTTTCTCTACAGCCATGATAGATACATTCTATTGTCTGAAATAGTTCATTATTCAAAAGGGACAACATATTTTATTATGTTGTTGTGTCATTGCATTGTTTCAGACAACAGTTATTTTGTTGAAGTTGTACAATATATCTTCAGACAATAGCAGTGTATTTTATGTTGTCTACAATTTTATTAATATTAATAAAATAGTAATGAAAAGTTTGATGTTGTCTCATTGTTCAAAAGACACAATACATTGTTTTGTGATGTTGTGACATTGTCTTGTTTCAGACAACAACTATTATGTTGAAGTTGTGCAATATATCTTGAGACAATAGGTGATATTTTATGTTGTCTAAAATTTGTTTATTATTTTATTAGGGGAGTGAAATTGACACTCCCCACATTACAAACCACACTCCCATGCATTACTAGTTTATCTTAATTTTATATTATTTTTACATGGAAACTCCCAATATATCCTCAGAATTACTGTTCTATTTCTCATAAATTCAGCAATTTTTCGGTTTTTTTTTTCCAACTCATCTCCGTGTTTTTCTTTTCCCAGTTATCATCCTCCTTAAGCTTTCAATCATTCTTTATATTCAAATCCTTATTGCAACCATATATATGCTAGATTTATATTGAGAAATAAAGAACAAAATTGTGATCTTCTATGCAACTTTCTTCTAGCACCCCAAGTCCCCAAACCTAACGTTCAAATTAAGTAAGACGTATCTCCCAAAATATCCAGAAATCTTGCTCAACACCTGGAGATCTTTCAAATTGTCATAATAATAGTAATCATGCTAAGAATTGCTACTCTTTTGAGAAATTTTTTTCCAACAGCAACTTCATCATCAACACTCATTAGTTGAGCAAGAGAAATAATACCTCTGTTCCTCTCTATCATCAGCTTCCTACTCCTCATCTTACCCGATTAAATCACCATGCTATTGTTCATCTCTTCCTCACAAACTAAATAGTCATTGCACTGCCTGCACATATCAGATCCCAGGTGTCGATTTTAGCTCCAAATTGTCGCCAGAGGAAATGATAGATGAGAATAACCCTTGGACTATAGCGACCTGGCGTCGTTTTTTTTTGCATTAGGGAATAACCTAATCCAACACATTTTATGGGTTTTGTGATCAGAATGTGAATATGGGGATTGGTTTGTCAAATCAGCGAATCATTTTGGGTCTATCTCCTTCCCCTCTCTTCCCTGTCTTCGGATATTTTGATGGCTCAATGCCTCAATCAGGTACCACTAGGTTCTTTATGAAAGTTCAGGTACCAAAAATTGCATTTGGTGATAGTTCAGGTACCATTCTCTAAATGTATATCTATCAAGACCAACATGGTCGAAGAAGAATTAATTGGAAAAACGAACCGTTGGATGTGAATATTGGCATATAATACGTCTATGTTAAAAATATTAGCCGATTTCGTATGCGTTTCGATCTCGATCCACATGGTCAACCGAAATAGCCATTTATGCCCTTATATTTATTAATGAGAATTCTCAAAGGGCAACTGCACTAAAACAAGATTTGGGGTTGCAACTTTTTACATGGGTATATGGAGCTCGGTCGTGGGAGTGTGTATTCGCAGAGGAAACAAAAATAAGATTTCAAAAAGAGTCATTAATGCAAAAATAGCGAAAATGATATCTTGGTAATTAAATGACAATAAATAAGAGTTGACAGTATTGACCGATGCCAAAACGACGACGAACAAGAACAATTTCTTCACATGGTGCCTATTATTGCGTGGTAGATACATGGGCGAAGTCAAATATACCATTAGACTTCTTTGATTTCTTGGATCACATGAAATCTTGATATGTGTACTAGTATTGTGTACTATATTCATTGGTTGCAAAGAAATGTATATCTATCAAGACCAACAAGGTCGAAGAAGAATAAATTGGGAAAACGAACCGTTGGATGTGAATATTGGCATAAGATAAGTGTATAGTAAAAATATTAGCCGATTTTGTCTTTATTTTGATCTCGATCTATGTGGTCAACTGAAATGACCATTTATGCCTCTATATTTCTTAATGAAAGTTCTCAAAAGACAACTACACTAAAACGAGATCTGAATATGAGCATATGGAGCTCGGCAGTGGGAGTGTGTGGTCGCGGAGGAAATGAAAATCGGATACCCGAGCTATTTATTTTGAATTTCGGAAATTTGGAGAAAAGAAATTATTTAATTTAAAAGAATTTACTCACGACGCGATATGGATCGCTAGATCTTGCACTGTTCAATCTGGATCGTTCATATATTTTGTTTTTGGTTTAATTGGAACGGTTAGATCTCAAAATTAATTGATCTGGACCGTTAAAATTAGGGTGAGCAAACCCTAATCCCTTTCTCTTCCCGATTTCCCTCGTTCGTCTCCTCTATCTCCCTCTCAGTCTCTCTTTGTCCTCTCCGTTTTCTAGGTTAGCTCCGACGCCGACCCGGGTGAGCTCCGGCGAAGCTGGTGGCGTCCCGTTCGTCTTGATGACTCAATCCATCTCGTGGTATGGGTTTTCTAAAATAAGCTCCGATGAGAGAGAATCGAAGCTCGAAAGATCATGGCTGTTCCGATCGGACTTTCCGATTCCGACCAAGACTCGGCGTCACACCGGTGGCGTTAACTTCGTCTTGACGTCGCCCACCTCCCTCTGGTCTTAGTTTGTTCAATCGATCAACCATGAAAGCAGAAAGAAGCTCGAAAGCTTAAGTGGTTTTCCAACGGTTTTCTTCGTTTTCCGGCGACTCCGACTACTCCGGTCACCGTTGACGACAAACGAGGTATGAAACTTCATCCCTCGAGTAGCGCGCTCTATATATTTGCATGTTCGGAATTGGTCATCGATTAATATTTCAAGAATAGGGGTTTTGAGATGTCTACGGTTCATGGTTTTGCAGGTTTGGTTTTGTTGATCTATTCCCGAGCTTGTTTTGTTTTTCTTCAATAGTTATTATGAAGTTTGGATATGTATCAAATGTTGGAAACAAATCAAAATAACCAATTTTTTCTTGTTATTGAATGCCCAAGTATGAGATAATTCCTCTTGAATGGGTACTGATGTTGCTAAAGTAGTAGAGACAGTGAGAAAGCCTTATTCCTTTAAGGTATAATATGACAAAGAAAGGACTTTGAGTCATTTTTCTGGTTTCTGAATTTTCTGACCCAGCAGCCTTTTTCCTAAAAACTGTACTAAACCGTACTGAATCTGAAAATGATTTCTTCTTGACAATTGCAGTATACAAACTAATGAATCATCCAGAACTGGAATCACCTTGGAAGCATTTTTCTAGAATTAGTTATATATTTTACAAGTTAGGTTTCTGTTACAATAATTTCTGGAAAATTCACTGCATTATTGCTTAATGAGATTAAACGGCAGTATGAGTGTAGTTAGGTCTCTTGCTTTTGTCTACTGGGTTTCTGGGCTTCATTAAAGTAAAACGATGCTGAATGCTGCAGTTTGTGGGAATACTTGTAGTTTTACGGCTAGGCTTGGGCTGTGGGGATTTGAAGTTATCATAGAATCTTGGGATTTCAAGTTTCTGTGAATGGTGGATATACTGGAAGTAATATTGTTGGTGGTTTATGAATTGGGTTGTGGTTATTGTCCTCATTTAGCCTATCTATATGTCTGAAGATAGAGGAGGAAGCTTGTGAGGATATTTCTGCTTTCTGCTACACTTGGTGAGTCCTTTTTTTTTTTTTTTCTTAAATAGTTATTATGAAGTTTGGATATGTATCAAATGTTGGAAACAAATCAAAATAACCAATCTTTTCTTATTATTGAATGCCCAGATATGAGATAATTCCTCGTGAATGGGTACTGATGTTGCTGAAGTAGTAGAGATAGCGAGAAAGCCTCACTCCTTTAAGGTATAATATGACACAATAGTCTCTGATTTCGCTTAGTATGTTGTTTGACTTTGAGTTTCCATTCATTTTGTAGTCATGGTATCAATATCTAATCAGCAAGAGAGTTATAATGCTTATAATGCTTTGATACTTCAGTTATAGAGAGGAGAGAGTTCTGGTCACAGGTGCAGGTAATAAAAGGACAACTAAGAGCAACACTCATGAGGACTATCAAGGGAGTGGATGAGATGTTTCATTTATTGTATTTTTCTTTTTCATGTGTTTCTAAATGTGGTAGCATTGCAACAACTTGTGTATTTTGGAGATTACATTCTCCAAGTTCTTTTGTTTTGTTCTATTGTGAGAAGTTTAGGCACTAATATATTGTTCTTTGTATTTTGTATTTTGTTCTTTATCAAAAGTAAATTTTCTTCCGTTGATGAGCACTAGTATATATTATGAATGAATGTGTGTTTTGGATATGTGATTGATTTGGTTGTATATGCTCAGGTTATTCAATATCCCGAAATTTTATGGTCATAACAATCACTCTCATACCACTCTCTACTAACTAAAAACTATTGTCCAAGAGAATTGAACACAATGAAATGGAAAGTAGAAACTGTTGTCTGAGCTATTAAATTATAATACTTTTCATACTTTGTCAGTTGCCTAACTACAAAAACACAACTAAAAATAACAACTTTCCATTGTTTGAAGCGTGGGCGGACCACATTGGGTATCTAGAAAACTATTGTCCAATAAAAATTCATACAACAGTTTCTTTGAAAATTCCATAATATCATAAATGCGGCAATGTCATTTTCCTTTACATGTTGTCTCATGGAAATCTACTCCACAATTTTTAGCATACAATCTATCTCAAATGGTAATCTAACCACAGGAGCAAACAATCTGGTGTTGTAGAAAATAACATCAAACAATGGTTTCTGAATTTTTCATGTTGTCTAACCTTTCTTAGACAACATGGTATTAATTAGTGCCTGTTGTATATAACATACTTGGACAACAGAGATTATCCGTTGTTTGAGTGCCCATCAGAAGGCAGGCAAATTAACAAAAGCAAAAACCTTGATAAGACAACGGAGAAAAATTGTCTTCTGATATGTTTTTTGGCCTAGTGATAGTTCGTTGTTCATGTATCCCAAGCCGATCAAGTACTCACGTATATGGTTATACCACATCCGTCCGAATTGTTTTAATCCATATAGTAAACGTCTCAGTTTAATCGAGAACGTGTTCCGTGGTCGGGAACTACTTGATTCGGGCAACTTAAGTCTGTCAGTTTAATCCCCATAGAGATAAGCTGTGACCACATTCATGAGCTGCATATCCAGTTTTTCGGAAACTACTAAACTGATTAAGTAGTGGAACGTTATAACGTCCATTACGGGAGAATAAGTCTCCTCGTAGTCAATTGCAGGGCTTTTAGAGAAACCTTGCGCCATTAGGCGAGAACAATCTCATTATTCTCATCACGCTTCCTTACGAAAACCCATTTATGACAAACTGGTTTAACATTGGGCGGTGTTGGAGCGACTCGTTCTAATACACTTCGTTTCGCTAAGGAATCCAATTCGACCTGGATTGTTTCTTTCCATTTTGGCCAGTCATCTCTACGTTGAAAATCATCAACGGAGTAAGGTTCGATTTCATCGCTAGTTTGGATTTCAGTAGCTACCATGAATATAATTATATTATCGATGATAATCTCATTTCAATTCCATATCTCACATAAGCATGCATTATCGAGATTTTTCTATTCTCGGAAGTGGGTTCAGATGTTGGAGCGTCCCATAATGTCGTCTCTTCTAGGACGGACCCATAATCCGGATTATCTTGTGAGATAGATCGATTGAGATCGTGATGTCAAGATGATTCGTTTGTACCAAATTTATCCTCTGATGGGGATAAGAATCCTTCGAACCTAAGTGGTCCACCTCGCTTCTGGGCAGGGACATATGACTGGTTAGCTGCCAAGCCGTACGTCGTTCATCTAGGACGACACGTCCTACAAGGACGTTGCATGTTTTAGGGATGACTTTGAGTCCTACTGGGACGTCTATCCTTGCAGGCAAGTTTGCAGCAGGTATATATGATCTCGTCACTTTAGCTAGATCATAGAGAGCGTCTGGCGTTTTATAGGTTACACTCTGTAGATCTAGAATTCTTCGCACTTTACTTATCACATTTGTGCGGTTCGGGGATCGAGATGAGACATAGTGGGTACATGCCACGTTAATTCATGTCGTTCCTTATCAACGTTAACGTTCGAATCTCCCCCTAACGACGGGAAGACAGTCTCATCAAAGTGACAATCCCCGTATGCGTGTAATGGATGAGGATTCATAATCGACATATATGCTCATCTTTTATTGAGGACCCATTTGTATGTTGTACGTGACGGCACAATTGGCACGTAAACTGCACACCCAAATACGCATAAGTACGAAACGTCAGGTTTGTACCCAGTCACCAACTGTAACGCAGAATAAAGTTGGGTAGTAGTGGGCCTCAATCGGACCAACATGGCTGCATGCAAGATTGCATAGCCCTACGTAGAAATTGGAAGCTTGGTACGCCTTACCAAGGTTCATACGATCATTTAATGAACGATTCTACGAGACCATTCTGGGTGTGAACATGGGGAACCAGATGTTCAACATCAATCCCAAGGGACATGCAATAATCATCAGAAAACTTCGATGTAAACTCTCCAGCATTATCAAGTCTTCTGGACTTTATAGGATAATCCGAGTGGTGAGTCCTCTGGGCAAGGAGTTTAGCAAAAGCAGCATTTCTTGTGGACAATAAGTAAACTTGTGACCATCTTGTCGATACATCAACCAGAACTATGAAATATTTAAATGGTCTGTAGGCTGGTTGGATAGGTCCATAATTATCACCTTGGATTCTCTCAAGGGAATTTCGAAAACTAGTTTGGTGGGCTTTACACGAATTGGTTTGAGATTTGTCTTTCCAATAGAGAAAGCTTGGCATGAGCTTTTCAGATTAATCACGAAATTCTTTTCTCCAAGAGGATGCCCGTTCAATGCATTCGTAGTTCTAAGCATCGTATTACGACTAGGATGTCCCAGACGGTCATGTCATAGCATATAAGTACTCTTATCAATTGGCGTCCGGCAAATGATAGGGTTATTTTCAATCAAGTGTATTGTGGTAACATAAAGACCACTTGAAAGACAACTCAATTTCTCCAAAATATGCTTTTGGCCATATTTATTGGAGGTCATGTGTAAAGGAAATCCACATAATTTTCATGAGCGGTTTCAACATGATATTCGTTTGCTCGAATATCCTTAAAACTCAGTAAGGTACGACTGGACCTATGAGAGTATAAGACCTCAGATATGGTCATAGGAGTACCCTTAGACAACGCGAATTGGGCTTTGCCAAAGCCTTCGATTAAGGTGGACGGGCCCGAAATCGTTGTCACTGAGGTTACTTTAGGCATGAAGTTGATAAAATACTTTTGATCACTTAAGATAGTGTAAGTGGTACCACTATCAGCCAGACAATCAACTTTCCCACTAGTCATGCCTAATAGTAGAATAATTTTAAGCCGGTCACAATGTCAAGGAGTTTGCTCAAAAATATATTAAATTATTTCGAGAAACGTTGAAACATGATTCATAAACAAAACCATAATCCAAAAGAAAGTATAAACATTTATCTGGATGAGCTACACTTAGGCCCAATTATTATCATGAAAATGATAAAAATATTAATCCAAATCCATGTTAGCGACAAAGTCGATTGCGTCAAGAGTTGCCTCATGAGTTATTTCGACCATATTAGTTTCGGGCTTAGTTTCATTGTCAATGATATGTACCACCACAACAATAGCATAGATTGGGTTCGGGAGCATTGTCTCTTGCTTCGGGACGACCGGCCCTATTATTGTTCCTTTCTTGAGGCTGCCTCGATTTTCTTGGGGCCAAAAGGTCCTCGGTTTGGACGAGAACCCAAACTTCGCTTGGTCGGACGAGCACGAGGCTTGCCGCAGTTTCGAGGTTTACGGGACGACTGACCCTTATCTCCGTGCTCAGGTTGTGGACGAGGTTCACAAGCAGCATTAGCCTCTGGATTAGTGTACGTCTAAGAGCGGGAAGTCAAGTTTGATTGAAATTATTTCTACGAAGGGAGAAAGTGGATTAGTGTATCATATAAATCGACCGGTTTATATGTTCATGATAATGTTTACGAATTAGACATGTGAACATAAGTTCAATTTGAAAATCTTCTGGTTCAAAATATGTAATTATGGTTTTGTGAGAATTAAAATTCTCATGGATTTATATCGAAATTGATAGGTCGATATAGATGAAATCTTCTGGTACCATTTTACATGCTTTTATTTTTCGATTTAGTAATCAAGTAATCAACAAAATAATAAAGTATATGCAATCCAAATTACAATTTCTCTTGACCTAAAAGTAATTAGGGTTCATGCTCAATGGTTATGGTTAACTATTTTCCAAGGATGCAAATAGTAAAAAAAAACATAACTTACTTGAGAAATGCACCTAAAAAAAATTTAGGGTTCCACGAGTCAAGAGATAAAAAAAACACCAACGAATTTTGGGTTGCTTCTTCGAATTTGGTGAAGACGTTTGTCGTTATTCCTCTTTGTTCTTCAATCTTTGAGCGTACTGATAACGTGTTGTGAGTCGCCTATTAACTCAAGTAGGAAAGAGAGAAAAACGATAGAGAGAAGTGTATAATGATTCGATTGATGTTTGATGTTTTGGTGTGTGAAATGATAATGCCTCAACCTTTTTATATAATGGTAATATTATAATATAATCACTTATACTCACTAGTCAGTCTAAAACCATTCACTTCCCTTTTGGCCTTCTTACTCTCTCTCGTCTCGAAATCCCCCCCCCCCATCATCCCTCTTTCCTCTTCTCAATCTAAACTGCACCACTCTCTCCTACACTTCCTTGATCTCTCATCTCCCTAGCTTCTCTCTCATCGACCCTCTCTCACCAATCCTTTTCGCTCTCTTCCCCGATCTATGCTCTCCTCAGTCTCTTTCTCTCTTCTCTAGTTTTCTCTTATATAGTTCTTTTCCGATCTAAGTAAATTTGGAAATTTCCGAATTTTTTACCGAAATTAAGGTGGTATGTGAGGAAAACGAAATTTTAGGCGAAAATTTCCAAACTTAAGACCTTGAGCCGGACTGACCAAAACTGAAAACGTTTTATGTTTTGTTATTACGCGGCACAATCTTGGACGTAGGTTCAGCATAAGCCCGCTCGTACCAGATCGTACGCACAACTTAAAAGACTCGAAGGTCGAGGGGGTCTCCCCAAACCCTCATTCTCGTCTCAGTCTTCCCAAAATCATCGCCTCCCTTCTCTCACACTCTCTCATCTTATGAAACCCTAGATGCCAGATTCCGGCTGCGATTTGTGAAGCCAGTCAAACAAAATTACTCCCCTTACCCGTATCCATCTTCGATTAAACAAATTCGGCGAAAATCGGTGATCTACAACACCGATTCTTATCTTCTCAAAGAAACCTAGTTACCTACCCTACACAGAAGCCCTAAATTTTGAAATCGAACCCAGATATCTTTCAATCCCTTGGATTTGAGTAACCGAAACAGAGATTGATGGTGTGAAATCCTCGTTCGGGAAAAACCCAAATTTTTCAAACCATAGTTATTCGTGGTTTGGGCTGCATTCCAGATGTTGAAATTTGTCTTCATTATCGACATGCAAGTGTAATAGAAGGTAATATATAAAACATTTAGGTTGTTTGTGCTTTGATTTTTGAAAACCCTAATCATATATCACTTCAGATTGAAGATTTACTAACAGGGTGGTTCAGCAAATCAGATTCAGCAACAAACTTGAAGAGAAGTAGGTGGCTAGGAGCATACGTTCAGGAGTAATTTTTTGGGAGCAAAGGTAATACAACTTTCTTACTCAATGATATCTAGAATTGATGTTGAAAGGATGCTGAACTGATGATGAATTTATGACATTAAGTGAAACAATGTGATGATTTACTGATGATGAACTCATATATAGAATTGATGATGAAAGAATGATAATAATTAATATGTGATGACTGTTATGAACTTATGATAATGATAATTTGTTATTGAATTAATGAAATGCTGATGATGTTTCTGCTGTTGATCTGTTGAATATGATAATGAACTAATGAAATGTTGCTGCTCTAGAATACTAGAATATGTTTACTAGAATATGATGATGATAATTTGATAGATTCTTGACGAAATGTTGATGATGTTGCTGCTGTAGAATATGAAATGTGATGACTGTTCTGAACTTATGATGTTAATTTGATGATGCTGCTGCAGAATTGTATTGTAGATGCAGAATTTTAATTTGACTGATGTTGCAATGTTGGGATTAGAAAAATAACTTGTGTGCTTTAAATGAAAGTATTGTATTGTATAACTTCTGTGCTTAAAATGAAAAAAACTACAAAATAAACCTGAACACTTGTTTAATAACATATAAGAAGTAAAAAAAATTAGTATTAATTTTTTTTCTTCCCTTTTTCTTTGTTTTGTAGACCATGGCATCTACTTCTAGTTTTCAGAGCACTCCTTCAATAACCAGTATCTTGGTTATGTCAGCAAATGTAGATGTAGGACATCCCCCAAACCCAAATGAACCCATCTCTAACCTAGTCTCAAACCCAAACCCTGACTTGAGATGAGTGGAGGCCACCCTTCAACATGGTGATACTTTGCCTATCAGTGCTGGATGGAAATGAAAGCCACCTCTAAATTCTGATTGTAAACATCAAATAACTTAAATTAGATAACTCAATCAAAAAGATCAGTAATGTACAACAAAAGCAAGCTAACCTGAAGTTCTTGGATTATAGAAGACTAGAAGAGAAGAACACTAATGAGGGGACTTGTTAGATTCTCAACGTAGAGAGGTCTCTCCCTCGGCACTGAGAACTCCTCCTCATCACCAAAACCATTGGAGTCTTTTTGGTGTTCAATATAGTTTTCCATCTATTTATTCGAACGAGGTTTTGATTTTTTGTTACAAGAACCAAATGCATAAACTCAAAACACTCCCCAATTTGAAAAAAGTGAGAGAAATCAAAAGGGAAAGCAGAATATGAAAAGGAAATTCGTTTCGGTTCGGACGAAATTGAAAAAAGATAAAAGTACAATACTTTTGAGCGGAAGGAAGTCTAGAGTTTCTTTGCGAGAAGTGAAAACGATTGCTGGAGATGTGTGTTTTTGGTTTACGACTTTGAGTGTTTTCGCACTTAGCTGCAGTGATGCGTCTTCAATAGTCATCAAGTGGTTTGTTTTTTAACAGTGGTTTTTTTAGAGATATTGACACATTATGATTTTTTGGATATGACATGTCATTGTTTTTAAGAAAAAAATAAAAATAAAAAAATTGAAAATGTTATAAATATATTATTATATATGGCTATCCGCATATTATTATGTAGCTGTGGTTAAATATATAATAATATAATTACAACGGTCTCAATTTTTTTATTCATTTCTTAAAAACGACATGTCGTATCTAAAGAATCACAATATGCCAATGTCTCATAGAAATCAACTGTTAAAAAACAAATTGCTTGGTGACTATTGGAGACACATTCTTGCGATTGAGCGCGTAAGCATTCAAAGTCTTTCGAAGCCGAAAACACACCTCTTCAAGTGTCGTCTTTACTCACAAAGAAACCCCGAACTTTCTTTCATTTAGACGCATCGTATTTTTTTTCTTTCAATTTTGTTCTAATCGAAACGAATTTTTCTTTCATATTATGGTTTCCCTTTTGATTTCTCCAATTGGATAATGTTTAGTTTATGCATTCAGTTCTGTAACTAAAAGTAAAATTTTATTCGATTAGATAGGTGGAAGACTATATTGAACACTAAGAAGAGACCAATTATTTTGGTGATGAGATGCAGCTCTCAGTGTCGAAAGGGGGACCTCTATATGTTGAGAATCTGACGGGTCCTGCCACTAGTGTTCATCTCTTTTAATATTTTATTTTCCAAGAACTTTAGGTGAGTTTATTTTTGTTGTACATAAATTTAAGTTATTTGATGTTTACATTTAGGATAAAGGTGGAATAATTTTCAAATTCATCTCTAGTGTGCGACGAAGATATTTGGTAAGCATTATTTCTTCTTAGGGAAAAAAGTTAAAATAGTACCTGAACTATACCTCTATCTCATCGATGGTACCTGAACTTTAATTTTTGTCACAAATGGTACCTGAACTTTTCGATTTCGTCTAAAGTGGCACCTAAGGCCACATTCGGTAAATAAAAATTACCAAAGGTACTACTTTAGACAAAATCGAAAAGTTCAGGTACCGTTTGTGACAAAAAATGAAGTTCATGTACCATCGATAAGATGAAGGTATAGTTCAGGTACCATTCATGATAATAACCCTTCTTCTTATGTTTGAGTCTTTTCATTGGTTCATAGTCATAGTGTTTGCTCTCCAGGGTGGAGGAGCTCAAATTCATGAGCGAGGAAGAGAAGGGGGATGTTGCTATCTAAGCTTAAGGTACTATAATAATTGTGCTTATAAATATGTTTTTTTTGTGATTTGAAGAGTTTCAAGTAGTACATCTATGTTTGTGTTGGAAATTTATAGTTTTATTATTGGGTTGATTGCATGATGATGAACATGCGCTCAATCTAAAAGAGTCGTGCAATGAATAGTCAGTTATATCCATATGTTTTGAACCAAAATTTTCAATATTTTTCTTTACCGGCACATTGAAGTAGGCTGAACTCCTCAAATATGAAATTTGAGTGGAATTTGTTTTAACGTTTTCGATTGCGAAAGAAGTTCAGAACAACTTTGCATACATCATGTTTGAACAATTTTTCTTTAGGGCAAGATTTTGACAATTATTCAATTTTTCTTGTTCAAATTTTCTATATATCTTTTGAAAAATATAGAAAATTTGGTTCAAAACATATGGATATGATTGACCCTTCATTTGAAAACTCTTCTAGATTTGGTGTATGTTCATCATCCTGCAATCTATCAAATAATCAAACCATAGATTTCTAACATGATGGTATCTGAACTATCATCAAATGTAATTTTTGGTATCTAAACTTTCATAAAGAATCTGGTGTTACTTGAACTATGTCTCCGTTAGCAATTATAGTACTTATCGTTAAATATTCCGTTAAATGCTTATGTGGCATTTTAATATAGTTTATTTTTATTTTTTAATTAATAATAAAATCACCTATATGGTAATAAATTATATTTAAAACATAAAAATTGATAATAAATTATATTATAAAAATAAAAATAATTTTTCTCATTTTAGTCTTGAATTGTGGATAAATTATCTAAATATTTTTTTGTATAATTTATTTAAATTTTAAAATCAAAATAAATTATTATTGTTTTTTAATATAATAAAATTTAATTTTTTTTTATTTTTCAATTAATAACAAAACCACCTGTACTAAATTATATTAAAAACATAAAAATTGGCAATAAATTATATTACAAAAATAAAAATAATTTTTCTCATTTTTAATCTTGAATTGTGGATAAATTATTAAAAAAAAAATTTGTATAATTTATTTAAATTTTAAAATCAAAATAAATTATTATTTTTTTAATATAATAAAAATTGTAATTACTTTTTTTAGTATAGTTTATTTTTATTTTTTAATTACTAAGAAAACCACCTACATGGTGAAAAATTATATTAAAAACATAAAATTGAAAATAAATTATATTATAAATTAAAAATAATTTTTCTTATTTTTAGTCTTGAATTTTGGGATAAATTTTCTAATTTTTTTTTTGTATAATTTATTTTGAAAATTGAAAATAAATAAAATTACTGTTTTACCCATGCCACATAATGGAATATTTAACGGTAAGTACTATAATGGTTAACGGATGCATAGTTCAGGTATCACCAGGTTCCTTATTAAAGTTTAGGTACAAAAAATTGCATTTGGTGATAGTTCAGGTACCATATGGAGGTTTTTCTCTTGAAGTAGGCTGAACTCCTCAAATATGAAATTTGAGTGGAATTTGTTTTAACGTTTTCGATTGTGAAAGAAGTTCAGAACAACTTTGCATATATCATGTTTGAACAATTTTTCTTTAAGGCAAGATTTTGACAATTATTCAATTTTTCATAACATATGGATATGATTGACCCTTCATTTGAGAACTCTTCTAGATTTGGTGTATGTTCATCATCCTGCAATCTATTAAATAGTCAAACCATAGATTTCCAACACAAACATAGATGTACAAATTCTTGAAGCTCTTCAAATCACAAAAAAAAAAGATATTTATAAGCACGAATGCACGATTATTATAGAGCATGATGACATCGAACCACGCTCTGTTGAAAAATGTCAACGTAGAGCATATTGGCCTAAATGGAAAGATGCAATCCCGATTGAACTAGATTCACTAACAAAGAAAAAGGTATTTGGGTACGTAGTGCTAACGTCCCCAAGTGTAAAGCCTATTGGACATAAATGTGTCTTTGTTAGAAAGCGTAAAGAGAAGAAAGAAGTCTTGAGATATAAGACTCACCTTATGGCGCAAGGTTTCTCACAACGCTCTGGGGATTGACTACGAGGAGACATATTCTCCCGTAAAGGATGTGGTGTGGGTAAAAGAAAACTAAAGGAAATAGATCTCAACAATAACAAACGATGACATATGATTGCAAAAGATTGAAGTAGGAACGAAATATTTGAGTTCTAGGGCAAAGAATCCCAAGAGAAACTCTATATATTCTGAATATATGACAAAAGATCATTACCTAGACTCAAGCTTAATTACTTATACTAGGATAATAGCAGCCCTTAATAAAAGCAGTAATTAGGAAGCTTAATTAAACAGCAAGAATGTAAAAAGACTCAACATAATAATAAAAGATAATTAAATCCTTAATTTAATTAGGAAGCCTTTTGGGATGCTCCTGCATCAACTCCACCGGGTTGGGAAGAACTCGACCCCGGCGAGAAAACCTCAAAAACTTCAGCATAAATCTTTGGATCAAGCCTCTTTAACTCTTCTTCAGTAATCCAAGTACTCTCACTTGTATGCTTGCCCAACCACTTCACTAGGAATCGCCTATACTGGTTGCCCCTCCTTGACTTCACCTCCTTGACATCCAATACATCTTCAACAACATCAGCTGGTGCTTGAGGAAGTTGTTGAATTTGTGCCTCTGCTGAAACCGGTTCACTATCAAAACCTTCAAAAGCATACAGATCCGACACATTGAATATTGGGCTGATTTGGAGCTCAGTTGGCAACTCTACCATGTAAGCATTTGAGCTAATTTTCTTCAGCACCTTACACGGCCCAAACTTCTTTGATTTCAACTTATGGTATGTGCCTTTAGGGAATCTATCTCGCCTTAAATGCACCAAAACCAAGTCCCCCTCTTCAAATTCCTTCACTCTTCGGTGTTGATTGGCTGCTGATGCATAAGACTCATTACTAGCCTTGATAGCTTCTTTTACTTCTTCATGCACCTTCTTGACATGATCTGCAAAGGCTTCTCCATCATCACTAACTCTTGCCTCTTGAGGTAGTGGAACTAGATCAAGAATATGTTGGGGTTTCAATCCATATGTGTAACGCCCCAAATTGCACCTCTTCAATTTGAGCACGAAACAGTGCCGCGAGCCTTTAAAAATACAAGCTAAACTACTAACTTATACTTTAAAGAAACGCAAGGCAATTAAGTGAATAGTTTTCAGAACGCAAATGCGGAAACAAATTTAATTTGAATAGAGGTGAAACAATTGGAAATCGTAAAACGATTTAAATCCAATTTATCAAATTAAATAAACGGATCGAAATAGGAATTCATGAATGAGTTTCACATTATTGACCATGAACAAGATAAATGGTCAACGAGTTCCAAAATAAATGAAACGATACAACCAGAATGAATACATAATTTCCGGAACCTGATATTCGATAAACGAATATCCGATGATAACAATTTTGCACACCCAACTCCATCCCTTGTTCTCCCGTTTCCAGTGCACAGTACCTGCATCCAAAACTATAGTAGGGGTGAGCTTTCGTCCTCGCTGCTCAGTAGGGGAATTCACCCCGGCTAGATTTAAAAATCATAAAATATATATTTCATTGGCCAACCAGTATGTAAAACATATCAAGGAAAATAATAAATCATTTCTCATTAATACCATGAGAAAATAATTAAATAAGTAAGTACCCGGGTAAAATATCAAACCTGATGACCGATCAATCTAGTCAACTACATCCTTACCGAAGATTAAAATCTTCAACAAACCGTAAGGAGTAGCAAGAGTGTCCATTCATGCCATACCGCCTAGATCTAGTGCCACACCTCAAAGGATGTCAGACACTATTCCGTCCGTACAGCCCCTCCGGAGGTTTAGGGGATCGAAACCCAAGGAAGTCGCTATGCTCCACTCACTCTCAGGTCATCATATAAATCAAATATAATTTAAAACACATGGCGTATAAAATACCAAATCATAGCCATGTAAATCTTATCACATGTAAATAAATACGAGAAAACTCTAACCGAGAGAGTCCCAAGTTTATTTTTATCCCTACCTGGAATCTCGGAGCTTGTTCTCGTTCATCACATCAGGCCAACATCACCACCACCACAGTTTACATCTCGGGTTAACTGGAGTTCCTGGTTCGACAATAACAATATTCGAGTGTTAATATAAATTCTCGATTTAACAACACTCGACAACTTAATCAAAGTCCATTTGATTAACCATTTCCGATTTACGGAATTCATTTCTTATCGGGTGTCATTTCCATAATTACTATGGACACCCCGTAGGTATCCTTCACACCTTAACACAATATCAAATCAACAATTTGATCCAAATTCTATAATCCTGCACTTCAAGTGTATTCAGGAACCAATATGTTTTCTAAAACATCAAATATGGTCGGAAAAACCATAAGAGCAACCTGAACCGCCACCGTTCACGGTGGTTCACGGTGGCAGGACAATTCCAAAATACCAAATCTTCCAATACTCAACCAAAATGAATTCCAAGTATACCAACATGTAGAACTCAATGAGTTGGCAAGAATGATACCTTACTCGAAGGAATCCGTCGCCGGAGTCGCCGGAAAACAAAGAAACTCGCCGGGAAAGAAAAGAAACTTCTTTTCTTCGATTCTCCCTCTACAGTTGATGAATCAACGAGCCGTGAGCACAGACAAGCTCGCCTTGTCGAGAGGAAGCTAAAGACACCGGTCTTGTGCGCCGTCGTGGCCGGAATCGGAAAGTGCCATTGAAGCTGCCGGAGCTTCTCTCCGCCGTTTCTCTCTCCACCGGCGTCGGCTGGACGTGCTACGACCACTGTTGGTCTCGCCGTGTCGGCACGAACAGAAAGGGACCGGTCCGGCGCCGTGAAACGGCCGGACGTGGGAGATGGTTTCAGACGGTGTCGGAGCAGAGAGAGGAGAAGGACGCGGGATGGTTCTGGGTTCTTCCCAAACCGTTCCAACCTTTAAACTTAAATCCTACAGTCTAGATCAAATCTGATTTGATCAACGGTTGAGATTAAACCGCTTCATTTTCTTTAATTTCCAAACTTCCGAAAATTAAAACAAATGGTTCGGGTATCCGAAAAATACCCCGAAAATTGCCACGTACTCGTAATGACGTGTACTTCATTCTCGAGTCTTCAAGTCGAAGTTACGACAAATAGGAAATTTCTGAAAAATTCCCGAAGCTCTTTAATAATTATCGAGATTAGGAATTTAATCTCGATTAATATCCAAATTAATCCTTTAATTTTCCGGGTCTCACAATATGCAGCCTCAAATGGTGTTTTCTTTGTAGATCGGTTCACCGAATTATTGTATGCAAATTCAGCTTGTGGTATAATTTGATCCCACGTCTTCACATGGCTTCCAACAAGGCATCTCAGCATATTTCCCAAGCTACGGTTAACTACTTCGGTCTGACCGTCTGTTTGGGGATGACATGTGCTAGAATATTTGAGTGCAGTCCCAAACTTCCTCCATAATGTCCTCCAAAAATGACCGGTGAACTTGACATCTCTATCAGACACAATAGAAGTTGGCACACCATGTAGTCTCACCACTTCTTTGAAAAACAAATCAGCCACATTCGTAGCATCTGCAGTTTTTGAACATGGAATAAAATGTGCCATTTTAGAGAAACGATTCACCACCACAAAGATGCTATCATATCCCTTTGCTGTTTTTGGAAGTCCCAACACAAAATCCATGCTAATATGAATCCAAGGAGCTTCTGCCACGGGCAGTGGTGTGTACAAGCCTGTATTCTGGGAGGTACCCTTTCCAAATTGGCAAATATGACATCTTCGAACCAGCTTACTCACATCCTTGTACATTCCAGGCCAATAATATCGATCAGCCACCATTGATAGTGTTTTATCCCTGCCAAAATGTCCTCCTAACCCATTCCCATGGAGTTCTCTTATGATTTGCTCTTGTAAAGAGCCCTCTGGAATGCACAAGAAGTTTCCTTTAAACAAGTACCCATCATGCATCTTAAATGGCAGCAACTTCCAACCTGTAGGACCTTGTACTCCAGCAATTATGGAACTGAAATATGGGTCAGTAACATACTGATTTTTCAGTTCCTCGAACCCAACAATCTGAGTACTCATTACGGTTAACAATAGGGTCTTACGACTCAAAGCATCTGCAACTTTATTAGACTCACCAGTCTTGTACTTGAGAGAAAAATTAAACTCCTGAAGGTATGAGCTCCATTTGGCATGCCGAGCATTTAATTTCTTCTGAGAGTTTAAGTACTTCAAGGATTGATGATCTGAGTAAACCACAAATTCTTTATAAGCTAAATAGTGCTCCCAATGTTGAATGGCACGGACCAGAGCATAAAATTCCAGATCATATGTAGAGTAGCGACACCGAGCATTAGTTAGCTTCTCACTGAAAAATTCGATCGGCCTTCCTTCTTGACTCAGAACAGCCCCTATTCCCACATGTGATGCATCGCACTCAACAGTAAATAGCTTCTCAAAATCTGGTAGTGTGAGTACCGGAGCTTCTGTCATCAATTTCTTTATGTCTTCAAATGCCTTTTGAGCTGAGTTTGGCCACTCAAAAGTAGTACGCTTCAAACATTCGGTGATTGGGCTCATAATAGAACTAAAATTGCGGATAAACCTTCTGTAGAATGATGCCAAACCATGAAAACTGCGAACTTCACCCATGGATTGAGGTACTGACCATTCCTTGACTGCTTGTACTTTATCGGGGTCAGCTTGCAAACCCTCTGCTGAAATAACAAAGCCAAGAAACACAACTTTCTTGCACATGAAAGAGCACTTCTTTAGGTTTATAAACAGTTTCTCCTTTCGAAGAGCCCCCATAACTTGCCGTAGGTGAACTAAATGCTCTTTTTCAGATCGACTATATATCAATATGTCATCAAAATAAACAACAACAAATGAGCCCAAGAAAGATTTGAGTACCTCTGTCATAAATCGCATAAATGTGCTAGGAGCATTAGAAAGTCCGAATGGCATCACCAGCCACTCATAAAGCCCATTCGGAGTTTTGAATGCCGTCTTCCATTCATCACCACTCCTCATCCGAATCTGATGATAACCACTCCTCAAGTCTATCTTAGAAAACACCTTGGATCCCACCAACATATCGAGCATGTCTTCAAGGCGAGGAATTGGAAATCTGTATTTTATTGTAATTTTGTTGATAGCACGGCTATCGACACACATCCTCCATGACCCATCTTTTTTTGGTGTTAGTAATGCTGGAACAGCACAAGGACTTTTACTTTCTCGCACAAAACCCTTAGTAACCAAGTCTTCCACTTGCCTTTGTATTTCTGCCCGTTGTGTGGGCGGCATCCTGTAGGCAGGCAGATTTGGCAAGGCTGCACCTGGTACCAGATCAATGGCATGTTGGATGCTCCTCATTGGTGGTAAACCTGGTGGTAAATCATCACCAACCAGCTCTTGGAACTCTACCAATATATGCTGAATTTGCGCTGGAAACTCATTAAAATGCACTTGCTGATCTCCTTGTACCTTTTTAGTAACCAATGCAAACACAACTCCCATATCTTGACTTTCAAGTTCAAATCTGTGGGCTGTCAAGAGATTATTAGTTTTGCCAGCCTTCGAGGTGTTGATCAGCTCCTCTTTAAGTGGCTGCAAAGTCAACTTCTTCCCATCTTTATGGAATGAATAAGTATTGGCCCGAGTAAGATGAACCATGTTTTTGTCAAATAACCATGGCCTTCCCAGTAATATATGGCATGCATCCATAGGAACAATATCACACCAAGCTTCATCATCAACAGTATTACCCATGTTGAATTTAACCAGACACCATGAAGTGACTGGTACTTCATTACCCCTTTGAAACCATGAAATTTTGTAAGGGTTAGGGTGCTTCTCCATTGGCAGCTTTAGTTTCTCTACTGCCTCCTTTGAAATAATATTCTCAGTACTACCTCCATCAAGAATTAAGTTGCAGACTTTTCCCCCACAAAGAACACGTGTACGGAATATGCTACGTCGTCTCCAGTCTTCTTTTTCCACTTTTGGCGCTGTCATCACCCGTCTCAGAACCAAAGACTCTCCTTCTACTGGTAGAAGATCGACATTTTCCTCTGGATCACTATATTCATCATAAATTGGCTCAAAAAAATCTGAGTCATCACCATCAAATTCTGCAAAGTTGACCCTCCTTTGTGGACATGCATAAGAGGTATGCCCCTTTTCTCCACAAGTAAAACACTGAACTTGAGAAGAACTTCCAGCTTTTGAAGTTCCAATACCAGTGCTTTGAGGTCCAATCCTTGCTACTGCCTTGCCCTTTTCATTCTTATCAATACCCACCACATCCTTACCACTTGGTCGGGTAGTTGGGGCAGCTACCTGGTCACTACGAACCCCACGGACAGCAGCTGAATTCTTTTGCCAAGCTCCTTCAAAACGTCCAGAAGTAGGCCTCCTAACACCACGTTGTAGTAGCCTTTTTTCTGCCATTAAGGCATATTGCCGAGCATCTTCTAAATTGAACAACCGAACTACCCCAATCTCATCTCTAATGGATGGGTGCAACCCACTAAGATAACGAGAAGTCAACTGTTCATTGCTCTCATTTAATCCAACCCGAATTGAGAGATTATCAAATGTTGAGGAATAGTCGTTAACAGATGTTTCCCGTTGCTTCAAGGCATGAAATTTCTCATATAACTCCATTGCATAATCAGCAGGCAAAAATTGCTTACGTAATTTTGATTTCATCTGTGCCCATGTGTTGATTTTCTGCTTTCCCTGACGGTCACGCTGCTCTTCAACTCTCTTCCACCATTGAAGTGCAGTACTCTTTAGTTTAAGCTTCACAAACAACACTTTTCTGTCCTCTGCCATGGGTTTCCACTCAAAGTAGTTTTCTAAACTAACCTCCCAATCCAAATAATCCTCTGCATGCATCTTGCCGAAGAAATCAGCAACTTCAATTTTAATACCTCCACCACTTAGATCTAAGGCGCGAACCAACCGCTCTTCCATTCCGCCGCGATTTGGATTTCCTCCATCTCCAGCACCATAATGAAAAGGGTTTTCAAAATCCTCTGATTGATCATCCTCGGGATTACCTTGCGGTCCATCAGCCAAGGGGTTGCGGTTGCCGTCCGGATTCTCCATATGGGCTCCCACACGTCCCTGTCCTTGAAGAGTTTGAACTGCTCTTGACAGGTCTTCAATCATACGGCGCATCTCAGCCATCTCTGTTTGTTGATCCTCCGTGTTTCCTCTTCCACGGCCCCTACCACGTCCAACCATTGTGTAGGACCAATGCGTGGCTTTGATACCAACTTGGTGTGGGTAAAAGAAAACTAAAGGAAATAGATCTCAACAATAACAAACGATGACATATGATTGCAAAAGATTGAAGTAGGAACGAAATATTTGAGTTCTAGGGCAAAGAATCCCAAGAGAAACTCTATATATTCTGAATATATGACAAAAGATCATTACCTAGACTCAAGCTTAATTACTTATACTAGGATAATAGCAGCCCTTAATAAAAGCAGTAATTAGGAAGCTTAATTAAACAGTAAGAATGTAAAAAGACTCAACATAATAATAAAAGATAATTAAATCCTTAATTTAATTAGGAAGCCTTTTGGGATGCTCCTGCATCAGGATGTTATTACATCCTGCTACCTTGTCAGTTTGGTAGTTTCCACAAAAACTTGACATGCAGCTTATGAATGTGGTTACAACATATCTCTATGGGGATCTAGATTTAGAGATATAAATGAAGGTGCCATATGGACTTCATTTACCCAAATCAAGTGGCTCTAGACCACAGAGCACGTTTGTAAGTTGAAACGTTCACTAAGTGACTACTTGATTAGGAAGAGATATATAAATAATGATTTATGCCCATGCGTGTTCATAAAGAGAACAAGTTCCGAATTTGCAAATTATTATTGTCTATGTATTTAAAATCCGAATGTGAGATGAAAGATCTTGGGAAACTCGGTTTCTAGGCCTTGAGCTAGAGCACCGAGATAGTGGAATATTAATCTACTAATTGGCTTATGTCCACAAGATGTTAAGAAGGTTTAACATGGACAAAGTACATCCAGTTAGCACTCCCATGATCGGTCGGACCCTAGATCCAAAGAAGGATCCATTTCGTCCAAAGGATGATGACGAAGAATTACTCGGGGCCGAAGTGCCATATCTAAGTGCAATAGGCGCATTATTGTACTTATCTCAATGCACTAGACCTGACATCTCTTTTGCTGTGAACTTGTTAGCTATATTTAGCTCTGCGCCCACGCAACGCCATTGGAATGGCCTAAAGACAATATTTCGTTACCTTAAGGGTATAATCGATTTGGGCTTGTTTTTATCCCTACAGAGAGGCACAAAAATATGGCAAGATTGGTAAGAAACCCGAGCCTACTGCCGTCGGGCGATCGATCGCAAGGAATGCGGCGATCGATCGCACAGGTGTTGAAACTCCCTTCACCGAAAATCCTTGTGATGTTTTGGTTAGTTGTGCTGATTTCGGGTATCTCTCTGACCCGCACAAAGTTGTAATTAGCAACAACAAACTCTCCTCAAGATTCAAATGAATCAAGTTAGATTTGAGGAGAATGTGGCAGATTTATTTACTAAGTCTTTGCCTAAGTCCACATTTGAAAAACATGTGAAAAACATTGGTATGCTTAAGTTATCTGAGCTCCCATGATTGTAGGAATCAGGGGGAGGTGCAGACATGAGGGGGAGTCTGGCACATACATGTCACTTTCAAATGTGAAGGGTGCGTTGTACTCTTTTTCCCTTCGACCAAGGTTATTTTTCCCACTGGGTTTTTATTGTTACTTGGCAAGGTTTTTAATGAGACAACATGGAAAGCATCACCTAGTTGTGACCGGCACAAGGGGGAGTGTTTCAGGATATCATTATTGTGTGCCTTGTCCAACTAGGACTTAGAATAGGTTTATCCTTCTAGAGTATGGATTGTATTAGTATAGGTTTCCTATATCGATACAGATTGTATCTTGTACTCCTCTATATATAGAGGCCCTTATTCATTAATGAAATACATCTTATTCTCTGCTTATTCTCTATTGTTATTTACGTTTCCCTTAAACATGGATCAAATTTTGTTTTTCAAGAATTCAGCCTACTTCTATGTGTTGGTAAAGAAAAAAATTGAAAATTTTGGTTCAAAACATATGGATATGACTAACCCTTTTTATGTGAGAACTTTTATAGCTTAGGTGCTTGTTCATCATGCTTTAATCAACTCAATAATAAAATCATAAATTTCCAACACAAACACAGCTGTACTAATTCTTGAAGCTCTTCAAATCACAAAAAAAATTTAAAAAAAAAATTCTAGGCACGATTATTGTAGTTCCTCAAATACTTATTCGATAGCCTTATCCACAAACTCTTTCTCACTTATAATTTTGAGCTCTTCCACAGTGCACAGTAAATACTATCAATATGAACTAAAACTCACAAATTAGAACTCAAAATGAAAAGATCCAAACATAAGAAGAAAGTCTGCTTACGAAATTTCTTCGTCGCAGACTTGGGATGAATATAGCTATAACTCCAAATTTATCTCAAGTTTGCGACAAAGATATTTTGTAAGCATTATTTCTTCTTATGTTTGGATTTTTCATTTTGAGTTCTAGTTTGTGAGTTTTGATTCATAGTGTTGGTGTTTGCTCTCTATGGTGGAGGAGCTCAAAATCATGAGTGAGAAATAGTGCTTCCTCGATATGGCTATCAACGAAGTACTTGAGATACTATAATAATCGTGCTTATTTATTTTTTTTTTTTTTTTTGTGATTTGAGGAGCTTCAAGAAGTAGTACAATTATGTTTGTGTTAGAAATTTATGATTTTATTATTGGGTTGATTGCAGGAGGATGAATATGCACATAATCTAGAAGAGTTCTCAAATGAAGGGTCAGTCATATCCGTAGAAATAATATGCATATAATTTAAACTCAAGAGTAACATTATTGAAATTCCGGTATGCCGGATTGTCCCAATAACGGTAGTCGTCTTAAACACTAATCAGAGAGTATATACCAATTTAAAATTAACTCTCCTATAACAAACAATTGTTCAATCAATACAATTACTTATGCAATAAACACAATTGATTGAAACAATCCTAAAACCCAAAGAGTGCGTCAAACTAGCACTCCACGGTCTAGTGTTCACTATATGATACAATTAACATGCACAACAATTATATTCACAATTATACTAAGTAGTGAACAACAATAGGAAGCAATACAAATATGCTTCACAATAAACAACCTAGGTTTTAACTATTGCACAAGCAATACACAATTGATAACAAATATATATGCAACAAGCACAATCAATTGTACAACCTAGAATCCCAAAGTGTGCATCAAACTAGCACACCACGGACTATATATATCTATGTATGAACAAGCACACAATATGCTAATCAATTAAGCACAATACAATAGATAATCAATCACACAATCAACACACAATATGGTCACCCGGAACCTCTACCTCTAGAGGAAAACCGGAGGGGAGCCGTACCCCACGCTCTTGTGTAACACTATGAAAACGCCAAACGGCAACACGTACAAGGGGGAAACTCCGTCCCAAACTCTACACTATCAACCCTATGACTAGTGGCAGCTCTAACCTTGTGTAGCCCCGAATGCTCTTCAAGTGATCCCACCTCAAGCTTCTCCGATTGATCGAACTTCACCGCGTGAATCCTCCAACCGCAAGACACCGACTATGCAAGTGTGTGTGTGTATATGAATGAATGAATTCAATTCAATTAACACAAGCAATTCAACAAGGAACAATTGCTTGCATTAACCAAACCGAATTGACAAAGCCTTGAATATGATTCAAGGGTTGATTTAGTTATTCACAAGGAACAATAACTAAATCAACAAACATCAAGGATGTGAGGAGCCTATAACATGGAACTAGGGTCACTCAACAAAGATAGCAACTCTCTCTAATCAGTTTTGGCACAAGGGATAGAGAAATAAAAGAGTTGAACCGAAATGAATCGTCCAAAGTTCTATTTATAGAGAACTGGACATAACTATGCGATCGATCGCCCGTAAGGATGCGATCGATCGCACTACACAAAATCAGCACAAAAATGTACTGTGCGATCGATCGCGGGAAAGGATGCGATCGATCGCGTAGTGCAAAAACAATGACCAGAAGCGTCTGTAAGTGTAAACCCTCATTTGCGATCGATCGCGGAAAGTTGCGATCGATCGCACGAAAAGTCCCAACGGACATATTTTCGAACTGCAACGGTCATAATGCAACGGACAAATTTGCCACGTGGTGCGATCGATCGCATGAACAGTGACGATCGATCGCAAGGCATAAAACAGCCTTAAACATAAAGGAATGCTAATCAAAACAAATCTATAAGAAGATCTAGCAATCCTAACATCATAAACTCAAATGTATGAACAAGTGCATACAAATAAGCACTCGAAACTTGTGACACAAGACACAAGTGTGGCAATCAAGCATCCTATACTTATGTGATTCACATCATAAGTGAAAGGAAAACAACCTAGATAAACCTAGGACAACAAGGAAGACATAATATGAATGAAATGCATGTGCATATGCATGAGTCATACCTTGAGGTGCTTGAATGAAACCTTCGATGACCAAAGATCGAAGTCCGGAGAAAAGACCGGATAAGAAAGGCTTCTTCACGAACCATCTCGAGTAAGAACAACCTAAGCCACGACTTCTATTCCCTAAAACAAACTAGCAATGATACAAAAGAATTGCTAATACAAGGGAAGAGGTTTTGTCAAATAGGAAATAGCCAATAGCAAATATTTTGCCCTTACAATTATTACCTTCATTCCTTTTATTTTTCTTGATTTCTTTTTACAAATTTTACCATTTGATGCATGTCTCAGTATCTTCTGCTATCCTGAATAGTGTATATAAAATTTCAATCATTAATAATAATATAATTTAGAAATTCACATGACAGATAAATGATTGGAAGACTAGTATAAGACACATGCAAGAGTCAGCCAGTCAGGTAAAGACCGGCTTTCAATCACAGAATGTATACAAGATATAAGTAAATTTTGATGTGCATGCAAAAGACAAGAAAAATTCTTCAAACATGATGTATGCAAAGTTGTTTGGAACTTCTTTCGCAGTCGAAAGCTACTAATATTTAAAACAAGTTATACTCAAATTTCGTCTTTGAGGAGTTCAGCCTACTTCAATGTGTTGGTAAAGAAAAATATTGAAAATTTTGGTTCAAAACATATGGATATGACTGACCCTTCATTTGAGAACTCTTTTAGATTAGGCGCATGTTCATCATCCTGCAATCAACCCAATAATAAAACAGTAAATTTCCAACACAGTCATAGCTGTACTAATTCTTGAAGCTCTTCAAATCACAAAAAAGAAAAGATATTTATAAGCACAATTATTATAGTTCTTTAAGTACTCTCTTAATAGCCTTATCCACAAATTCTTTCTCACTCATGATTTTGAGCTCTTCCACAGTGCATATCAAACACTATAACTATGAACTAAAATCCACAAACTAGAACTCAAAATGAAAAGATCCAAACACCAAACATAAAAAAAAAATGCTTACGAAATATATTTGCCGCAGACTTTGGATGAATATAATTGTAATTCCAAATTCATCTCAAGTCTGCGACGAAGATATTTTGTAAGCATTCTTTCTTCTTAAGTTTGAGTCTTTTTATTTTGACTTCTAGTTTGTGGGTTTTGATTCATAGTGTTGGTGTTTGCTCTATAGGGTTGAGGAGTTCAAAATCATGAGTGAGAAATAGTGTTTCTTCGACATGGCTATCGAGCAAGTACTTGAGGTACTTTTTGGAGGCAACGCTCACGTGCTATTTGGCTTAAGGAAGGTGATAGGAATTCAAGTTTTTTCCATAAAAAAACTACTAATCGAAGACGCCGTAATACCATTAAAGGTTTACGTGATGGTAATGGAGTTTGGCAGTCTTCCAAGGATGGTATTGAGAGAGTGGTTATTGACTATTTCCAAAATATTTTCCAAGAGGGCAGACTAGATGTGGACGCCCAGAATATTATTTTCAATGCTATCTAACCTCGTGTTACCTCGGCCATGAATAATAGCCTGCGTGTTCCTTATTCCATGGAAGAAGTAAAGAAAGCTTTATTTCAAATGCATCCCTCCAAAGCCCCTGGCCCAGATGGTATGTCGCCTTTCTTTTTCCAAAAATACTGGGACTTGGTTGGTTCAGATGTCAGTAATGCTGTGATCCATTTCCTTACTACGAAAGAGATGCCGCATGATCTGAACTTCACTCATGTGGTTCTTATTCTGAAAGTAAAGGAACCTCAGGATATGTCACAACTCCGACCAATTGCATTGTGTAATGTCATTTATAAAATTGCTTCCAAAGTTTTGGCGAACCGTTTGAAGGCTTTCTTACCGGATATTATTGCTCCTCAACAAAGCGCTTTTGTTCCGGATAGACTTATCTCTGACAATACTTTGGTTGCCTCAGAGCTCGCTCATTTTATGCATAATCTCAAGAGAGGAAAAGAAGGTTTCTTGGCATTGAAGTTGGATATTAGTAAGGCGTATGACCGCCTGGAATGGCATTTTCTACGTAATATTATGGCTCGAATGGGTTTTGATAGTGATTGGATTGAGCTTATTATGACCTGCTTATCATCAGTGAGATATTCTTTTCTTATTAATGGGGAACCCCACGGTCTTATTACACCTAGCAGAGGTCTCCGACAAGGCGATCCACTTTCTCCGTATCTCTTCATTCTCTGTGCTGAGGGACTCTCAGCTCTTATTTCTCAGTTCGTCGCCAATGGTCAACTTCAAGGCCTACAAGTGTGTGATGGTGCTCCTACCATCAGTCATCTCCTCTTTGCAGATGATAGTTTACTTTATGCCCAGGCCACTCCTCAGGACTGCCTAATTATTAAGTATATTTTGGAGATCTATGAGGGAGCATCTGGTCAGCAAATCAATCTCCAAAAAAGCAATGTTGTGTTTAGCGCCGGTGTCCTTCCTCACCTAGGATAGTTTTTGGCTCAAATACTCGGTGTTGAGCAAGTTGCCCAGCATGACAAATATTTAGGCCTCCCAACGTATGTGGGTAGATCCAAAACAGAGGCCTTTGCTTATTTGAAAGATAGGTTAACAAAGAAACTCACAGGTTGGAGGTCTAAACTATTAAGCTGTGCAGGCCGAGAGGTGCTGATAAAAGTTGTGGCTCAGGCGATGCCTTTATACACAATGAATTGTTATCTCCTTCCTCAATCTCTTTGTCATGATTTACATGAGTTGTGTGCTAAATTCTGGTGGGGAGGTAAGGAGGACAAGCGTGCTATGCATTGGTGTGCATGGGATGATTTATGCAAACCCAAACACTTGGGTGGTATGGGGTTTCGTCATCTTTTTGCTTTCAATTTGGCAATGCTTGCCAAACAAGGTTGGCGCTTTCTTCAGAATCCTAATTCCCTGGTTTGTCGTCTTTTTAAAGCTATTTATTTTCCACATTCTTCCTTTTGGAATGCTGAGGCGGGTGTTTCTCCTTCGTATGCTTGGCGAAGTATTTTACATGGCAGAGATGTTTTACGGGCTGGTATTAGGCGGCATGTGGGAGATGGGAGTACCACAAATATCTGGAATGACCCATGGTTACAAGGACAAGATCTTGCTCCTTATTATAATCCTCGGGTTCAAAGGGTTTCTGAGCTTTTGCATCATCCGGGTTCGTGGAGTCTTAGCTTATTGGGAGAGCTTTTTCCTATTGCAATGGTTAATAAAATTCATGCTTTACCTCTTAGCTCCAATCTTCATGCTGACAGATGGATATGGGGGGAGGATGAGCGTGGCTATTTTTCCGTTAAATCTGCATACCATGTTGCTAGGGCACGGGTTCTTAATGAAGACTCTTCTCTTCCTAATCCTAGTGCTTCCTTGTGGAAAGGAATATGGAATGCTCAAGTTCCTGGTAAGGTCAAGATTTGTGCTTGGAAAGCTTGCGCTAATATTTTACCTACACGGAGTAGATTAAGTGAGAGAGGTCTTGATATTGACACTCAATGCCCACTTTGTGATGAGGAGGTTGAGTCTCCACTACATGCTCTGCGGGATTGCTTGACAGCTTCTGAGGTTTTAACCAGTGCGCCAATTGTACTGCACCCATCAGCTTCTCAACATTCAAGTGTTCATGAATGGTTTCTCACCCAGGTTGGTTCTCTTACTAAGACATCTTTCTCGATCTTGTTAATGATGACTTGGGCCATTTGGCGTAATCGTAATTCCATGGTGTGGGAAGAGGAATCCAAACCAGCTGCTGAATTGGTCTCTTTGACTTTGGGATGGTGGGAGGAGTTCCAAGCTGCAACTGCTGCTCCGTCTGCTCGGTTACGGCCTCGACAACCAAAGTGGAAGAAACCAATGGTGGGTTATATTAAACTAAATGTGGATGCTTCTTTCTACCAAGCAACTGGTGTGGCAGGTTTGGGAGGTGTTTTTAGGGATTCAGATGGATCCTTCTTGGGTGGTTTTTTTTATGTTCAGACCTCCATCTCCTCAGCCAAACATGCTGAATTGTTGGCTTCTTTGGTAGGAGTGCATCTAGCTTGCAATCGCAGTTTGTTGCCCCTGATCGTCGAAACAGATTGTTTGGAGCTTGTTCAAGCTATCAAGTTTAATTCTCTCGACTTCTCTGATTTAGGTTTCTTGATTGCTGATCTTCGTCACAATCTACATATAGCCTCTGCGGCTTCTTTTCATCATGTTAGTCGTTCTGCGAATAATGTAGCTCACCTATTAGCTAGGGAAGCTGGTTCTAAGAACCTGGAGTTCAATTTCTTTACTGTAGCTCCTCCGTTTGTGGAGGAGGCATTATCTGTTGATTGTCATGATTTTTGATCAATGAATTAATTCTTTTCCCTAAAAAAAAAGTACTCGAGGTACTTTAATAATCGTGCTTATAAATATATATTTTTTTTTGGTGATTTGAAGAGCTTGAAGAAGTAGTACAACTATGTTTGTGTTGGAAATTTACAGTTTTATTATTGGGTTGATTGCAGGATGAAGAAGATGCGCCCAATCTAGAAGAGTCATGCCAATAGTCAGTCATATCAGTGTGTTTTGACCCAAAATTTTCAATATTTTTTTTTACCAACACATTGAAGTTGGCTAAACTCCTCAAAAACGAATTTGAGTGGAACTTGATTTAATGTTTTCGACTGCGAAAGAAGTTCAAAACAACTTTGCATACATCATGTTTGAACAATTTTCCTTATAGGCCAAGATTTTGACAATTGTTCAATTATCCTTGTCTTTTGCATGCACTTCAAATTTTAATTCTCTCCTGTATGCACTCAGTGATTGAAAGCCGGTCAGTCTTTACCTGACTCTTCCATGTGTCTTATAATACTATTTTAATTTTGAACTTTCGTGTGAATTTAAAAATGATATTCTTACTAATCACTGGATTTTTATAATTATTATTCTAGTTATTAGTAAGTCCCAAGACATCAAATGGTAAAATTTGTAAAAAGAAATCAAGAGAAGGAATGGAGGTAATAATCATACCCTTGAGTTTAAATAACATATATGTTACTTCTCTGTGTGTACTGCTAGTGTTTTTTTTTTTTCCAAATTGTTGGTGATTGTAGGTCGATGAAAATCCTCCCAAACTTCCGTCTATTTCAGAGGAACCCTCTTATGAAAAGTCAGTCGCATCATTGCACGTTTATATAGGTTGACCTTAAAGTTGTTAATATATATGGTAATACGTGGCATTGCAGGGCCATCATAGTACCTTATATGTAATACCCCGAACTGCACATTTTCAATTTAAGTACGTTACAGTGCCGCGAATTCCTAAAACACAAGTTAGATTACTAACTTATATCTTAAAGAGCCACATGACATTTTTTTTGGAATTGTTTTTAGAATGCGAATGCGGAAACGTAATCAATTTAAACAGAGGTGAAATATTTAAAAATTACAAGACAAAGGAAATCCGTTCAATTTTAAATTACATTTTTGAATTGAAACATGAGACCATGAACGAAACACATATGGTACGATACATGATTGACCACGAAGATTTAAAATGGTTAATGGTTGCGAAATAAATAAAGTGGAACAAAGGAAATGATTAATTGACTTCGGAACTTGATATTCGAAAAACGAAATATCGGTTATAACAATTTTGCACGCCCAGCTCCATCCATTGTTATCCTGTTTCCAGTGCACAGTACCTGCATCCAAACTACAGCAGGGGTGAGCTTTCGTCTTTGCTGATCAGTAGGGGTTTCACCCTGGCCAAGTTTGAAAACCTTAAATAACTTTATTTTGTGCACACGTATGTAAAACAAAGATACTTAAAAATATCGATATAAAAAAATTTTCCTTGTGGCTAAAACCGTTGCATACAATTTAAAATAAATACGGGCCCAGTGTTTACCTGACAGCCGGTCCTGTGGACTAACTACACTGCCTTACCTCAAATAATGTAATTACTAGGTAAGCATAGCTAGAATGTCCAACACCTACCTATACCCACGTAACCGGGGTCGTCATTGCGATCGAAGCACCCGAACGACCAATATAGCTAACCCTCCGGAGGTTTAGAGAATTGAACCCAAGGAAGTCGGCAACCACCTTTCGCTCTCAAGCCATCAATAATTAAACAATGCAACTTAACAAGCATTATTTCATAAATGCTAAATTATATAAAAGCCTCTAACCAAGAGTGTCCTAAGTCCCCCTACCTGTGTCACGCCCCGAATTTCTAACAAATAAAATATGGCTTTTTCGCATTCAAACAACAACTAAATTCAGAACGCGAAGCATGGATTACTCATAAACAAATGCACATCAATATATTTTTTTCTAAACAAGTGCATAACCTCCATCCATGCTCTGCCAAAAACGTAAATACTGACTCGTTCTTTAGAGTCAAATATTACTTTTCATAATTTACATAATAAATTGACATTATGCAAAATATTAAGTAAATTCACCTACAGAGTTTATTATACAGCGAAAGATATATAATAATACCAGCAACTCCAATGAATCCTTTAGCTCAACTCCTAGTTATCCGAACCTGCAAGATAAATCCCTACACCATTGAATAGTGTTCCGGGTTATAACAACAACCCGGTCAGCTTAAGAAGCTGGTATGAGTAACCACAATTTCTACTTACAAGATATCGCTCCAGTGCAAACAATTATTGCTTACAACAATTTACAATTTGTGAATCATGCAAACAACCATAATCCAAATAATCCAAGAAATCATATCTTTATTTTTAAAAGATAACGCCAATATTATGTCAATATTTATGACACACGCCAAACCGCCAATAACACTAAATCCACCAAATTCGCAAACAAAGCAAATCATAAACAAATGTCGCTTTTGGACAATTATAAGTGAGAATACTATTAAGACTCATTTTCAAAACGTGGGTAATCAATAGCGAAACATTCTACGAACGCTTTGATTACTGTATGCTTAGTGAAACATTTTTCGAACACTAAGCATACAATTTCAAAAACTGGGTATTCATTAGTGAAACATTCCTACGAACACTATGAATACCGTATACTTAGTGAAATATTCCTACGAACACTAAGCATACAATTGGCAAGACAGACTAGAGCTCTAACTGTATGATCTTTTGCGACCACGAAAATGCCACTCCACTCCAAGAAATACATTTTTAGTATTCTTACAAATAACGCCAAACGCCACACTTCAAATGAACTCAATATCTCAAATATTCTCCAACACCAAAATCATGTAACAACTTATATCATATGCATAAATGCAATTCCAATCCAGAGAATTCATATTGTAAAATATACTGAACCTACACGTTTCATACCGCATATTTTACCCCACACGTCCTATACCGTGTATGTTAATACTAGGGTGATTCAGAATATCAAACAATATAAAAACCCATCCAAAATCAATCACAAACAATACTATGAACATTTTCATAGTATTCAAGAACACATTTCACCAATCAAATATTGTGAATTAAATCACATCCTAACAATGAATTTAATAATACCACAATGTGAACTATGTTCACCACCAATATCTTGTGAGGATTTCTCACATCAAATCAATCAATTTAATTCTTTCACAAATATCATGTCAGAATTTACTCACATCAATTCCATCAATTCTACCACGATATCACGTGACGTTTACTCACCTTAATATTTCAGCTGCGTCCCAAAATTAACACTTAACTGAAAATCGACAAGAATCGCCTGAACAGTAACACAGTTCCGCCAATGCCTAAATAATCAATCAAAAACTCAACTTAACAAAGCAAAGTTGACAACTCAACAAATTACCCTTTAAATGTTCTTCGAACGTCCTTAAGACATCGAAAACAATAAACCGAATCTACTTGAACAAAAGTCAACTATCGGTCAAAGTGGGTCTCACGCCAACTAATCATTGAACAGGTCCCACCATAAGTCTAAAACACCAAAATCAACAGAAAGCTTAATTCTAGCATCCTAACAACATACTAAATTTCGGTGACGATCCGAAGGTCGGATTATCACGGATCGAACTATTCACAATTTTCGGTTAATTGATCATTGACCAAACAATCGAATCTCAAAAATCGGTAAACACCAAACATGTTCGTATCGATGAACTCAACACAATAGAACAAACAAATATACCAGAAGTGGCCAGACGCGCTGCCACAGACGGTGTCTAGACACAAAAGTGCCGCATGTCCAAACTCAAAACTAGCGCAATCCCAACGGTAAACTTATAGAACCCACAAAATGGAACAACTTTAAAACTTGCCTCTGTCACGCCCCGAATTTCCAAACAAATAAAAAGACATTTTTGCCCTTAATTACACAACCGGTTCGGGACGTGAAACATGGAATATCAATTACAAATATGCACCAGAATTTTTTTTCTTTTTAATTCAAGTACAACAACACTCACTCTATGCCCAACGAATGTAAATGCTGACTCATTCTTTAGAGTCACATATTACATACCATAAATTACTTAATAAATTGACTTTTCAAAATATTAAGTAATTACACCTTCAGAGTTTAATATACAACAACGGAAGTCTAATAAAAACATTTACGATTGATAATAAGTTGATCAACCGATCCTCCAAATTCTACGAGCACATCTAACCTGCAAGATTAACCCCTACACCATTGAATAGTGCACCAGGTTATATCAACAAACCCGGTCAGCTTATGAAGCTGGTGTGAATGAAACTCAGTTTACTCACACTAAAATCATTTAACAAAATTATACATATAAAGTTTATTTTAAACAATTATATGTAAAATATACCCTTCAAATACAATTCCAATCCCGAAAATTTATATTATAAAATATACTGAACCTACGCGTCCCATACCACGTATTTTAACCCCACACGTCCCATAACGTGTATGTTAATCCCAGGGTGATCCAGAATATCAAACAATATAAACTCTCATCCAAAATCAATCAATTATTTAAGAGGTCATTTCAGACAATTAAAAGCGAGAATAACATTTTTCTTCTCCTTTTAAAATTATATTCATAATGACTCATTTTAGGCCACTCTGAATATTGTACTCAACACTATGAGCACTGTACTCAACACTATGAATACTATGGCGACAGACTAGAGCTCTAATTGATTGAGTTTTATTTTTGCCCAATGTCAGGACACCACCGGTCCAAGACCTCACCGGTCTAAACACACAGACTAGAGCTCTAACTGATTGGGTTTCATTTTTGCCCAATGCCAGGACACCACCGGTCCAAGACCTCACCGGTCTAAACCCAGTAGAGAGAGAGAGAGAGAGAGAGAGAGAGAGAGAGAGAAACCAGAAAAAAAAATTTGTTTTATAGAAAGACGTGCAACTTCCGAGGGCTATAACTCCTTTATACGATGTCCATTTTCGGTGAACCAAATTCCTACCAACTTGATTCGACGAGGTCTACAATTCTCGTGAAGGAATTTTTCCCAAATTCTCAACGGATAAAAAGTTACCTTAATTAACCTTTCGTAACTTATAATTACCACCGTACCGAAATAATTCACTCAGAACGCCCTTTAAAGGATTACGTAATTATCGTTTTACGACTAAAATCCCTAAAAATACGAAATCACACCATTTCACTTCAAATTTCACGACCTATTTTATAAAATAATATCGAAATTTTCGGGGTATTATAGGCTCGAAGAAAGTTAACAGTTCGATCGAAAGTTATTGCCGTCGAAAGCCGCGGTGATCCAAAAATTCAAAGCTTAATTCGACGAGATTGAGTCAATGCCTTCACAATCCAACACTATGTATCAACTCCTGGGAAAGAGAGGAACACAACCCAAAAGGTTTCACAAGCCGCCGTGGCCGGAGGAGAGAGATCGGTGCGGGTCGGGTTTCGCACAGACTGCCGCAGAGGGAAGGAGATGAGGAAGAGGCGATCCGGTTTGGGCTGGTTCCGTGGCCTGGATTCGCTGGAAAAACCAGGTTGGGTCGGCCGGGTTTCAGCGAATGTCATGCTTTTGGGATTTTTCCTTTTTTTTTTTTTTCTAATTTTCCAAATTTCAGAAATTTCTATTTATAGAAAAATTCTGAAATAGTAACCGAACTTCAAAGATTCGTAACTCTCTCATACGAACTCCGATTTTAGTAAACTTTGTGCTCACGAACTCGTATAGACGAGCTCTACAACTCCCGCGAAGAAAGTTTCTCCAAAATCTTGACTAATAAAAAGTCAGCTCTTTTGACTCCCCGAAACTTATAAATTCTAAAAATAAATTTCGTTCAACAACGAAACCACCAAACAAAACAAGCTCATAGTTATTCAATAAAAATTTCACAATATTTTTGAGAAATTAATATTGAAATTTCCGGGGTATTACAACCTGGAATAGCGTAGCTTTGACTTTACTCGTCGCTTCAGGTCAACACCACCACCACGATGTACGTCCCGGACTAACTGGAGTCCATAGTTCGACAATATCCAATTGTTACAAGATTTTCTAATTCAACAACACTCGACCTATTGTTTCAAGTCCATTTTTGGATAACTAATTACGGATACGAAATTCTATTGGTGTCGGGTGAATTCTCAGATTTACTCTGGACACCCAACAATAATAAAAGAGTAAACCACTTTGATAAATTTAAGATTCGATACACGTTACCAAAACCAAATTAATCAATTGCCAAGTATCGAATCCATTTATAGTTTAGCAAGGATTCCCTTGGCTTGTCATAGCTCTAGGGCTGTAAATGTCACGCCCCGAATTTCCAACAATTAAATAATGCTTTTTCGCCTTCAAATAACCAATAAATTCGGAACGTGAAGCATGGACTACCAAAATACAAATACACATGAATATTTTTTTCTTCTAAACAATGTGTATAACCTCCATCCATGCTCTGTCACAATGTAAATACTGACTCGTTCTTTAGAGTCGAATATTACATTCCATAATTTACATAATAAATTGACATTATGCAAAGTATTAAGTAAATTCATCTACAGAGTTTACTAAAACAGCGGAAGACTAAAATCACCAACAACTCCAATGAATCTTTTAGCTTAACTCCTAGTTATCCTAACCTGCAGGATAAACCCCTATACCATTGAATAGTGTACCGGGTTATAACAACAACCCGGTTAGCTTGCGAAGCTAGTATGAGTAACCACAATTTCAATAATACACAAAACAATATCTTTATATTTTAAGAGATAAATCCAATAATATGTCAATGTTTATGACACACGCCACGCCAATCCGCCAATAACATCAAACAACAACAAATCATATAAAATGTCGCTTTTGGACAATTATAAGTAAGAATACTATTGAGGTTCATTTCAAACCATGGGTATTCAATAGTGAAACATTCTTACGAACACTATGAATACCGTATACTCAGTGAAACATTCTTCGAACACTCAAGTATAATTTCAAAAACATGGGTAATCAATAACGAAACATTCTACGAGCGCTTTGATTACCGTATACTCAGTGAAACATTCTGCGAACACTCAAGTATACAATTGACAAGGATCTTTAGCGACCCAAATACCACGCCACTCCAAGAAATACATTTTTAGTATTCTCATAAATAACGTCAAACGCCACACCTCAAATGAACTCAGTATCTCAAATATTCACAAACACTAAACGCCATGCCACGCCAACACCAAAATCATGCAACAACCTATATCATATGCATAAATACAATTTCAATCCTGAAAATTCATATTATAAAATATACTGAACCTACACGTCCCATACCGTGTATTTTAACCCCACACGTCCCATAACATGCATGTTAATCTCAGGGTGATCCAGAAAATCAAACAATATAAACTCTCATCCAAAATCAATCACAACAATCAATTCTACCACAAATATCCAGTGAATTTACTCACCTTAAAATTCCTGCTGCGTCTTCAAATAATAACTGGGACAAATTGACCAAAAGTCAACTGTCGGTCAACGTGGGTCCCACGTCAACTATTCATCACGGGTCCCACTCGAATCCTAACACTTCCAACATCAACGATCCAACCGCACAACCTATCTGTAATAATAATATTAACCACACGATCAAATTTTATGATCATCCAACGGTCAGATCTCTCGGATCGTAAATCGTACGATCCGATTTTCGATTTAATCGATCATCGATCAAACGACCGAATTCTACAAAACTGTAAACACGAAAGTTGTTCGTATCGACGAACTAAGCACAACGGAGCAAAGAATTGCTCCTGGACCGGCCGGACGCGCCGCCACCGATGGTGGCCAGCCGCCGGACAAAAGTTGTCCGATTGCCATGAAATTTTAACCGCATGTACAACTTAACAAGAGGATCAAGTTTGATAACTACCTCGAAGTCCGAATCAAAGCGGATTGACCAGAATCGGTGTCCAAAGTCGCGACTGCCCAAATTTCAAATCCAAAATTCTCCGTCTTCGGGAATCCGATTGAGGAAAACTTTATGTTGTTGGAAAGCCCTTGGCAAGGCCAACAAAGCCCAGTAGGTAAGGTGACTCGATGTGGCCGGAAACGGTGCCAGAAAGCAAAAGAAATTCCGGCAGTTTGGGTATTTTTTTTTTGTAAACTACTCTCATTGATGTCTCCTTCCACACTAAGAATTGATCAAGGAAATTTGTATAGGGTTGAAGAGCATTGAGTGGTGAACAATTTGGGACAAGTTTCATGGCCGGAGATGACCGGAATTGGGAGAAATCGCCGGTCAAAGTGGTCTGTTACTGTAGCACGGGTGAACAGTACATTTTCTAATTTTGGAAATTTATGAATTTCTGAAAATTCAATTTGTATTTATAGAAATTCGTCCAACTTCTGAGGCTCATAACTTCTTCATACGATGTCCGTTTTCGACGAACCACACGTCCATGAACTCGGTTCGATGAGCTCTACAAATTTCGTGAAGGAAGTTTTCCCAAATTCTCAACGAATAAAAAGTCAACTCTTTTGACTTCCCGAAACTTATAATTACCGTTGTAATTTCTATTTTACGATAAACGTCCAAAAATTACGAAATCACACAATTTCAATATAAATTCCACAACCTTTTCGAAGAAATAAATAGTGAAATATTCGGGGTATTACAGTAAATTGGCTCGAGACAGCTCGAGTTCGTTCGTGTTCGGCTAGTGTATAGCTCGTTCGAGCTCGGCTTGTAAATGAAACAATCCAAGCTTGAGCTCTGGTATGCTCGGCTCGTAGCGCTCGTTAGCAGCTCGTGAGCAGCTCGTATTTAGTCACGAGACAGCTCGAACTAAGCTTGAGCTCGGCTTGCTCGTTAAAACTTGGCTCGTTTGCTCAAGCTTATTTAATATAGTTAAATATTAAATATTTTGTTTTAATCATTTTCATTAACCAAATATATATTCATTATTCAAGCATTTGAAAAAAAAAATTCCAAAACTGAGTTTACAGTGAACTCAAATTCATAAGTTTTTATTGATTTTATATTTATAGTACTGAGTTTATAAGGAGGCTGCTTCTTTTATCAAACTTAAGCTCGAGCTCGTTAATTGAGCTCGTCAAGAAACAAGCCAAGCCAAACCAAGCTCAAGCTTTAAAGTAAGCTTGCAAGCCAAGCTCAAACACAACAAATTAAGCTTGACCATAAACAAGCCAAATCTGAGCATGTAATACTCGGCTTGGCTCGGCTCGTTTACACCCCTACATAGCTCAATACAAATCAATAATTCCATTTTCTTATAGGGTGTTTGCCCCATAATTACTATGGACACCCAATTTCAATATTAGTACAACTCCAATTCCTACGATGAACCAATTGGATTAATTTTCGACAACTTCTCAAATCTTTCACACTAATTCAAAACAACTTAACACAATCTAATCCAAATTTGATATAAAGAAGCTTATACCAAATTCTCAATTCGTTATAACTTTAGCATGATAGTTCTGTTAAGGCACCTTGTCAAAACCTCATGCTAAACACAATCAAACGTAAACTTATTAACTGCCAGATCAATCCCAAAATATCAATAACATTTTCACAATCCTCAGTGACTACTGCCGTACACCGGATTGAGAATCAATAACCAAATACCAAATTCACAATAAACATTGGAACTTCAAAGTTTGCTCTGTACACCTATTCCATTCAAATTCCATACTAGTTCAAATCACAACAACAGTATAGATTCATCGAAACTTATTCCATACACGGTCCGTGCAAAAGCACGGACCATCTCAGCCGTCCAATAGGGGCCCAACTTTTTCTTTCATCAAGGCCGTCATTTAGTGGTAACGGACGTTTAGCACGTCGACAAGTGAATCGAAAAAAAAATTGCCAGCGAAGAAGGTAAATGCGTAGATGGGTTAATATTGAAGTGCTTGATTTCCATGGTCTCTCGATCGAGGAATGAGGATTGAGGGGATCGATTTGTCCTGGGGTTGGGTGCTAGCCGGAAAATTCATCTCATAACGACATGAACACGGAGCAGGGGTGATTGGAAACTGACCCGACCATCTCCCGATGTCCGTAGCTCCGATCGGATTCTTCGATTAATGCGAGGGATGCAACGGGATCAGTTGATTGTGAGGAAACTGTGGTATTTCGATGGAAGAGGTCGAAGAATGATTAAAATGGCATCTGGGTTTCCAGCGAACAAAGGTGGAAGGAGAAGAGAAGAATGTTGGGCTGGGCTTTTGCCATTAAAAAAAAACTTGAAATGATAATTAAATATAAACCTTGTACGATAAACCAACGAAGAGCTGAATTGGTCTAGTGGAAAAGCAACTTGAATATGTCTTTGATTGCAAGAGTTCGAATCTTCTCAACAGCAGGCCAGATTTTTTTTAGATTTTTTTTTTGAAGGAGGAAGATATTACATATGTTATTGGAATATAATTCACATGGAATGTTTGTCGTTATGAAAAAAATTCTAATTATGCAGACTGTACTCATCCAGTCATCTTCAAACTCAAATTCATAAAGAGTGATAATCTCTTAATCCATAATTAATATTAGCATATCAGTCAGATTCCTACTTTGGCCAATTTTGTGATTTTCTATTAGTACTAATTGCTTGATTTTAATGCTAATTTTAATCAAATTATAACCAGAACATATAGTTTTAAGCAAAAAAAAAATTTTGCCCTTCGGCCAAAATTAGTCCACCTCATTTTTCGATCATGGTTCCACCCACAATTGCACCCCCTAATATTTTGTTATGGATCCGCCACTGGCGGTGGCGCCGACATTATTTTTTTTTTAATTAAGTTGACTATCTATTTTCTATAACAATAATTGAACAATTAACAATGTTGAACGGTTGGTTCAGTGGCCAAAACAAAAGATGGTTTTGTTTGGGCTATGTGGGTTTGAACCACATAGAGGGGTTTTTGTTTTTTTACATATTAATTCTTTTTATTGCTGGTCTTTTTTGGTTTTGTTTTAAAAATCTCAATACCTAAATAAAATTTGGTGGTCTAATTTTTAAATAAAGTAAAGTACATTGGTTACATTTAATTGAACAATAAAAAGACATGCATAGTGTCGTTTTTTTTTAAATATTGATGGACATTCTATTTAATTTTTAATTATATGTGCACGTTCATATCATTTCCTCTAATTTAACATAAACATTAAAAGAAGATCGAAATGGCTCGCCAACACGAGTTGTCACATAGTGGTTAAGAGCATTTTTGTGTTGAGGGAGATATTTAAGTTACTGCGGAAATTTTTTCGTAATAGAATGATGAAGAGTCTCGATCCTCATGAATCGAGGTGGTTACCAAGATTTAGAATGATTTATATCTCAGTAGAATGTCCAAGATTACTTAAATAGAATGATAAAGATTCTTGGTGCATGGGTTACCAAGAGTACGCATTTAATTCCGATTAAATCTAAATCATTCTCTTGATTAAGGTTATTGTCTCCCTATATATTAAAAAAAGAATATTAGTCTACACCCCACCCCTTAGGTTATTGTCTCCCTATCATTCTCTTAATTGTTAAATGACCATTGATGTTTTTACCCTTTTCCATTAATTTAATATTCTCCCAAGGGCAGCGGAATCACGATGATTTGCTCATTCCAATTTTTTTACATGGTTAGAAAGAGCTCAGTCCCACGAGAGTGTGGGCGTGAACTGTGCCCTAGCAGGATTTGTGACGGAGTGGTTACGAGCATTTTAGTGGTAGGGGTATTACGGTCACTACAGTAAACCATGCAGATCGAGGTCTAAACGAGGACAAAATCAGCTAAAATTTTAACCATAGGTCTAAAATATTACAATAATAGCATCCAACGGTCTGTTTGACCAGTTTCTTTTTCTTTGACCTTGTAAGTTTTCAAATGTATACTTTTAGTTATAACTAATAAATTAGTTATACCACACTAGTAGGCACATCTAGATTTCATGCAATCCAATAAATAAAAAATAAAAAATGGTGGATTCAACCTTGCCAATGTATTTACCGAGTAGTAATATGCTCAGTGTGAAAAAATTGGTCTCGTTCGTTGTGGTTTCGGCCGCGGTCAAGTCGGTCAACCGTTATTTAACGACATTTACAAAAATATCCCTTTCACTAAAACGGCCATAACCTAATTATCACATGGCCAGTTTGCGCGTGTTTCGCGTCTACACTCTCGCATGGCCAAGCTCTATTTAATGGGATTAAAAAAATAAACCCGGCACCTTGTCTCGATTCCGTTGCCCTTTGAGAAATTTAATTAATATATGTAGGGGTAAAAATGTCCAACTGACCATTATAACTTTTCAAAAATAAATTTCAATGTCTAGGACAGAAGACGGTGGGTATTGGTATACACCCCACCCCTTAAACACCTGAAGGAATGATAAATACATTTCATTTAATTATTAAATGATAATGGACATTTTTACCCTTTCCTATAACTTAATAAATTCCTTAGGGCAACATAATTGCGATGATTTTCTCCCTTCAAAATTTTTATATGGTTAGACAGAGCTCGACCCCACGAGAGTGTGGGCGTGAAATGTGCCTCCGCAAGATTTGTGACATAGTGGTTATGAGCATTTTAGTGGTAGGGGTATTACGGTCACCAGGGTAAACTACGTGGATCGAGGTCTAAACAAGGACGAAATCGGCTAAAATTTTAACCACAGGCTTAAAAGATCGCAATAATCGTATCCAACGGTCCGTTTGATAATTTTTTTTTCCTCCACCCTGTAAGTTTTCAAATGTATAATTTCACTTATAACCAATAAACTATTTATACCACACTAGTAGACACATCTAGATTTTGTGCAATCCAAGAAATCGAAAATAAAAAAAATGGTGGATTCGACCTTGCTAATGTATTTAGCGAGTAGTAATATGCTAAGTGTGAAAAAATTGGTCTCGGTTGTCGTTGTTTCGGCCTTGGTCAAGTCGGTCAACCGTTATTTAACGTCATTTACAAAAATATAATTTTCACTAAAACGGTCATAACCTAATCATCACATGTCCATTTTGCGCGTGTTTCGTGCCCACACTATCGCATTGTCGAGCTCTATTTAATGGCATAAAAAAATAAACCCGGCAACTTGTCTCGATTCCGTTGCCCTTTGAGAAATCTAATTAATATATATAGGGGTAAAAATGTCTAATTGGCCATTAAAACTTTTCAAAAATAATTTTTAATGTCTAGGATGGCAGAGAGTGGGTATTGGTCTACACCCCACCCCTTAAACACCCGAAGGAATAATAAATATATTTTAATTAATTATTAAATGATAATGGACATTTTTACCCTTTCCTATAACTTAATATTTTTCTTAGGGCAACAGAATTGCGATGATTTTCTTCCTTCAATTTTTTTATATGGTTAGACAGAGCTCGACCCCTCTAGAGTGTGGGTGTGAACTGTGGCACCACATGATAGGTGACGGAGTGGTTGCGAGCAATTTAGTGGTAGGGGTATTACGGTTACTACGGTTGACAACGTGGATCGAGGTCTAAACGAAGACAAAATCGGCTGAATTTTTTATCATAGGCCCAAAATATTACAACAATTGCATCCAACGGTCCATTAGACCATTTTCTTTTTCTTCCACCCTGTAAGTTTTCAAAGGTATACTTTTAGTTATAACCAATGAACAAGTTATACTATAGTAGTAGGCACATTGGGATTAGGGTACAATCCGAGAAATCGAAAATTAAAAATGATAGATTTGACATTGCCTATGTATTTACCTCATCATAATATACACCGTGTGAAAAAATTGACCTCGTTTGTAGTCATTTCGGTCTCAGTCAAAATTGTCAATCCTTATTTATGACCATTTACCAAAATATTATTTCCATTAGAACGACATTAACAACTCCGTTTCGTGCATAATCTACCATTTTTCATTTTCAAGCCCCGAAAAAAAGTAAGAGAAAAAAGAAATCGATGAGGGCAACTTCAAAAAGTTAGGGTTTGGATTTTAGGGGTTAGAGTTTTGATTTAGGGTAGGGTTACATTTACCGCTAAATTTTTGGCTAAAATTCAAATTTCCCACCCCTCGGCCATGGACTAAAATATTCTCAATTTTATTGAAACTGACGCCAAATACTCCGCTGTCGCTGGATTTCTCAATAATTCTCTCTCTCTCCATATCGTTCTCCCAATTCCTCCTCTCATCGGTGCCTAAATAACCCCCATCGATTGTAGTTTACGGTAAATGCCCAAACTAAGCCAGCCCACGGTGAACTCCCGCTACCTCTCCGGGTCACTCATCCGACTGTCTTTGTCTTTTCTCTTCACTCTTCTGACATTGTAATGTGTGAGATTGCAGACCGGCTATGGACAATCTGAATACCGTTGCTGCCATGAATGAGGTTATGTCTTGTAGCCCTCTTCTAATCTATTTTCGTTGATACCCAAATGCTTAATATACTGTTTGGGAGCTCAAAATTTGACAAAGACAATCAGAAAAAAGAAAAAGGAAACGTAATTAGGGTTTTGAATTTTTGTTTAACATAATAACTAGACGGATTTGGGTAATTGTTCAGCTTTGTTTCTGAGATTGTCCTAAACGCTCTGTTTGTTAATAGGTCGAATGGATCGAGTTCTTATCTGTTTGGATTTCTAGGCTTGAAGGAGGTAAACACTCGCATGACATAAGCATCACTCGTCGCTTTCTTTTAATGTCTGACCCGAATTCACAATTCCATAGTTTGAGAGTTAATTCACTTGCTTGTTGTCAATTTAGGGATAGCCTCTCTTATCGTAGCCTGCAGTACCCCTCCTGCTCAATATATATTGAATAATATGCCATATCCTTCATGTTTCTAAGTGTAGTATGTTGATTGTACAATCTTGCATGGCGAACTGAGGCTTTTCATGGACCTATCATATCAACATTATGTTCATTGTCATCATATAATCTTCTCAAAATAGTGATTCACTGCGTAGCTTTGCTTATTCCAGCTTGAGAAATGCCTCTTGTTAGCTGATGCAAATTTGAGGAGGTGAGGTGAACATGACTATCGCAAAAATCAGTGTCTACGGTTTTGCCTGAATGGAGCACGGCACAGATATATTCGGGGAATGCCAATATTTTGGGAATGATACAACAAGGTGCGCATTTCTGTCCTGAAACTGGTTGTAGCGAGGTGTCCTCATAATTCTTCTTCCGCAGTTCTGCTATTAGCATGATTCTGTTATTTGCGTGGCAAAATGCCGCTATAGTCTGCAAGGGATTTATTTACTGTTATCCATTTCTTGGCATTGCATCAATGTGATCTACTTCTAAACGAAATTCCAGATCCCACAAATAAAGATGTTAGTTGAATGCTTTTAGAGTAAGAATATAACCAAGATAGACCGTCTGGTTCATTAAGCTTTATGAAGATGGACCGTTTTTTTTCCTATTCATTGTGTCTTTAGGAAGTTGGACCACTATTTTTCCATTCATTGTGCTTATTGAACCATGATAAAGCTCTGCCGTGTTAATTTTTTCGTTTAAAGATTGGTTATTGGTACTGTCCATTTGTTCTTTGATGCAAATGGTTTGGGGATTGGATACAATGTTGGTATGTTTGTTGTGTCATAGTATATGTTCCCTTTGTATCAATTGTATGCAGTGAGCTCAGGCTCGATGAGAGCATTCAGATTAGAGTGATAGTGAAATGGAGGAACATTTGTAAGCATGGATAGTTGTCATCCTCTGGATTGAATTCGAGACCCGCATGTATTTTTTGTGAAGCTTGAAGCTATGATTAGTTATGAGGATTATTATCCTAGGTTGTTGTTGCATGACTATTATTGCTGGGGGAATGCCAAGATTTAACATGCTCTTATTAATTATGTGGGTATAAGTCCTTATTGCTTTGCAATTGAGCGTATGTTGATCTTAAAGGCAAAGAGTTTATGTTGTAATGAACTGATTTTTGGCTAATGGAAATTCCAACCTTTATGGCTGTTATCAATCTGCCAGCAGCTGATGTTGTTATGTTTTGAACAGGAATTCAACAAAACAACCTACATAACCGTACAATAGCTGATATTGATAAATTGATTCCCTTCCATTGAAAGATCCTCATCATCAACGTTACTGCTAATCTACCTTTAATAGGTACTGTATACATTCGTAACTATATTTGAATAATTGTGGTATGCAGCCCTCCATAGCTGCCAATGTTGCTTATACATTTCCCCTCTCTCGAAGATTGTGATCCACAATTTCTTATTTGTAATTACAAATCCTGTGCCAGAACATTATTAATAAGGAGTACAGTTCTGGCCGTACTCCTGGATGTATTGTTTGCAGAACTTTGTTTCAGTGTGTTTTGATCTAAAAGCAATGAGATTATGTTTTAACAAATTTTTTTTAGGCTATTTGTGTTCCAGTATTTTGATCCTCCTTTTTGCTGCCTTTGGCTACCTTTATTTTCTTGTTGTTGAGTGTTTTGCCCTTTATGTGGTATTGGAAAAACTAATCAAGGATCCAAAATTAATGTAGCAGGATCATTGAAGTATGCTAGCTGTATATCGATGCAACCCAGATGATTGATGTGCTCCTGACCTTCAAACAAAAAACAAAGAGAGAAGAGAGTTCCAGACCCTTACATGAGGAGATGTTGGTAACAAACTTGGAGATGTGATTGAAATCATCCCCTTTTATGGCTTCGAGCTTTGGGATTTTCAAATTAGAATTTATTTCTGAAAGGATCTCATCTAATATTTTGTGAGAAAAAAATAAAAATTCTTCAAATGCAAAAATAATATAAAAACCTTGCAATAGCTAGACATGAAGCAGGTACTGGTTTAGTGGCGTGAGAAAAGGCATGTGATTTCCAGTGCTATTAGTCCGAGTACATATCCGTTAATTTGAACCTTTTACATTTGATTCCTCCGGTTACTTTTCCAGTTACCCCTTTTCCTTCAATTATCTGTGTTAAAAATACGAGTTGCTTACCAAGTAATTAGTAGTACGGGTAACTATCAAAAGTTTGAATCAGAGATCAAATTGCAATTGCAAGAAGGTTTTCAAGACTCATAGATTAATCTTCCCAAGAGTGTATAACTACATTTCCCAAGTAGATTGAGTTTGACTGATCACCAAAACACATTACTATGAGTGTAGTTGGATTCCCAACAAGTTAATTTGGGGATTTTGGCAAAAAAAAAAACACTCGGAACATGCTGCAGGACTAAACCAAATCCTTTAGCAAACTGGCGATAAAGGCAAAACGGAAATCAACTAAAAAAACATTTCAATTCAGAAAGAATTCTGGTCGCTAACATAGAAGTACATTCTCCCAATGATTTTCACAATCAATGACTAATTTGTTAGCCTCCAGGCTCTAGTTCTCCAATATAGAATTTGTGGCCAACAAAACATGAGAGGCCCTGAGCAATTGGTATACTCTACCTATCCTCCTGTATCATCATCATCATCATCATCATCTCTTGTACCTTCTTCATGAACTCTTCCCCCTCAATCTTCCCTTTTCCTGCATTGAGATTCAACTACCGAAATTAGAAGCAGTTTTAATGGTACGAAAGTAAACTTGTGTACTTTTCAACACCATTCATTTTCAGTATACTTACCTCTGTTCTGAGCTTGAACGGTTTTGAGGCTAGTGGCTCTGAGCTGCTGCTTCTTCCATCTACTTCCACCAATTGTGCTATTTTATTTAGAGCTATGAAACTAGAACTCAACAGTCCATTAGTTGGTAAATCATACATTTCACTGTCCGTATAATCGCTAAAACAGAGATAAAGATCTTACATTTCTTCGGCTCCTCCTCCCTATTAGAAGTCCTGTTTGAAATGCTATATTAATCAAAAAAGCAAAACCAAAAACAATCACGATGAATAAGAAACACCTAATATGCACACTGTAGTGCTAAGAATAATGTGCAAGGGTTTTCGCACAATCAGTTGAGAAGTTGGACATAATTAAAAACATTCTGTGAGAGATTAATAAGCAAGTGGAACATGCAAGAAACTAAGGATATAATGTAGAAAGAGCACTTCACCTTGGTGCCGGCTCACTGTTCTTCAAAACTGTTTGGGAGTTAAAAGACAACTTTGCAGCCTGAGAGTACAAATAACAAAAGGCATTGGAAGAAGGTCAGTGTATTCAACATTACTCTCTTTCCAACCTCACAAAGCCTGAACCTTTTAGGTTACATTAGAAGCAATCCAATCCTCGACCTATCATAATGTCCACACCCTCCCTCATCACTTGGGGTAACCCAAGGGATACAAAGCTTCAACTTTTCCTCGTACAAAAAGGGGGTTAATCTCATATTATCTGTGATGAAGCCTCAACTTCTACTCATACAAATAGGTTGTCATTTTTCTGTTTATCTAAGGTTCGGTAACAAACAAGACTAGAAAGAAAAATATTGATCCCCAAATACAAGTCTCAGATGCCGAGGATATGGACATGCTCCAAGGGAACCATAATTAACTGAGTGGATATTAACTCCATCCTGCAAAAAAAATTTGATTAGAGAGACACATAATATTTGATAGTTGTAAAGAAATAATTATCTGTTAACAATTTGGATTCAACGAGTAAAAAAGTCTATAGTCTGATCCGCCTACCGACAAGAAACGTTTTCAATTGAACCTGTTGTTTGATTTCTTTGTGCAGCTTTATGAAATAATGCAAGACTAACCCGAGTATATATGTAAGTCTTTCTATTCTACCAATGCATATTTAGTTATAGGTTAGACAATATCTTATGCAACAGTTTTCAAATGGAGGTGCTGAATATGGGTGTTGAAACAACGCAAATGCATTTGCAACCCCATGGCTTTTATCAAGTTCATACTCAAGGTCAAGGAAAGATTTTGAGAAAAAGAAAAAGAAATGGGCAGCCAAAAGAAAAAGAAATTACAATGTGACAAAACTCACTTGTCCACAAATCTTCCCCTCTAATCTTTTCAATGTCCTTCCAATACAATCTTTAGTTCGCTGCAAGTACCAAATACGTAATATGTCAAGGCAACATACTAAAGTTATCGAAAACTGTGTGAAGGTTTAAAAAAGAAGGGAAAATGAATACTTTAACAAGGAATTCTCCGTCTTCAAATTTCTAAACGAGTCCAAACTTAATAAGAGCTGCAATATTGTCCTACAAAAGAATTTCAAATTGGTAACGCTGTAACATGACAATGATGAATAAAGACAACTCGCTACAAAATGAACTTAATCAGTAAACACAGTAATGAGTAATCACATATAAGGAACTGTCAATCTAACAAGTTTTTTACTCATAATACATTCAACTTGCAATACCAAGAAACATGTGTATGCATACTGCAATGTTTCCCCTTATTGTAAAAACACAACAAGATGATAGTCTCATAACTTCATACTAAGAGCATTTTATAAAACAAAATAAAAATGACAACCACTCTCAGTAGGATCATATCTCAGTAAGTTGAATTTCACTTCAGTTTCATGATTTCCATCAAATACGTCATGATTTTAGTTAGACACTTTAGTTCATACATACAGGAGAGAGCATCCTTTGGCTAGGATTGAGAAGTTGTTGAAACTATTGTGCATACGATGATATGAACTTGAAAGTATGAGGTAGAAGGTATGCACACCCGTCCGGAGTTTTGGTTGGGCTATGAATGAATTTTCTTCTCTTAGGACAGCTACCCCCCTCATCCGGACAACCCCTATTTGACAACATCGCCTCTTGTGGCTGTTGGGATCGCACTGCAAATCTATAATGGCCAGTTATATCTCAAGCCAATCAGTACGAATATAAGAATTTCAACCACAATAGCTCGTGTACTTGAGTTGATTATCAGAACCTATATTTTAATCACAATATAAACCTAGTGATGCATTTGCCTATTTGCAGGCGTTCCAAACTACATTCATGACTCTACCATCGACTCCCAACTACAGATCCCATAAGTCTATATGGTGGTTAACAAGAAAGTAGGCAGTACAATTGAAAACCTGCTGTAGTAAGAGAGGTACTACTACGAACAGCAACAGAGGATAATAATGCTGGCTTTTGGTCGATTAATCCTTACCTGCAAATTAAGTGGTGCCTTGAAAGCGTCGTTGTTCGCAAAACTGATGTTACCCCACTGTCGAAATCGCCGGAATGATTTCCTTGCTCTACTTCACAATGCTCTCGTCGCCGTTCATCCCCCTGCAAATTGAATAACACCCAACTTAAAAAGAATACCTTCATAACCACCAGATCTATTAAAAAGACGAATGATACGGACCAGTAACGGATTTACCGTGAACCTTTCAGAGATTTTGACGATTTAGGAATTCCAGTGTTTCTTTCCCAAAGGAGTCCGATGTTTAGGGAAACTGCACGACTGATCCAACACCAGATTGGCGGCTTTTCCCCTGGCCTCGACTACGAACGCCCATAAAATCCAAGCATCTACCTCCAGGTCTTCGTCTCAGTCCAGTCCTCACACTTCTCAGTAACACAACCGCCTCTGATGGAGATCCGAGCGGAACCAAATTTAGGGTTAGATCTCTTCTGCTTCCACCTGCGTCGCGTGTGCCACGGTCAAATTGCGTTTTAACTGCTTCGAAAGTAATTTATCTGTTACGTTTTTTGTTTGACTAACGGCTGACCAAGCAAATGTAAACGGCGCGTGGGATTCATGCTCTACGTGCACATGCACGGAAGGTGCAGGGAATCCCTTCCGATAGATTCATAACCACAACTCATTCGAACTTACAATTATACCACGTCAAACTAAGTTCGGAACTTATACCTGAGTATGATTTGAACTTCCAACGAAACCCAAACAAAGCATTAACTGCCAGCCTCTGTTCTGATTCACTCACCAAGACCTCTTAGCCTCAAGTTCTCTTCCAGCTTCCTAAAATCCAATTTCGAGTAAAACTGAACATTAACAAGGCCGGAAAACAAAAGGGGCAGCCGGAATTGCCGCCGCGCACGGTGAACCGTGGTGACACAACGGCACCCAAAAACCCAATTCTCTAAACGTTAACCAAAAGAGAAAACTGAGCCCAGAAGCTTGTAGAGGTTGAATGGCTGATCGATTTTGTTACCTGGTTCGAACTAATCGATGACCGTAATCGCCGGAAATTGCAGAAAAACTCGCCGGAGATCGAAATATTTTTCTCTTCGATTCTTCCTCGTTAGCCAACGATTTGATGAGCGAAGGATACCAACGTGTTTTTCTTCACCAGAAGAAGCTTTTGGCACCGGTTTCACTTGCCTTCGTTGTCGGAATCGGAAAATCCGATTGGCACAGTCGGAACTTCCTTCCTTCGTTTCTCTCTCTACAGGCCTCTATTTGACAAGCTACAGATACAGACAGACTCAGATAATCGAGATGAAGCTTTTGGTATTGGTTCCAAGCCGTGAAACGGCCGGAGAAGAGATTTGGGTTAGGCGGTGACGCGGTGGTGTGGAGGAGAGGTCACGCGGGAGTTCTTGAGGTTTCCAGAACTGATCCTTGGATAATTATACTTTTCGTTAATGAGTTTCAACGGCCTAGATCAAACTCAACCTACGGTAAAGATTGCTTCAACCCATTTTTCAATTTTTTAAAAATATTTCCTTTCATTCTCAACTTTCCGAAAATCAAAATAAATAGCTCTGATGTCCGAAAAATTCCTCGAAAATTTTCACGGACTCGTCGTTATGTGTACTTTACTTTCAAGTCCACAAATTGAAGTTACGACAAAAACTAAAATTTCTGAAAAGTTCCCGAAGTACTTTAACAATTATCGAAATTACGACTTTAATCCCGATTAACATCTAAATCAATCTCTTAATTTTTCCCGGGGCTCACATTATATACACATTAGCCTATGTCACCATCATGTGATTTCTGAATCCTTGCACAATTATTTATTTTTCTCTGCATTTGTCCACTTGTTCAACAATGACTTTAAGAATCGTACAAATTGATTCCCTTGCCTTTTTGTTTCACTTCTTTCTTGTTTGTTTAATCTAGCTAGGGTTTCTTGACATTTTCTTGTCTTATAATTAGGGCTGCCATTCAGTCGGATCGGATCGGTTTTGGGTGTTACCGATCCGAATCCGAAATAATTTCGGATGCAAAAACATATACCGATCCGAAACCGAAATGTTTCGATTTTCGGTTTTTTGGTTTTTTTTTTCGGACTGTTTGGTTTTCGATTATTTCGGTAATCCGATTAATTTCGGAAATGTTTAGTATTTTTTGGAAGATTTTGGGTTTATGGTACCTTGAATCCTTGATGAGATCGATGAACAACCTTCAACCAAGAGCTTGCCATTTAAATCAATTTCAACCAAGAAGACAAACCCACATGGAAAACCAGAAGAGAAAAGGGTACAAGGAAAACCGAGGTCACTCCATAAAATCTAAATCAAACGCAGATCACTCAATCAAAACCAAACCCATGGCGTCGTAGCCGCGCGTACAGGCACGTGTGCGGTGGATACCGTCGATCGGCGACGTGGTAATAGGGGTAGAGTCGTCGTCCCTTGCTGCTCCTCTTGGTGGTAGCAGTGTCTCAACCTAGTGGCTGGACGACGGTGATGTGGAAAACTAGAACACTGGAAAATTGGAAAACTAGGAAAGTAATGAAGAACAAAAAAATGTGAAAGAAGAACAAAGAGATAGCCTATTCAGGAGAGAAAAAAAGAGAGAAATGAATGAGTGGGGGAGGAGAGAGTACGAAAGGAAATAAGAAACAAAGAGTAGGGGACAAGTTCTGAAAAGTTAAAATAAAGAAAGAAAAGCTAAAGGAATAAAAAAAAGAATAGGGTTTTTATCATCGGTAGGGTCTGAACTTTTCATGACCGGACAAAATAGGGTCTGAACTAACAAAACAATCAATTAGGTGCATGTACTTAAAAACACATGTCATTTAGGTACTTCCGTTATATTTCCATCAAAAACAAGGGCAAATCAGACATTTCACTATAATTTTTATGAAGAAAAAAAATTTCAACATTTTTGTATGAGCTAAGATTTGATCTTCTAACCTCACACTTGAAACCTTGCATCTAAACCACCAAAGCACACATTCCTCTTGTTAATTGATATGCAAACATAATAATTATATGCAAACATAATCATTTTTTTTGTTTTCCTTCTCTCTTCTTCGTTCATTCCTCTGCCTCCAGTTCTCTTCTTTTCATTTTTTTTTCTTTCCTTCTCTCTTCTCTTTGTTCAGTTCTCAGTTCTCTTCTTTTCATTTTTTTCTCTCGTTCTCTTCTCTTTGTTCCTCTGTAAGTTCTATATTCTCTCCTTCTTCCTCAGCTTCCAAATCCCCAATTCCACAATTCCACAATGAACTAGAGGAAGAGAGATGAGCCGAGAGTGGAGAGAGGAGAATTGGGCGGCGTGAAATTGCAGAGGAGGTGTGGCAAAGAGAGAGAAGAGAAGGGGAGAGGAGAGAAGAAGAACTGAGCAATCCGAGCTGACTAGGCTCGGCAGTGATGGATGGGAGCTGCGCGTGGTGTGTGAGTAGCGGAGAGAAAGAGAATTGGGCTGCGCGAAATGGAGGTTCGGTGGCGGAGGACTGGGTGCCCAGAGTAGCGGTGTCACTCGACGGTGGTCGGAGGCCATGGTTACCGGCGGCAATAGAGTGTTGCTTAGTTAGAGAGAGAGAGAGAGAGAGAGAGAGAGCAAAAAAAAAATCAGTAATTAATTTAGAGATAAATACACTTTTAGTCCCTGAACTTTGACTCATTCGACACTTTGGTCCATGAACTTTGAAATATATCACTTTGGTCCCTGAACTTTGACATTTACCATCACTTTCGTCCCTGACCGAAGTTTTCATCGAATAAACCTCTGATTCCGGCCAAATCGAACGACACCACATACTAGGCTTTGAAGCCCTCCTTGAGACGAGTTCAACGCCACCAACCTCGCCTCAAACTGTCACCGGACGGCATAAAATTTTAGAATTTAAGTTTCGGTTACTACCGGTTTTCGAGACAAATTCGAGCCATTCTATGCCGAATCGAGCTTAGTCCCAGTTATAAAAGTTACTCCTCTCATCTTTGCGAACATTTTGGCATCGGTTTTGCACTATTTTTTTCTGGTCAGGGACGAAAGTGATAGTCGGTGTTGAAGTTCAGGGACGAAAATGATATATTTCAAAGTTCAGGGACGAAAGTGTCGAACGAGTCAAAGTTGAGGGACTAAAGGTGATTTTTTCCCATTAATTTAAAAAAAAATAAAGAACAAATAAAAAATAGGAATGAGGGCATAAAAGTCAAATCGTTATACAAATTATAGTGAAATGTCTGATTTGCCCTTGTTTTTTACGGAAGTTAGACGACAATGTAACGGAAGTACCTAAATGGTCTGTGTTTTTAAGTACAGGCACCTAATTGATTGTTTTGTAAGTTCAGACCCTATTTTGTCCGATCACGAAAAGTCCAGACCCTACCGATGATAAAAACAAGGTGGCGTGAAGAAGAGAGAGAGAGGGATGAGAGATTTCTCTCCAATTAGGGTTTCTAACCCTTAAATAAATTTGAACGGTCTAGATCAAATGGTTTGAGATCCAAAGACTAATATTGTGACTTTCAGAAATTATTAAAATTACTTGATTTTAATTCTCCAAACTTCAGAAAAAATAATCGAACTTTCGTTGACTATAACTCTCGCATACGATCTCGAAATTACACGTGCAATATGTCCACGAACTCGCAACAACGTACTCTACGACTAATGTCTAGAAGCTTTTTTCCAAAAAAATAACGCATCAAAAAAGAAATATTGAGTTTGCATTCATCAAGGTATTTCAGTCCAATTTGATTCCAAACCATCTTAAGTTCATATTTCACTTATGAAATACTTCACTCGATCGTTTCATAATAATATCAATATTAATTTCCCAAATTTAGGGTTAAGTATGAGTATAATTAAAGAATAGGTGTTTTAACGTTAAGAGTATTTTGATCATTTAGTTCAAAATGATGTTGATCAACGGTGAAAGTTTCACGAAAGTGTCTACTTTTTTTTGAGCTAGTTATTTTGCTTCGCACTAATTACATCAAACGGTGGAATTGTCCATTTTCCATCTCTAATTGTACGGTTTTCAAAATTATGCAATTCAGTTGCAACTAATAAACATTGTTGATAGACATATAGGAATGTTGTATAATCTATAAAACTAAATACCAAAAATAACAAATCACACCATTGGATGTGATAAGCACTAAGTGAAATGCATATGTTGAAAAAATTATATATTTTTGCAATGGTTTCACCGTTGGTCAACATAGTCAACTGTATTATCTACCAATAACGTACTGATGTACCTTTAACGTTAAAACGACCATAACCTTTTTGTTACATTGTCGATTTACGCGTTGCTTGTGCCTACCTTCTCGTGTGGCCGGGATCTATTTAATAATGTAAATAAAATAAACTTAGTAACTCATCATAATAAATTTTCCCTTAATTGAACCTAAATTTAAGTTAAATTGATAAAAACGTCTAAATATCGTTAGTGTCTCTAATTCTATATTTGTTGAGGACTTACACATGAGATAGTTTTGAGTTTTATGATATGTCAACCATAAAGTATAAGATTTTCCCCCTCCAATACTGCCACATGGTTTTTATTAACAAAGACAATAACAATAAAATTATAAGTAGGAGTAGGAATACACATAATTTATTTATGTATTTTAAAATTGTATATATTTCAGAAATATATCAGCAAGTACTTTGGTTATTTCGGTAATAATTGATTCGGTTTATTTTCGGTAATTTTTTTCGGTAAATAGGTTTTTTTTTTTTTTTTTGTTTCAGTATAAACTTTTTCAGTTTACATCGGTTTTGATTTTTTCGATTTTCGGCTTGTGAAAATCGGTTACCAAACCAAAAATAAATCAGTCGGTAATCGATCGGTTTGAAAAGTTCGGTAAAAAGTGGCAGCCCTACTTATAATAGTCATCGTTTGCTCTTGTTTATTATGATGACTGTTGACCGTGTATCGGTATCCACATACCATCCTAGAAAGGATTGACACTCTGTTGAATAGATTAATCGGAACACAAAATTGGACTTCAAATGACTAAAATTGAAAAATAACCACAAATTGGATATAATGAATTCGATATAAAATATTTCATGGAAATTAATAGCATAACTATTACAATTGTATTCAAGATCAATTTATTATACAATAATCAAATAATTGGTAATCAAACAATGACTGTTTATGTTTCATACATTAGTAACAATAGTGGATGGCTATGAAGAATGGCAATTATGTACATATAAACGACATCAATAATGTGTATGCATATAAGGTACCCTAATGACCCTGCAATGACACGATGTACCATGTGTACAACTGTAAATTAAGTAAACTTGTTTAAACATGTATTGATGTGACTAATGTTTCATAAGAGGGTTCCTCTTCAATAGACAGAAGTTTGGGAGGATCTTCATCATCCTACAATCAGCAACGATTTGGATAAATACACTAGCAACAAATACATAGAAATAATATGCATCTTATTTAAACTTAAGAGTATGATTATTACATTCATTCCTTTTCACTTTTTGGATTTCTTTGTACAAATTTTACCATTTGATGCATGTCTCAGGATCTTTTGCTATCCTGAATTGTGTTTATAAAATTCCAATCATTAATAAGAATGTAATTTGGAAATTCACATGAAAGATAAATGATTGGAAGACTATTATAAGACACATGCAAGAGTTAGGTAAAGACCGGCTTTCAATCACATAGTGCATACAAGTGAGAAGTAAAATTTGACGTGCAAGGAAAATTGTTCAAACATGATGTATGCAAAGCTATTTTGAACTTCTTTCGCAGTTGAAAGCTATTAAAACAAGTTCCACTCAAATTTCATCAGTGAGGAATTCAGCCTACTTCAATGTGCTGATAAAGAAAAATATTGAAAATTTTGGTTCAAAACATATGGATATGACTGACCCTTCATTTGAGAACTCTTCTAGATTAGGTGCATGTTCATCATCCTACAATCAACCCAATAATAAAACCATAAATTTTCAACACAAACATAGCTGTACTAATTCTTGAAGCTCTTCAAATCACAAAAAAAAAAAAACGATACTTATAAGCACGATTATTGTAGTTCCTCAAGCACTTCCTTGGTAGCCTTATCCATCAACTCATTCTCACTCATGATTTTGAGCTCTTCCACAGTGCAGAGCAAACTATCACTATGAACCAAAACCCACAAACTAGAACTCAAAATGACAAGATCCAAACATAAGAAGAAAGAATGCTTAAGAAATATCATCGCCGCAATCTTGGGATGAATATAACTGTAATTCCAAATTTTATTCACTTCCTTTCAAAAAAGAGTAAGATTATTACCTTCATTTCTTTTATTTTTCTTGATTTCTTTTTACAAATTTTATCATTATGCATCCCACTTTTTTTTACTACTCCAGGCTTTGATACATTTCATAGGATAATCGTTCTTATTAGGTCAGGGGTGGCCGGCCCAGGAGTTACCCGCGATTGGAATAGTTTTCGAGTTTTTATTCTTTCTTATCTTTAGAAAAAATGGAATCATAGAATTGTCTCATAATTTTCTACCATATCATATTTGTCCCGGTACAGACCCCGTGACGGGTCAGGAGTAGCCCATTATCGATGTACAGCCCACCTCATGGCCCAAGCAACGCCCCAACGACATCTATCCATTCGGTAGGGATCCCCTACCGAGTGTAGTGCCTTGACAATGCCCCAGCAGCCCAGGCAACGCCCTTGCGGCATCTATCCATTCGGTAGGGATCCCCTACCGAGTGTAGCGCCTTAACAATGCCCTAGCGGCCCAGGCAACGCCCCAGCGACATCTCTCCACTCGGTAGGGATCCCGTGCCGAGCATACCAGCAAAGCCCTGGCGGTACCCCAGCGGTTCCAGCAATACTAGGCCGGGTGTACCGACAACAAGTCTTCCCCTCGGCTTTACAGGGACATCTCTCGACCAGGTACTGAGGGCACGCAGTCCAATCGGTACTAGCACAGCCACCTGTCAGCACGTGCTTGTCCACTACCTCGCGGATAGCACTAAGCTGAACACCCATACCGCACTAGGCACCGCCGTCCCTCGATGCGCGTGTCGAGGTAGTGGATTATGGAGTATTCCCTCGTGTCAAGGGATGTCCCCCACGCCAGGGAAGCTTGTCTCCGACCTCAACTCATATATAAGGAGTCTTCACTCCTTATTCAAGTAAGTTCTCTCCGCATCCTAGAAACACTTTGCTCAGATCCTCTCGGGACTAACTTGAGTGTCGGAGGGCCTTCGGTCGGTGCACGCCGACCTCCCCCTGACCTCTATCTTTTGCCTTCAGGTACTCAAGTGCACTCCAGGTGCGTCCCTACCGAGCAGCTGGGAAACGGCAGAAACATTTGGCGCCGTCTGTGGGAACTATTTCCACCACTTCATAACAAAAGCACCCTCATCCCGTGAGGTACTCTACCAGTCAAGCTATGACCAAATCAGCTGGCGATGGCTCACAGCCCGCCAAGCAAAGCAAGAAGTCCAAGCCATCGAAGGGCGCAGCAACTATCACTGGTCTTGAACCCCTCCATGAGGAAACGCAGGCAGCGGTCCACTCCACCGAGTCGGAGACCCCCGAGTCCCACCAAATCGAATCCTCGATGATGGCTAGGCTTGAAGCCATGATCCGAGACCTCCAAGAGAGCAACGAGCGACTACGCTGTGACCAGCTCGCGGCGCAAGAAGCCAGCTCCCGAGAGATCAACCTGCTCAAGGAGCAGCTTAGCCATGAGCATACTCCCGATCACTCGATCTCGACACAGCCGAGGACCGAGACCCCTCTAAAATTGGCAAAACCCTTGCCAGCCAAGCCAGGGCGCATGACCAGTCACCCCCGACCGGAGACCCCGGCGCTTAAAGTCTCATTTCTTGATGCCGGGGGAGTGGTCCACTTCCCGGATGAGGATGGGACCGAAGATCATGGTATACTACCCATGAGCGCGCCTGCCATCGGCACCGTGTCGGGCGCAGGAGACGAAGGCACATTGGTCAACCTCTTCCGGGAGCTCAGTGACCGACTCAGAAGGATCGAGACCGGCGGTGCCAAAAGCGCGCCCAGTCTCGGCATAGCAAAAAAGCCAATCGGTCCATTTACTAGGAGGATCCATGAGCACAACCGGGACTTCAAGAACCTGAGGATGGACTCCTATACCGGCAAAGAAGATCCGGTAATGCATGTGACCGCCTTCCAATCTGCATACAACGGCAACGGCTACACCGATGAGGATTGGTGTCACGCCTTTGTCAACACCCTGACTCAGGAGGCCATGTTGTGGTTCTATCAACTAGAGCCAGAGTCGATCGACAGCTACGAACAGCTAGTCGAAGCTTTCACCACCGAATATGCCACGAAGTCCAGCTTCTTCTATTCGGCGGGAGAACTCACCGGTTTCCAGCAAGCCAGCGGGGAGCGACTACCGGACTACATGGAACGGTTCAAGGCTGCCTACCGGCGCTGTACCTCCAAGGACGATGTTCGTGCAGCCCAGATCTTCCGGGATGGCTTGCAACCGGATGAGTTCCTCAGGAAGCTCAATGCCACGAACGCTGTCCTCACCTACACTGAGCTCATGAACCGAGCAGGGCAGTATGCCCGGAGTTACTATTTAACCTACGAGAGAAAATCTCAGCTCAACGCGATGCACAAGGCTAGCAAAGCCTCCACAACCACAGCGGACCCCATCAGGGATAAACGCAAACAAGAGCAGGGTGATGACTCGCGGCTGGACGACTCTCGACAGAGTGATAAGCGCAACAAGTTCAACTCCTACCGAGGGGGTAATCGCGGCAACAGGTGGGGGAACCGCGAGAACAACCGAAAGTATGACCCTCCCAACCGGGAGCAAAATCTCTAATACCAGGCTCCCCAGAGCCACCAACATCGACCGGTGTATCAGGTTGATCCAGGCTATTGCAAGCCCGGTGAACAGTTGTACTCCAACCAACAGGAACAAGGGAAATACTCCGGCTACTCAGCCCGTGGGGAGACCCAAGTTCATCCAAACCAATGGCCATGCAGCCAACCCACCGGTGTCAACCAGGTGGACGATTCAAGTCAAGGTTGGACCGAAACTGGGTATAACCGCCACCCCAAAAAGAAAAACCCCTGGAGGCACAACCGCCCCAGAAAGTCCAATAAGCAGGGCGGTACCGGCGACAACTTGTCGGTCTGTACGATATTCAACAAACCCTTAGAGGACATCTACAAGGAAAACCCCCAGCTTTTTCCCCAACAATGGAAGAGACCACCATATACCGGCAACCGGATTAACACCGACAAATTCTGTACCCACCATCAGTCCGGGACACATAACACCGAAGAGTGCCAGACCCTCCGGGACGTGGCCGAGCAGCTGTACCGAGACGGGAAGCTTGCCCAGTACACCGGTCAGGACAGTCAAGGCTACCGGAAGGAAATCTTCACCATCAGTGGAGGGCCGACCCTTTTCGGTACCTCACGATCTGAGCACAAGTCTCATGTGAAGGAGGCTAAACATGTCACGCCCCGATTTTCAAATCAAATAATAAGGCATTTTGCCCTTAATTACAAACCATTTCGGGAACGTGACGACATGGAATATCAAATACAAATATGCACTAGAATTTTTTTTTCTTTTTAATTCAAGTACACAACACCAACTCCATGCCCAACATTGTAATTTCAAACTCAATACAAGAGTCGAATATTACATACCAAATATTTATATAATAAATTGATACATCAAAATATTACATAAATAAATCTTCAGAGTGCGAAGCATAAAATAGCGGAAGTCTTATAACCCAACAAAAAGTATGCAGCCTTGCATTACTCCTGGTTATCCTAACCTGCAGGTATAACCCCTACACCGTGGAATAGTGTACCGGGTTAAATCAACAAACCCGGTCAGCTTACGAAGCTGGTATGAGTTAACTCAGTTTTACTCACCCTAAACCGTTTATCAAAAATATACATATATATATTTTGTTTAAAACAAATATATGTAATTTATATTCTTCAAAAAGAATTCAAATCCCGAAAATTCATATTATAAAATATAATGAACCTACGCATCCCATAATACGTATTTTAACCCCACACGTCCCATAACGTGTATGTTAATCCCAGAGTAATTCAGAATATTAAACAATATAAACCTTCCCCAAAATCATTTCCCAAAATTATGATTTCTTTCTTTTTAAGAAAAGTAAATCATCATAATAATTACTTCAATTTTTAAAGAAGTAAAAACTTCAAAATACAATTCAATATTGTTCAAGAATTGTAATTCATTTATCAATGCTTCAAATATTAAGAAGCAATTTCAACAACTCACACAAAATCATTTATAACTTAGCCTGATTAAAAGTGAGATTCATCTCCTTTTAATACATCAAGTTATTTTTAACTTCGCCTGATTAAAAGTGAGAATACTATTTTTCTTCTCCTTTTAATACATCAAGTTAATCAACAATACGGACGGATAAAGCGAGAGTACCATTTTTCCCCTCCTTTATTAGTATTATGCAGTCTAGAGCTCTAACTGAATGGGCTACCATTTTTCACCCATTTAACATTGTCCAAAATCATTCAAATAGGCAAACACAATATCTTATTTTGAATTATTGTGTTCCCACAAAATTCACAAATCAAAACAATAAAATGAATATTTTTCAAATATTGTTTTAACAACAAAATCACAAACTGATATATCAATTAAATTATTTATTTAATTATATATCACAAAATCATTTAAATAAATATAATTACTTATTTTTGCAAACAACCCAATATGAATTAATATTCATATATAAAAACATCGTGTGATTCACTCACCTCTTAATCCTGCTGCGTCTTCGAATAAGAATCAGGAATCGACAAGCGTGTACGCAACACCTTTCATAACACCTATGATTATGCAATTTCCAATTAGCATAATACACTTCCAAAATAATTCAATGTTCCTCAAATGTCACTTAGGACATCGGAAATATTAATCTAGACCATTTGACCAAAAGTCAACCGTCGGTCAACGTGACACCTAGAGAGTTTGAATGACCCTAATAAGGCATTCGAATACCTTAGGTAAGCACGGTCCTAGAACCATAACATGGCTAGGATACGGGGCTTGATTCGTAGACACATTGGCATGGTTTCATGTTAGTGCATCATTAGTTGCATTGGACTCGGGGTTTGCCCGAAAACCCCAACACCTATCTTACTTTATTTGCACATTTTTACTTTCTTGCATTTTAATTGTTGTTTGTCATTACTTTGCACTATCTTTCGAAAACCCAAAAACACTACACCTCTACACACACATTGTCATATACACGCCTCATCCACTCTTTTCATCTCTTGTCTCATCATATTTGTGCATCTTCTTTGGTTGCTTATTTGCCAAGGGGTTGAAGGGCCTTTGATCTCCGTTGGAACGACAACCCCGGATCTTAAATATACTTACTAACTTTTGGCAATCGTCAAATGGCGCCGTTGCCGGGGATTGAGGTTCAACCTTGATCTCTTGGTAATCGGTAACCGAGTTTCTTGCACTATTCTTTTTATTTTGTGTGATATATTTTTCTATGTTTAGTTTGTTTTGTTTTGAATAAAGAGCTTATGGGAAGTTGGGAGATGTAGGATGGACATTTCGGTGAAGTGAATTCATTTTTGTGTTGTTTTGTTTGATTTCCAGAATCTGCCTGGGAAGAACAGTCCACTTTGGAAGTAGTTTTATCTCATCTCCACCGCTGGATTGAGCTGCAATTTGTATGACAGCTTCCTCTATGTGTCTACTGTTCTCTGTTAAAATTTCATTGAGTTCCAGCCGTTGGATCTCCGGATTTGCAGTTCCAAAGGAGTGGTACTCAGAGCTGGAAGTGATTATCCCAGCTTTCACTTTGACTGTTCTTACTTCTGGAATTATGTCCCTTGCAAAGGTAAGAGGTCAGAGCTGATTAACTGTGCACCACCACTTTGGGGGAGATCAAGCAAACAACCGTTGATGAGTTTTCCTTCACCATGAGAGTTGTTGTGCTTCATTGAAGATGAACACCTTAGCCACCGGGCTAAGTGGTGTTTCATGCCACTTTCTAATTCATTTGGCACCCGAGGAGCAAACGTATGGAAGTCAGGGCCTTGTGCCCTGAGGTTGGTGTCTATTTGTGGTTTCTCGGCTCGCTAGGGGAGTCTACAAAGGGGGTTTTTCTTACTCTATCATTCGTATGCTATATTTTGTATGTGTGCATTCGCCCGACTTTGCTTCTTCACTTTTACCAATTTGCTTTGCACTTTTAAATACCTCACAACATTGAGGACAATGTTGGTTTTAAGTGTGGGGGTGAGGTTGGGCCAAACTAAAAGGATTTCACATTTTCAAACCACCAAAATTTTTGAATTTTTCAAAGTTTTCAACGAACGGTCGACCCATGCGTCGACCGGTCGACACTCGTCCAGGGAGCTGTGGTCGAACGGTCGATGATTTCCGTCGACCGGTCGACTGGTGCAAAAAGTTAAATGTTTGAATTTTAAAACTTTGAAGGTTTTGTGTGTGTTTTGATTGTCTTTTTCAATCCCAATGATAATTGTGAGCCTACTAAGTTGTGAATTAGGAGGATATAGAGCATGTGCTTAGAAATCATTGAGTTGCCTTGTGGTTAATGTGTGTAATTGATGATTGCTTGACACTATATGCACATTTGCCATGTTGATTGGTCACTTGCAATTGGAAAAGCATATCTAGACGATGTATTGACATGCATATACCCTATATGGTGAGATTTTGAGCCTCATTGATATGTATGCATCTTTCATACATCCTTGTTCTTCATGTGTGTGCATTCCACTAGTTTACGAGACCTAGAACTTGCTCAAAGACCGCTTGAGACTACGTGTTAATTTGCAATGAATTGGAAATGATTAAGGCACTAGATAAGCACCATGGCCAAATTAACTTTCATCCCTCTAAACACTTTTCATTAGGACTAACCCATTTTGAGCCTCATTCATCATTAGCTTTTTCTTTGTTAACCACTAAAATCTAACCCATGTTTTTAGCTTAAACACTAACCATCCCTTGTTCCAAGTATTAGCGAGACGACGATTGTGACTTCTTATGTTCTTTGTGTTCTATGGGTTTGTGAAAAGCAAGTGTGGGGGTATTTTAGTTTAGAGTGTGCGTTGTACAAAGAAAATGTTGGAAGAAAGCAAAATACAAAAGAAGAAAAGGAGTTGAGAAAATCAAAAAAGAAGTTGTGTACAAAAAAATAAAGTTTCAAAAAGAAAGTCCCAAGAGAAAAGAAAATACAAAATGGGAAAGAAAGTTGTGAGAAAAAGAAAGAGAAAAGTAGAAATAGAAAGTTAGAAAATCCAAAAATAGAGTTTGTTTTTAGAATAAAAGGTTGAGGAGAATAAAAGTTAGGATTGTTTGTTAAAGAAAATGAGTTTCAAAGTCCTTGAGTTGTTTTGTTAAATGCTTGGAATATTTGTGTATCCATCCTTTCTTTTCATGCTAACCCCTAACCCTTGGCCCCATTACAACCATGTGAAAGCCCTTTTGATCTAATGAGTTACGAATTAATTAGTGGAGAGTTGGTCAATGAGCAAGCTTATGGGGACGTTGCTTTTGGTAATGTCTTGAGAGTAAACACTTAACCCTAAACACAAGAGCGGAAATATTTAGTGAATCATGTGAGTTTAGCGGTTAATCTTGTCGATATATGCTAATTTGATTGCTCTTGATTGATTATTCCATGGCTAGCACACACTTCACCAAGCATGCATTAGATACACATATTAAACACTTGGCAAATCATGAGGTTTGAGTTTATGCTTGATTGAATCTTGATGTGGAGTTTAGTGGTCTCTATTTGAGGATATGGTTGTTAAGGCAAAAATTGAATGTGGTTTGGATTGTTGATTCTTTATTTGCTTGAGGACAAGCAAAGCTTAAGTGTGGGGGTGTGATTCGTATGCAAATTGCATACAAATTAGGCCTCTAATCACTTTAGTAATGCTAATCCGAAGGCCATTTAGTGTCCATAATCCTTGAATTGCACCATTGTAGGGTTCACGAGCATTGGATGGATATCGGGAGCAAAAGAGTGTAATTTGGAAGCCTTTGTGGATTTCCGGCTAAAGGACGAAAAGTCAACCCGAGGACCAAAAGTCAACTCGTGGTCAACCCCGACTTTGGAGCGTCAACGAGTCAGCATGAAGTCCCGGAAAGGAGTCGCAAGAAGAATTCCGGAAGTTTGGTCAAAGTCAACCTTTGGTCAACTCCGAGGGTCGCGGTCAAAGTCAAGGCGAAGTCAACTTTGTGACTCATCCACTTGTGCAATTAATTTTCAGCTACACCACACTAGATTTGGTGAGGTCACCCATTAATTACTCCTTCTTTTGTTCACATGAGGATTTACCCCTTTACCCTTCATTTAATTCATCCAACCCTTAGATCTAACCCTAGCTCATCCTAACCCTTCATTCTCCCTTCCTTTGCCTATTTATACCCCACTTGTTGCCTCATTAGGGCATCCATTCAGCTGCCCCCATCTCCATCACTTTCCCTTTCCCCTTTCTCTCTTCTCCCTTAGATCTAGGGCTGCCCACGGGTCGTCCGTCGACCGGTCGACACCTGGCCGTCGAACGGTCGACCAGCGTCGGGTCAGCCACAAACCACCACTTCCTCACCTCCTTTCCTCCACCACCCTTCATCAAATCTTCTCCCCACGATGTCTACTACCTCCACCACCACTTTGGGCAGCTGGGATCCTCACCAAGTCATCAAGATCCATCATCAAAGCCAAGGAGGAGCAAGAGAGCATCTATTGAGCATCCCTCATCTCTACTCTCTCTTTTCCTTATGTTTAGAGTTTATATTTGTAAATTGATGATGTATACTATGATGCTTAGTGAGTAGTTACTTTGTTGGGGACTAGGGTTGTGTGCCCTAGTCCAATGTGACTATGTGATGCTTTGATTTATGAATAAATGCCTTTGTTGGTTTATGAGTATGTGTATTGTCTATTTTAATATGTGTTGGATGTATATTTGAGGAATTAGTCACTCTTTGGTATGCATTTGATCCATCTTGTATGAGTGTGTAGGGTTTGACCACTTTATTATACTCTAGGCAATTGGCAATATGTGTGATGAGCATGTTTCATTTGTGTGATCCTTTATTCATGAGCTTTTACGCCTCCTTTCTTTCTACCCTCCCGCGGAGAGTCCCTAAGACCCTAATAAGGCTTAGGAATACCTTAGAGAGAATCCACTCCATATCGATAATATCGGTGGAGTGGTGGATCACACTTGTGTTGCTTGTTTGGGTCCCTAAGCTTCGACTCTTTTACGCCTCTTAAGCACTTTAGGAGATCCGGTATTAGGTAACATAGAGGGATCTCCTATGACACCTAGAGAGTTTGAATGACCCTAATAAGGCATTCGAATACCTTAGGTAAGCACGGTCCTAGAACCATAACATGGCTAGGATACGGGGCTTGATTCGTAGACACATTGGCATGGTTTCATGTTAGTGCATCATTAGTTGCATTGGACTCGGGGTTTGCCCGAAAACCCCAACACCCATCTTACTTTATTTGCACATTTTTACTTTCTTGCATTTTAATTGTTGTTTGTCATTACTTTGCACTATCTTTCGAAAACCCAAAAACACTACACCTCTACACACACATTGTCATATACACGCCTCATCCACTTTTTTCATCTCTTGTCTCATCATATTTGTGCATCTTCTTTGGTTGCTTATTTGCCAAGGGGTTGAAGGGCCTTCGATCTCCGTTGGAACGACAACCCCGGATCTTAAATATACTTACTAACTTTTGGCAATCGTCAAATGGCGCCGTTGCCGGGGAAGTAGACCAGCTATCGGCATACTCCTTGAAGTCCTTCGAGACACAACGGAGTTCCATTGTGCTCTGCAGGGATGCGGTAGCCACCAACTGGAATATGTACTTCCAGATCTCCACCGGAAGTTCACTCCAATCAGTGTTCTTGGAACGTTTGCTGCACTCTCCTTTGTTCACCATTGTGTAAGAGAAAATTGAGATGCTTGTTTGATAACAGATATGAGGTGAGTAACACAACTCCTTATCCCATGTATTTAAACCAAACTTTCCACCGTAAGGGAAACCTTTCTTTAATGCGAGTGCGGTGCACTCAGCAACCCACTAAGAATAATTATTGCTCATATCTGTCTCAATTACTCAAAAGTATCGCCCACGATACAAGATTCCACAAGATTTAATCAACAAAAACTCAGTCTTCCACTAACACCGGTCATAATGGCTCTTTACTTTAACTTTCGCATAATTAATTCCTCAAAAGATGCGAGGTCTCACAAGAGTGGAACTGTATGTGGAAAATCCATGCATCGGGGAAAAAAATCTTCCACGATCTCCAAGGTCTCCGACAATTAGCTGTAAATTAGCCACTCACTTTTGCTTTTGAAATTTTCAAATCCTCCACCAACAATAAATATACCCCTTACGCATCCACTAACAGATACTTTCCATTAGTGCTATAACCTCCTTTCTCTTTCAAAGAGAACTTCTTCACCCCACTTCTCAGAAATTTACACCAACTCAAACATGTCACGCAAAGTGAATTCGTTCAGTGAATTACTTCAATCTGATCCCTCTGAAAGCCAATTTTTTTAGGGCTTAGATGAAATAATTTCACTAGCAATCGAATTCAACAACGATATCGATATGCTAGACATGCTTCTAGCAGAAGACGAAGCCATTGAAGCAGCCCCAAGTCCACAAGTATCATCTCCACAAGCTGAACCTGGTCCATCCCAACGTATTCCACTGAGGAAGAGCTTCACCAAATACCAAGTCCAAGCATTGAAGGACTTCGTCGAGGCTTTTCCACAGCCAACTGTTCAACAGCGACAAGATTTGGGTGACCAAATAAGGTTAACGTTTGCACAAGTCTCTGCCTGGGTGATAAAGCATCGACCCCGAACGCCTGCCCAAACAACTCGTCAACAAAATTTTCTGCTGAGACAGAAAATCAATGAGCTTCAAGCTCAACTTAGTCAGTACCAAGCTGCATTCAGCCGAATCAACTGCAACCATTGTGGAAATCGAGTCACTCCCAATAGTGAGCTACTAAAAGGGATTGAAGAGACTACCCCACAACCTCAGACTCTTCCAATTCCTGCAGTCATCGGTCCAAGGGAAAAGTCTCACATGAGGAGGGATATTCAAAAGTGTATGTCGATCCCACATCACTCTTCTTCTACACAACAACCATCAGACAACATCAACCGTTCAGAACCTGAAGAAGCATCTGTCGTGGCAGACACAACCAAGATTTCTGAAATCATTGTGTCGGTCAGAGATGAGCTAATCATCATGACATCTGCTGCTGCGCCACTGTGGATCTCTGCACTCAAATCCAGCTCTGTCACGCTTCATGAGTTCCTGAATGAAGCAGAGTACAAGAGAGTCTTCACTAACGGTATAGACCTTACTCCCACTAACTTCCAAACTGAAGCTTCTCGCTACACAGCCACTATTCCCCTCAGTCCTGTCGTACTCGTGAATATCTTCATGGATGTGGACCAATGGTCCACCATATTCAGTAGCATCATTTCAAGGGCGAGTATCCTTGATGTCTTGTCATCAGGGACTACTGAAAGCTACCACGACACCATCCAAGTCATGACTGCTGAATTCCAGGTGACCAGTCCATCTGTCTCCACTCGTGTAACTCACTTTGTTCATTATTGCCAACGACAAACAGAACAAAGTTGGGCAATAATTGACGTCTCTGTGGACGGTTTAAGCTCAAATCTGGGTCCACACTCAAAATCTCAATGCAAGAAGCGTCCATCCGGATGCTTAATCCAAGACTTGTTCAACGGCAGCTCTCGTGTCGTATGGGTGGAACATGTTGATGTACAGGATCAAATCATGCACCAAACATACCGAACGCTAGTGGAGTCAGGCATAGCCTTTGGAGCAAGGCGATGGGTAGAAATACTTCAGAGGCAAGCGGAACGGTTAAATTATTCCGCGGCTGACACTTATCCACCTCAAGACTTTTGTGTCATACCATCTGTGGAAGGAAGAAGAAACTTGTTGCAGATGGCATGCATAATAGTGACAGACTTTTTCACAGACATCGGCAACTCTACTGCTCATGAATGGAAGGTAGCTGAACAAACCAAGTTCAGGGGTTCAGGGATAAGAGTCTCCACCAACAAAATCTGGAACAGGCTGAATAAGCCTCATGGTCTCACTCGAACTGCATCTGCAATAATCCAGCATCATGTCTCTCTCCGAAAGCTGTTTGACTTCTTCATTGACGTACAAACTCGGAACCAGTGGGACCACCTAGCATTGGAAAAAGAAGTACAGGAGATTGCACACATCACAACTGGTCATGATCCACGCAATTGTGTCTCCTTGTTGCAAATGCACAACACCTATATACTCCAAGAAAGTTGTACTGATTCAACAGGGTCATACGTGATTTATGCCCCTATTAGTCAGTCAACGGTACAGAAGTTAATAGGCGGTTGTGAGTTAGGTACAGTTGTATTCCTAACTTCAGGTTTTTCAATTCTACCAGATATGCCTACTGCTGGAAGGACAAAAGGGGTCTCAGACAATCCATACATTGGTTGTCTAGTAACGGTAGCAACACAGATCTCTACTGAGTTGCTGAAGAACAAGAAGGGGTCAGTGGATCAAGTCTGTCGTTTGATCCAGGGTACGGTTGAGAGAATTAGAAATGTAGCCATGTAAGACTATCAATTTCGGAATTGTAATTTGTACTTTATATTCTTAACAACACAACAGCACTGAAGAGCACATGATGGGGATCCGCCGCGGTCGGGCCATCACTCGATAAATACTGTGAGTAATTAAGCATACGAAGTAACCATTACTTGAATGAATCTAAGAACCTAACGCCAAACCGTAAGCCAAACCTAAGCTCTAAACCCTAACTTCACTTCACAATTCTAAAACTCGTTTCATCTCCGTAGAGCGTTCCATTGCTCAATCACTTCCTTAGAGCATTGTTTTGCTCTGATACCAATCTGTCACGCCCCGATTTTCAAATCAAATAATAAGGCATTTTGCCCTTAATTACAAACCATTTCGGGAACGTGACGACATGGAATATCAAATACAAATATGCACTAGAATTTTTTTTTCTTTTTAATTCAAGTACACAACACCAACTCCATGCCCAACATTGTAATTTCAAACTCAATACAAGAGTCGAATATTACATACCAAATATTTATATAATAAATTGATACATCAAAATATTACATAAATAAATCTTCAGAGTGCGAAGCATAAAATAGCGGAAGTCTTATAACCCAACAAAAAGTATGCAGCCTTGCATTACTCCTGGTTATCCTAACCTGCAGGTATAACCCCTACACCGTGGAATAGTGTACCGGGTTAAATCAACAAACCCGGTCAGCTTACGAAGCTGGTATGAGTTAACTCAGTTTTACTCACCCTAAACCGTTTATCAAAAATATACATATATATATTTTGTTTAAAACAAATATATGTAATTTATATTCTTCAAAAAGAATTCAAATCCCGAAAATTCATATTATAAAATATAATGAACCTACGCATCCCATAATACGTATTTTAACCCCACACGTCCCATAACGTGTATGTTAATCCCAGAGTAATTCAGAATATTAAACAATATAAACCTTCCCCAAAATCATTTCCCAAAATTATGATTTCTTTCTTTTTAAGAAAAGTAAATCATCATAATAATTACTTCAATTTTTAAAGAAGTAAAAACTTCAAAATACAATTCAATATTATTCAAGAATTGTAATTCATTTATCAATGCTTCAAATATTAAGAAGCAATTTCAACAACTCACACAAAATCATTTATAACTTAGCCTGATTAAAAGTGAGATTCATCTCCTTTTAATACATCAAGTTATTTTTAACTTCGCCTGATTAAAAGTGAGAATACTATTTTTCTTCTCCTTTTAATACATCAAGTTAATCAACAATACGGACGGATAAAGCGAGAGTACCATTTTTCCCCTCCTTTATTAGTATTATGCAGTCTAGAGCTCTAACTGAATGGGCTACCATTTTTCACCCATTTAACATTGTCCAAAATCATTCAAATAGGCAAACACAATATCTTATTTTGAATTATTGTGTTCCCACAAAATTCACAAATCAAAACAATAAAATGAATATTTTTCAAATATTGTTTTAACAACAAAATCACAAACAAACTGATATATCAATTAAATTATTTATTTAATTATATATCACAAAATCATTTAAATAAATATAATTACTTATTTTTGCAAACAACCCAATATGAATTAATATTCATATATAAAAACATCGTGTGATTCACTCACCTCTTAATCCTGCTGCGTCTTCGAATAAGAATCAGGAATCGACAAGCGTGTACGCAACACCTTTCATAACACCTATGATTATGCAATTTCCAATTAGCATAATACACTTCCAAAATAATTCAATGTTCCTCAAATGTCACTTAGGACATCGGAAATATTAATCTAGACCATTTGACCAAAAGTCAACCGTCGGTCAACGTGGGTCCCACGTCTACTATTCATCAACGGGTCCCACACAAAATCCGAAACTTCCAAAATCCATCAACATGCTTATTTCTAGCATCCTAACATCATATCCAATTATGGTGATGATCCAACGATCGGATCATCACGGATCTAACGATCCATATCTATCGATTAATTGATCATTAATCAAACGGTTCAATTTCAACAATCCAACCGTACAACATGCTTATAATATCAATCCTAACCACACGATCAAATTTGATGATCATCTGACGGTCGGATCTCTCGAATCGTAAATAGTACGATCCGATAAATCGGGTTAATTGACCATCGGTCAAACGACCGAATTTGACAAAACTTCAAACACGAAAGTTGTTCGTATCGACGAACCAAGTCAAACGGAGCAAAGAACTGCTCCTGGACCGGCCGGACGCGCCGCCGCCGGCGGTGGTCAGACGCCGGAGAAAAGTTCTCCGATTGACACCAAATTTTACCAGAGTGTTCATCTCAACAATCCAAACAAGTTTGATAACTACCTCAAAGTCCGAATCGAAGTGGAAGTGGCCGGAATCCGGCGTTAACTCGTTTTGAACCCAAAAACTTCAAATCGTCGTTGCCGCCGATCTAGGCCGTGCCGCCGTGATCCACCACCATGGGAAGGTTGCTGGCGAGGAGGGGAACAAAACCCGACTTCTCCCGACGTCGGAGGTGGCCGGAAAAAGGAGATCGGACCGGGTCGGTTTTGCCGCGTCTGCCGCCGCTCGATCCGTCATCTTCCGGCGAGATCCGGTGGCGGGGAGCACCACCAGTCGACCGGCGAGCTCAGTCTGCATCGGTCGGTGGCCGGCCCGTCGCCGAAGGTGGCTGGACGCGCCGCCACGCGCCGGGTCGGGTCACGGGTCGCCGGCGGGTAAACGGGTCCTTTGGAGAGAATTTCCAGAATTTTCCGGAATTTTCCGAAATTTTTATGATTTTCCGAAAAATACCCTATATTTATAGGATTTCGACAAAACTTCCGAGGTCCATAACTTCTTCATACGATGTCCGTTTTCAGTAAACCAAATTCCTACGAACTCGATTCGACGAGTTCTACAACTTTCATGAAGGAAGTTTTCCCAGATTCTCAACGGATACAAAGTTACCTTTTTTAACCTCTCGTAACTTATAATTACCGCCGTAATTATCGTTTTACGACGAAAACCTCTAAAAATACGAAATCACACCATTTCACTTCAAATTTCACGACCTATTTTATAAAAATAGTATCGAAATTTTCGGGGTATTACAAAACAGCACCTACAATGCTTCTCCGTACAGTCTGCACCGGCACAGAAAAAGCCCAAGCGGGACCCTTGGAAGATAGAATTCTCCGACGAGGAAGAAGCTGGTATCGTGACCCCCCACGACGATCCTCTCGTGATCTCGGCCAAGGTTCACACTGACCTAATGCACAAGGTGCTAGTGGACGGCGGCAGTTCCGCAAATGTCATCTTCAAGAGTGCATACCTCAAGCTGGATCTACGCTCGAAAACATATCTAGGACGGTGAATCCGCTAATAAGCTTCTCAGGAAACCTGGTTCAGCCTCTCGGCAGCATCTGGCTCAACGTCGAGGTCGGTCAGTACCCCAGGTCTCGAAAAGTATCGGCCCACATGCTGGTGGTAGACTGCGAATCTTCCTACAACTTCATTCTCGGTAGGCCAATCCTCTGTCAGATCAAGGCCTGTGTGTGCTACTATTTACTCATGCTCAAATTCCCTACTCCCGCCGGAGTCGCCTCCATCAGGGGAAGCCAGCCAATGGTCCGGTCATGCTACGCCCAGGAAACCAAGCCACGGCGTCCCTGCCGGGACGTGTGCAACGTTACTATCCGTAATGAAGCGGCAAAGACCGACAGGCCGGATGACCCTCGGGAGGGAGCAGTGATTACCCAAGGTAAACCCCATGAGGAAATAGAACGCATCACCCTGTTCCCAGAACAGCCTGACAGAATGGTCAAGATCGGTACTGGACTACCGGTAACCCTCCGGGATAGCTTGATCAAGCTCCTGAGGGACAATGCCTCTGTCTTCGCCTGGTCCTATGCAGACATTCCCGGTATCTCCACCACCATTATCTCCCATAAGCTCGGGATAGACCCCGCCTACTGGCCGGTACGACAAAAGAGAAGGGTAGGAGACCAGGAGCGATACGAGGCCATGAAAGCAGAAGTCGACAAACTCTTGAGCATCGGTTTCATCCGCGAGGTTCAGTACCCTCGATGGTTATCAAACCCGGTGCTGGTAAGGAAGCCTAACGGGAAGTGGCGAATGTGCATCGACTTCACCGATCTCAATCGGGCGTGCCCCAAAGACAGTTTCCCCTTACCGAGGATCGACCAGATGGTGAACTCTACCGCTGGACACGAGGCCCTCAGCTTCATGGATGCTTACTCAGGCTACAACCAGATCAAACTTGATCCCGAAGACCAGGAGCACACCTCCTTTATGACCAACCAGGGTCTTTACTGCTACAACGTCTTGCCCTTCGGACTGAAGAATGCCGGTGCCACATGTCACGCCCCAATTTTCAAATCAATTAATAAGGCATTTTGCCCTTAATTACAAATCATTTCGGAAACGTGACGACATGGAATCAAATACAAATATGCACCAGAATTTTTTTTCTTTTAATTCAAGTACAACAACACATACTCCATGTCCAATAAATGTAAATGTTGACCCGTTCTTTAGGGTTACATAATACAAACCATAAATTAAATAATAAATTGATATTACAAGATATTAATTAATTTATCCATCAGAGTAAATTTATTACAAGACAGCGGAAGTCAAATAATAACACTTACGGTCGATAACGGTTTACCGACCAAACCTTCAATGCATCTCTGGTTACCTAACCTGCACGATTAAACCCTACACCGTGGAATAGTGTACCGGGTTATATCAACAAACCCGGTCAGCTTACGAAGCTGGTATGAGTGATCTAAGTTTTACTCACACTGAAACATATTTACCCAAAACTGAATTCTTTGTTTTTCAAAGAATCGTTTAAAATCAAAAGTTACATTTCCAAAGCGGAAGATTCGTATTATCTAATATACTGAACCTACGCGTCCCATAACACGTATTTTAACCCCACACGCCCCATAAACGTGTATGTTAATACCAGGGTAATCCAGCATGTTAAATAATATAAACCCTCGATCTTTACTCACACAAAACCAAATTCATCTTCAAATGATTAAAAACGAGAATACCATTTTTCTTCTCCTTTTAATAAATCATTATTTCAAAAACAACACGGACGAATAAAGCGAGAGTACCATTGTTCCCCTCCTTTATTAGGATTCCACATGACGGATAAAGCCAGAATACCAATGTATTCTCCTTCATTACATAGTATCCTTCAGCGATGGATAAAGCCAGAATACCAATGTATTCTCCTTTATACATAAAGTGTTCATCTTTGTTTTCGAAGAACACTTGGATACGTGGATATGCAGTCTAGAGCTCTAACTGATGGGCTACCATTTTTCACCCATTTACTTTGTCCACAGGACAGTCCGTTTGTACAAAATCATTTAAATAGGCGAACACAATATCATAATTTGAAATGTTGTGTTCCCACAAAATTCACAAATCAAAACAATAAAATGAATAATTTTCAAATATTGTTTTAACACCAAAATCACAAGCTGATATATCAATTAAATTATTTATTTAATTATATATCACAAAATCATTTAAATAAATATAATCATTTATTTTCGCAAACAACACAATATGAATTAATATTCATATATAAAAATATCGTGAGATTCACTCACCTCTAATTCCTGCTGCGTCTTCAAATAGTAACCAGGAATCGATAATGCTAGCCAATTGCTTCATGATTCCAAAATACCTATGATTATGCAATATCCAATTAGCATAATACACTTCCAAAATAATTCAATGTTCCTCATACGTCTCCTACGACATCGGAACTATTAATCGAGACCATTTGACCAAAAGTCAACTGTCGGTCAACGTGGGTCCCACGTCTACTATTCATCAACGGATCCCACACGAAATTCCAAAACTTCCAAAATCTACCAACATGCTTATTTCTAGCATCCTAACATCATATCCAAAAATAGTGATGATCCAACGGTCGGATCATTACGGATCTAACGATCCATAATCATTGCATAATTGATCGTTGATCAAACGATCTAATTTCAATAATCCAACGGTCCAACATGCTTATAATCTCAATATTAACCCCACGATCAAATTTCATGATCATCTGACGGTCGGATCATCACGAATCGTAAATCGTACAATTCGATAATCGGGTTAATTGACCATCGATCAAACGACCGAATTTGACAAAAGTCAAAACACGAAAGTTGTTCGTATCGACGAATACAAGATTTTGGACGTAAAACTTTTGCCATGCAAGCTGCCACGCGCCGCCATGCACCACCGCGAGTGGCGGCGGCGGCGGCGGTCAACTTTCTCCGATGAACCTAAAATTTTACCAGAATGTAGAACTCAACAATCCCAACAAGTTTAGTAACTACCTCAAAGTCTGGATCGGAGTGGAAGTGGCCGGAATCGGTGTCGGTGTGTTTTAGATCCCAAAAAGTGCAAGGTTTTGTTCCCGCCGATCTAGGCCGTGCCGCCGTGATCCACCACCATGGGGTGGTTGCTGGAGAGGAGGGGAGCAAAACCCAACAGGTCTCATCGCCGGAGGTGGCCGGAAACGTCGCCGGCAAGCTTCCCCTTTTTGGCAGAAACTGTCGGCTCCGGTTGACAACTTTCCGTCAAGAATTTGGGGAAAGTTCCTTCGGGAGAAATGAAGAGGAGGACGAGACGAGTCCAACGCCACCGACTACGTCGCCATCGGACGCTGGACGCGCCGCCACGCTCCGGCGGAAAATCCGGCTGCGTTGGGAGAGTTTGGGAAATTTTCGGGCAAAAATGAAATTTCTGAAAAATACCCAATATTTATACAAAATTTTCCAAACTTCCGAAGGCCATAACTTCTTCATACGATGTCCGTTTTCGGGGAACCAAATTCCTACGAACTCGATTCGACGAGTTCTACAACTTTCATGAAAGAAGTTTTCCCAAATTCTCAACGGATACAAAGTTACCTTAATTTACCTTGTGTAACTTATAATTACCGCCGTAATTATCGTTTTACGACGAAAACCTCTAAAAATATGAAATCGCACCATTTCACTTCAAATTTCACGAACTATTTTATAAAAATAATACGGGAATTTTCGGGGTATTACACCACATACCAGCAGTTAGTCAACTGCATGTTCTCCAGGCAGATTGGCAAACCATGGAAGTATACGTGGACGACATGCTCGTCAAAAGCGTTGTTGCTACCATTTCATATCTGTCCCGGTACAGACCCCGTAACGGGTCAGGAGTAGCCCACCATCGTTGAACAGCCCACCTCTGGGCCCAATGACAACGCCCCAGCGGCATTTTCCCGCTCGGTAGGGATCCCCTACCGAGTGCACTGCATTGACAATGCCCCAGCGGCCCAGGCAACGCCCCAGCGGCATCTACCCGCTCGGTAGGGATCCGCTACCGAGTGCACTGCCCGGACAACGTCCCAGCGGCATCTCTCCACTCGGTAGGGATCCCCTACCGAGCTTACAATTAAAGCCCTGGCGATACCCCAGCGGTTCCAGCAATACCAGGCCGGGTGTACCGACAACAAGTCTTCCCCTCGGCTTCGCAGGGACATCTCTCGACCAGGTACCGAGGGCACACAGCCCAATCGGTACTAGCACAGCCACCTGTCAACACGTGCTTATCCACTACTTCGCGGATCGCACTAAGCCGAACACGCATACCGCACTAAGCACCGCCGTCCTTCGGTGCGCGTGTCGAGGTAGTGGATTATATAATATTCCCTCGTGTCAAGGGATGTCCCCCACGCCAGGGAAGCTTGTCCCCGACCTCAACTCATATATAAGGAGTCCTCACTCCTTATTCAAGTAAGTTCTCTCCATTCCTAGAAACACTCTGCTCAGATCCTCTCGGGACTAACTTGAGCGTCGGAGGGTACTCGGTCGGTACACGCCGACCTCCCCCTGACCTTTGTCTTTTGCCTTCAGGTACTCAAGTGCACCCTAGGTGCGTCCCTACCGAGCAGCTGGGAAACGGCAGAAACAAGCGTTAAGCAAAGTGATCACCTTACCAACCTCCATCCTTCACGATTATGGGATGAAACTCAATCCCGAGAAATGCGTCTTTTACGTCGGTGAGGGTAAGTTCCTCGGTTTCTTGGTCAGCCACCGGGGCATCGAAGCCAACCCCGAAAAGATTCGAGCCATCCTGGATTTAAAGTCTCCTAAAACCTTTAAGGATGTCCAAAGCCTTAACGGCAGAATCACAGCCCTCTCCCGGTTCATATCACGGTCTACCGACCGGTGTGCTCCCTTCTTCAAGATACTCAAAACCGGGAAGAAATTCGAAGGCTGGACCACCGAGTGCGAACAAGCCTTCACAACCCTAAAAGGATACTTAGCAGCAGCTCCGCTCCTCAGCAGACCAGTGTTGGGGGAGCCACTGTTCCTATACCTATCGGTCTCCCGGACGGCAGTGAGCTCAATCCTTGTCAGGAGCAGTAACAAGGAAGACTTACCGGTAGACTACGCGAGCAAATCTCTACTGGATACCGAGACTCGGTACCCGGAGATAGAACGGCTCGTTTTGGCACTCATGGTCTCGGCTAGGAGACTCCACCCTTACTTCCAGTCTCACCCCATTGTCGTCTTGACCGACCACCCACTACGGCTAATCTTGCAAAAGCCTGAGGCATCGGGGCGACTCACGAAGTGGAGCATTGAACACAACGAGTTTGACATAGCCTATCGGCCCAGACCGGCAATCAAGGCACGAGTGCTAGCAGACTTCGTCTATAAGTTCACACCCGAACACGCAGACACCAACCAACAGCCATCGGTAGAGAAAAAAACTCCCGCCGAAGATGCCCCGACTACCGTTTGTGGGCAGCCATTTTATCCATCCATACCGATCTGGCAGTTGTACGTGGACGGCGCCTCAAACGCCCACGAAAGCGGGGCAGGACTCGTCTTCATTACCCCACATACCGAGAGCCCCGACACATCTCACCTGCAGTGTGCCCTCCGGTTCAATTTCAAAGCTTCCAACAATGAAGCCGAATACGAAGCACTTCTGTCAGGCCTCCGGCTAGCCAGTGATATGGGAGCCAGGCAACTCCAAGTCTTCAGTGATTCTCAGCTCATTGTCAACCAGGTCACATGGGACTACCAAGCAAAAGACTCCACCATGCGTCGGTACGTGACCCTGGTAAAAGACCTCACACTTGGGTTCTCGTATTTCAAATTAACAAAGGTACCGAGGGATGAGAACCAACGGGCTGACGCTCTAGCCAGAATAGCTTCCGTTGTTGACCCCAACCCAGGGGACTCGGTACCCATCATCATGCTGGAACACCGCAGTACCGAGACGACACCCGCCGAGGTGAACCACTTACGTCTCGAAGAAGCAAACTGGATGACACCAATCCTAGAGTATCTGCGGGATGGCTCCCTCCCGAGAAACAACGATGAGGCAAAGAAAGTAAGATTCTGGTCCTCCCGGTACCTCATCATCAACAATCATCTTTACCGAAGTGCCCATTCAATGCCATACCTACGATGCCTCGGACCCGCCGAGTCCCGGGAGGCGATCAGAGAGGTACATGAGGGCATATGCGGCCACCACCCGGGAGGAAGAGCAATGGCTCACAACCCTTCTCCGGGACGCCGTGTCTTTCACCAGGCAATGCAAATCCTGCCAGTTCAACGCACCGAATGTGTCGAAGCCATCCCAGCCATTGGAGACGATGGTCAACCCATGCCCATTCGCCCAATGGGGTTTAGACCTAATCGGGCCAATGCCAAAGGGTACCGGCGGTGTTGAATATGTGGTTGTCGCCACCGACTACTCCACCAAATGGACAGAGGCCAAGGCCCTAAAATCCATCACTTCCCAGCAAATTCAAATATTCATCTGGGAAAACATCATTTGCCGCTTCGGTGTACCTCAAATCATTGTCACCGACAACGGAAGGCAATTCGACTCCAACTCCTTCGGGGAATTCTGCCATTGCAAGGGCATCACCCTTTACTTCGCATCGGTAGCCCACCCCCAGACCAACGGTCAGGTAGAGGCAGTAAATAAAATCCTGAAGAGGACAATGAGGACCAAGCTGGGCGAAAAGAAAGGCGCATGGCCTGAATTGCTACCGAAGGTACTTTGGGCATACCGCACCTCATATAAGGCTGCCACCGGGGAAACCCCATTCTCCCTCGCTTTCGGTGCAGAAGCGGTAGTACCGGTTGAGATTAATTCCACAACCCACAGGATCGACACCTTCGATCCGAACGAAAATGAAGAGCAGTTGTACCTCAACCGTGATCTACTCGAGGAACGTCGGGAACAAGCCATCCTCTGGAACGCAGAACACAAGAACAGGCTCAAACGCAAGTTTGATGCAAAGGCAAAGGTCCGGTACCTTAAGCTGGGGGACTGGGCACTGCGCTGGGTACGATTAAGTACGAAAGACTTCGCGGCCATGACGTTCAACCAAAAATGGGAAGGTCGTACCAGGTAGTTGAGGTTATCAAGCCTGGTACTTACCGGTTAATGGACTCCAACGGGTACATACTCCCACACCCGTGGAACATCGAGCACCTGCGGTACTACTACCCGTAGGCCGTGTCCATCAAAGTACCGGAACACACCGATAGGAGGGTCCACACCCCCTAATGAAAGTTGTCACTAAAACGGAAGGGTCGAGCAGAGCTCCCACCGGTACTCTTGTAAAAGCCCGGTTACAAACCGGCCAGGAGCAACGTCTCTTGTTCAAAATACCAAATTAGCATCACTTACCATCGGTAAAGTTCAACTCGCTAAACTGTGAAATATTCTCACCCAACGAGGGACGCCTAAGGGAAGAAAGTAAAACTCTTGTAAGTCATGTGGCCGGTACCAGCGACCCCCATGCATAAGTTTCCCCATTTTTTCCAAAACATGTGGCCGGTACCAGCTACCCCTATGTAAAACTCTTGTAAGTCATGTGGCCGGTACCAGCGACCCCCATGCATAAGTTTTCTTTTTTTTATCAAAACATGCAGCGTGTCCCAGCGACTCCCATGTAAATTTTCCAAAACACGTGGCCGGTACCAGCGACCCCCCTGTGAAACTCTTATAAGTCATGTGGCCGGTACCAACGACCCCCATGCATAAGTTTCCCCCTTTTTTCCAAAACATGTGGCCGGTACCAGCTACCCCCATGTAAAACTCTTGTAAGTCATGTGGCTAGTACCAGCGACCCCCATGCATAAGTTTCCCCTTTTTTCCAAAACATGTGGCCGGTACCAGCTACCCCCATGTAAAACTCTTGTAAGTCATGTGGCCAGTACCAGCGACCCCCATGCATAAGTTTTCTTTCTTTTATCAAAACATGCAGCGTGTCCCAGCGACTCCCATGTAAATTTTTCAAAACATGTGGCCGGTACCAGCTACCCCCATGAGAAACTCTTATAAGTCATGTGGCCGGTACCAGCGACCCCCATGCATAAGTTTACCCCTTTTTATCATGACATGCGGCCGGTACCAGCTACCCCCATGTGAAACTCTGACAAGTCATGTGGCCGGTACCAGCGACCCCCATGCATAAGTTTTCCCCATGCATACATCCACGATGCCGGTATCAATTACCTACGTGAGATGAACGTAAAATGAAGATATATACCGGAAGACAGACTAACAAATCTAGTCCTCCCGAGTAAACACTTGAAATATTCATAAAGTGCAATTTTATAAACGAAAAGGCGAAGCACGCCATTATCCAACAAAAAATAATAAGGCCCCACGGCCAACAGTACTAGCTCCCGAGCAAGCAGTCCCTACCGGGACAATTGTTCAAAAATGGGTTGAAAGTAAACCCCCAAAAAAAAAAAAAAAAAGATTACAAGGCCCTTGGGAGTTGACTCCAGTCCTGCTCCGGGAAGGCATCCTTAATCTTCCCAAGGATATAGACACCTCCATCGATGTAAGCCGTGACCTGCTCCACAGCACGCTCACGATCGCGCCGGTAGGCCATCACAGCCTCTTCCCTGGCCTTACCGAGAACTTCCTCCAGCTGCCTGTCAAAATCGGCTTGGACCCGGGCAACTTCGGAGGCCACGACAGCCTTGGCCTTCTCCTCCGCCTCCTGAACAAGCCTACCGGCATCCTCCTTGACCTTGGCAAGCTCAGCCATCGCCTCCTCCTTAGCTTTGTACATGCTATCATAACCGTCCTTGAGACTCTCGGCCCGACCACCGACAGAGCGCAGCTCCTCCCAGTACCGGCGCTCCAACATCAGCTCCTCACATGCCAACTGCAGTACCGCCAAAAATAGCTCAAAAAAACAAAAAAAGCATATGAGCTACATGCATGAAAACGGTACCTTCTGCTTGCACTGGAAGAGCAGGTCCCTCTGTTGCTTCATCGTCATGGTCGGGAAATTGGCCAACTGAGATGACGGGAGAGGGTCCACCAAGGCCTTCCTGACACAACCAAGGAACAGTTTGGCGTTCTCTGACTCGACCGCCTTACCAAAGATGGGAGCAGACTGAGTACTGCAGGTAGCCAATGCAGTACCGGCACCCTCACTCGGCCCGTCAACAGGAGCGTCCGCCTGCACCTTCTGCCTTTTGTGGTGCTCCCTCACCTGTTTAATAAACTACAAAGGTGTAAGTACCGACAAGAGAAGTAAGGGTCAAAAGAAAGGAAAAGCATCGGGCTTACCTCATCCCGGGCAGTCCTCTTCAAAGACGCCGTAGCAACCTCTGCTGAGATCTCAGCAGTCTCGGGGACCCCCGAGTCCTCCTCTTCCACATCAGCCTCAGAGGTGGCACGAACCCGTTTGGCTTTCTTCTTCTTCCTCTTCCCGGCAGCATCAACAGTAGCACCGGTAGCCTCAACAGGAGCACCGGCAGTCTCCGCAACAACTAGTTGGGCCTCGGGAAGTGGGTCTTCACCCACGGCCCTCCTCAGCAGGTAAAAATCTCTACGCTCCCGACCCATGCTTTGCTCATCGGAAAGTTTGCGGTACCGACCGAACTGGCGAAGAACTACAGACAATCACCGGTAAGGCACATGTAAAAAAAAAAAAGACAACAAAAGAGAAAAGACAACAAGTCTGGTAACGGAAGCCACTTACAAGGATTCGGAATCGCAGCCAAACCAGAGAAGTGCAACGAGTACCGGTTCAGAAGCACTGTAGACCTTCTCAGGACTATGGAAATATGCTCCCGAATCCACTCGATCTCCGTCTCTTGCTCGTCGGTAAGTTTCCTCCAAGACTGGTCAACTGCACAAACAGGGAGGAAAAGATTAGTACCGAGAAACAAAAGGGTGCACAACTACCAAGTGTGAACTCGGGAAGACTATCAACCAGGGTTGTCTCTAAAGTCACAGGGCACCCTCTTCAGCGGTGGGTCGGATCCTTCAGGAAACTCCCACTGACCCCCCACAAAGAAGTATATGTTCTTCCAGGTCTGCTGGGAGGTAGGGTTGCCAAACACCAACGGGTCCCTGATGATCTCGGGACTCCCGATTTCATGGGACTCAATATCGGCCTCACCGGCCATCCCCTCCCGAACCAAGGCACTCTTCTTAAGACAACACCGGGTCACCCTCTTATACTTGTGCTCGAAATCCATCAACTTCGTGTCTCGGGGACACTCTGCACAAGGCTTCCCTACCGACTTGGCCTTGTACCAACCCTTATCGGTTTTTGAGTGCTGCTCCAGGGTCCACTGGCTAAAGAACACCGCCAAGTCTGGCTCACCGAAACCACAGTGACGGTACAGGGTGTATAGCGCGTCGAGACACCGCCAGGTGTTGGGATTCAGCTGAGCAATGGCAAGGCCAACCTCGGCCAGGAACTTCTGTTGGTACGGTGGCAGTGGAATCCGTAGACCCTCCCCAAAAAAGAACGGATGTACCAAGGTTTCACCCGGTACCAAAGACGCCCTCTTGAGCTCCCCCTTCTCCGGTAGGCGCATGATTACTGAATTCGGAATGTTGAACGCCTCCCTCAGGGCCGCCAGGTCATCATCGGTAGAGGCACTGAGCTTCAGGCGGTCTACCGCAAACCCCACAGGTACCGATTCGTCTGGTACCTCCCCTTCAGCAGTCTCCGCCTCAGACCGAGGCTCCCCACCTTCTCCCACTTCGGTGGCCGGCGCCGAACTACTACTACCGGGAATAAACTTGCCCTCCTTGATCGTATTTAACGGCTCTATATCTTCGCCGGTAGTGATGTTCCTCATCACCGTCTCAAACATGCATTCAATGCGGACGACGTTGGTACCGGACGAGCAGGATCGAGTCTCGCTGCTGCTACTCCCGGTACTAGAGGCCACGTCGACAATCTCCACCGAAGGAGACCTCTCTGGATCTTCACCAGAGAAGGCATTGCCGCTTCCTACACTCTGGCTTTCCGAATCAGACATCTGCAAGAAGTAAACTAAGTTGCTTACCGGGACGACAATCCTATGCCTATGCAACCTAGCTCGGTACTAAGGCAGGACACCGGTACACAAACTGTAATACCCCGAAAATTTCCGATTTTATTTTTATTAAATAGGTCGTGAAATTTGAAGTGAAATTGTGTGATTTCGTATTTTTAGGGGTTTTCGTTGTAAAACGATAATTACGGTGGTAATTATAAGTTACACAAGGTTAATTAAGGTAACTTTTTATCCGTTGAGAATTTGGGAAAACTTCCTTCATGAAACTTGTAGACCTCGTCGAATCAAGTTCGTAGGAATTTGGTTCACTGGAAATGGACATCGTATGAAGGTGTTATAGCCCTCAGAAAATTGCACGATTTTCTATAAAACAAAACTTTTATTTTTTTCTGGTTTTTCTCTCTCCCCGATTTCTCTCTCTCTCTCCCCGATATCTCTCTCTCTCCTCTGCGTTTTCCGGCCACCAGCTCTGGCCACCGCCTTGCCTCACCGCCCCCACCAAAAGGAGCAGAAGCCACCGACGGTCCAAACCCACCCGGGTTGGCCGCGAGACTTGCCGGCGTGACGCCGCACGCACGGCCTAAAGCGGCTGTTTTCGTGCGTTCGTCGTCCGGCCACTTTCCGGCCACCCCAGACCACCGGGCATATTGGGTTTTGAAGCCCTCAACCCCAGGAACACGATGGTGCCCTTGGTTTTCACCGAAAACCACCGTAGGCGGCGGATTGAGCTCGGGAAGTTTTGGGTTTTCAAAAAGTCAACGCCGATTCCGGCCACTTCCGCTCTGATCCAGACTTTGAGGTAGTTACTAAACTTGTTGGGATTGTTGAGATGAACATTCTGGTAAAATTTGGTAGCCATCGGACCACCTTGACCGGCGGCCGGCCACCGCCTCCGGCGGCGCGTCCGGTCGGTCCGGGAGCAGTTCTTTGCTCCGTTTGGCTTGGTTCGTCGATACGAACAACTTTCGTGTTTTAAGTTTTGTCAAATTCGGTCGATTGATCGATGATCAATTAACCCGATTATCGGATCGTACGATTTACGATTCGAGAGATCCGACCGTCCGATGATCATCAATTTTGATCGTGTGGTTAGTTTTGTGATATTATGCATGTTGTGCGGTTGGATCGTTGAATTTCAACCGTTTGATCAATGATCAATTAAGCGATAGTTATGGATCGTTAGATCCGTGATGATCCGACCGTCGGATCGTCACCATTTTTGGATATGTTGTTAGGATGCTAGAAATAAGCATGCTGTTAATTTTGGTGTTTTGGAGTTTGGTGGGACCCGATCGATGAATAGTTGACATGGGACCCACGTTGACCGACAGTTGACTTTTGGTCAAACTGTCCCGAAGTTTGGTCATTGATGTCTAAGAGGCATTTGAGGAATAATTGAAGTGTTTGGATTTAGAATCATCGATTTGGAAACTATGATATGCTAAGTGGAAAATTGCATGTTCATAGGTATTGTGGAATCTTATAAGCTTTTGGCTAGCATTGTCGATTCCTGATTTTATTTGAAGACGCAACAGGAATTAGAGGTGAGTGAATCTCACGAAATTTTAGATGTGAATATTAATTCGCATTTTGGTTTTTTGCGAAAATGAATAATTATATTTATTTAAATGGTTTTGTGATATATAAATTAAATAAATATTTTAATTTGATATATCAGCATGTGTGAAATTATAGATGGTATTAGTGGCATTCCTGAGTGGAGGACTACGTATATATATATTTACATGAAAAATATATATAATTTTGGTAATGGTGTTTAAATGAAAATAATATATATTTGTAATAACAATTATATTATTGTGGAGTGATTTTGTTGGTGTGGGAAACAATATATGAAAATTGATTATATTGTTTTTTGAATTTTTGAATTGTGTAAACGTTATTTTGTGAAAAATACAATTTATCGTTTTATGAGTCGTGGAGTGTTCGTAAAACAATGTGATGAAATATTCATCATTATTGTCTATTTTGAAGGTTTTATTGTAAAACGATATTTTCAGAATAAAATATTGTTTTGGTGTTTAGGAATTGTATAAACGATGATTTATACAATTCTTGTCGTTTTATGTGCGTGAGGTGTTTTGGTGAAGTCGATTTGTAAATAATTACAATTCGAATGGATTTTAAAAATAACCTTGATTTTGACGTTTTCTTGTAAAGGTAAAAATACCTTAAATGTGTTTTGACCGGTGAGGTTTTGGACTGGTGTCGTCCTGGCATTGGGCAAAAATAAACCCAATCAGTTAGAGCTCTAGTCTGTCGCCATCGTATTCATGGTGTTTGAGTACAATTTTCTTAGTGTCCTAAAATGAGTCATTATGAATATATATATTTTGTATTTTTAAAAGGAGAAGAAAAATGGTATTCTCGCTTTTAATTGTCTGGAAGTGATTTTGAGTGTTGTCGTGCTATTTGAGAGTTCATAAAAATATTTTTGAACTTCTCATTGAGATTTGTGATCCTTTCCTTGATTTAAAGAAATGAGAATTTGGGTGAAAGGTTTTGGTGTGAGTTGATTTTATATTACTTCTTTAATATTTGAAGTAATTACTATTATGATTTACAATTCTTAAAAAGTATTTGGATTGTATGTGAAGGAGTATTTTATTCTTTTGAAAATGAAAGAATTTGGATTTTGGGTAAATGTTTTAGGTGTGAATAATTAGAGATTTACTTCTTTAAAATTTGAAGTAAATATTATTGTGGTTTACAATTCTTAAAAAGGAATTGTATTTGAAAAGTGTATTTTACATATAATTGTTTAAAATAAACTATATATGTTTAACTTTTGTTAAACGGTTTTAGTGTGAGTAAACTGAGTTTCATTCACACCAGCTTCATAAGCTGACCGGGTTTGTTGATATAACCCGGTACACTATTCAATGGTGTAGGGGTTATTCGTGCAGGTTTGGTAGACAGTTAGCAGTGACGGATTGGTTGGTAAAACCATTATCAACCATTTTTGTTTTTATTAGACTTCCGCTGATGTGTATTAAACTCTGAAGGTGTAATTACTTAATATTTTGAAAAGTCAATTTATTATGTAAATTTTGGTATGTAATATTGACTCCAAAGTATGAGTCGGTAATTACATTTGTTGGGCATGGAGTTAGTGTGGTTGTACTTGAATTAAAAGAAAAAAATTCTGGTGCATATTTGTAATTGATATTCCATGCTTCGCGTTCCGAATTGATTGTAATTAAAAAGGCTATAAAATGCCTTATAAATTGTGTTGAAAATTCGGGGCGTGACACAAACTACGTTACAAAAGCGGTAAACGCAAAAGTAACACAGAGTTCTCGGTACTTACACTGTGAAGCGTCGAAAGTCGAAGAAGCGGTTGATCCAAATATACGCTACCAGCAACAAGCTCCCACTCTCTCTACCGACAGGTTATAGAGCTCTGGAATGAGAAAGTCAAGAATGAGGAAAAGTGAACTCTCTTCACCCATATATATATAGCGGAACTCGGGCCATCTGCACCGTACGACACCAACCGTCGCTTCACAAGATGGCGACACGTGTCAACGTAACGGTTGAACTTCCCACGCAGTTTTAAGTCGCCCAAGGGGCGACACGTATCACACCACTACCTCGGCAGTTACGCCGAGAATACCAACAGGCAAGACCTTGAGAATTCCCCCAGAACTCGGAGAAGTTACAACTACCTACCGGGAGGAACCCCTTGTTCGGGGACTTGGGGGACTACATGGGACGATACTAAGCGTCGCGGCTGCCCCACCGACACTTGGCTACGTCCTGATATGAACTTGTGGACTAAGTCCCCGACCAAGCAGTTCCTCTTGCTCGGGACTTAGGGGACTTATGTTGCTACCATATCATATTTGTCCCGGTACAGACCCCGTGACGGGTCAGGAGTAGCCCACTATCGCTGTACAGCCCACCTCGTGGCCCAGGAAACGCCCCAGCGACATCTATCCATTCGGTAGGGTCCCCTACCGAGTGTAGTGCCTTGACAATGCCCCAGCGGCCCAGGCAACGCCCCAGCGGCATCTATCCATTCGATAGGGATCCCCTACCTAGTGTAGTGCCTTAACAATGCCCTAGCAGCCCAGGCAACGCCCCAGCGGCATCTCTCCACTCGGTAGGGATCCCGTGCCGAGCATACCAGCAAAGCCCTGGCGGTACCCCAGCGGTTCCAGCAATACCAGGCAACAAGTCTTCCCCTCAGCTTTATAGGGACATCTCTCGACCAGGTACCGAGGGCACGCAGTCCAATCGGTACTAGCACAGCCACCTGTCAGCACGTGCTTGTCCACTACCTCACGGATCGCACTAAGCTGAACACCCATACCGCACTAGGCACCGCCGTCCCTCGATGCGCGTGTCGAGGTAGTGGATTATGGAGTATTCCCTCGTGTCAAAGGATGTCCCCCACGCCAGGGAAGCTTGTCTCCGACCTCAACTCATATATAAGGAGTCTTCACTCCTTATTCAAGTAAGTTCTCTCTGCATCCTAGAAACACTCTACTCAGATCCTCTCGGGACTAACTTGAGCGTCAGAGGGCCTTCGGTCAGTGCACGCCGACCTCCCCCTGACCTCTATCTTTTGCATTCAGGTACTCAAGTGCACTCCAGGTGCGTCCCTACCGAGCAGCTGGGAAACGGCAGAAACAGAGTTTATAAAATACCAATCATTAATAAGAAAATAATTTGAAAATTCACAAGAAAGTTAAATGATTGGAAAACTAGCATAAGACACATGCAAGAGTCAGATAAAGACCGGCTTTCAATTACAGAGTGCATACAAGATCGAAGTAAAATTTGAAGTGCATGCAAAGGACGAGAAAAATTGAACAATTGTCAAAATCTTGGCCTATAAGGAAAATTGTTCAAACATAATGTATTTAAAACTGTTTGGAACTTCTTTTGCAGTCGAAAGCTATTAAAACAAGTTCCACTCAAATTTCGTCTTTATGGAGTTCAACCTACTTCAATGTGCTGGAAAAGAAAAATATTGAAAATTTTGGTTCAACACAGATGGATATGACTGACCCTTCATTTGAGAACTCTTCTAGAATAGGTGCATGTTCATCATCCTGCAATGCAATCAACCCAGTAATAAAACCATAAATTTCCAACACAAACATAGCTATATTAATTCTTGAAATTCTTCAAATCACAAAAAAAAATGATACTTATAAGCACGATTATTGTAGTTCCTCAAGTACTTCTTTGATAGCCTTATCCATCAACTCTTTCTCACTCATGATTTTGAGCTCTTCCATAGTGCAGAGCAAACACTATCACTATGAACGAAAACCCACAAACTGGAACTCAAAATGACAAGATCTAAACATAAGAAGAAAGAATGCTTATGATATATCATCGCCGCAATCTTGGGATGAATTTAACTGTAATTTCAAATTCAACCCAAGTCTGCGACGAAGATATTTTGTAACCATTCTTTCTTCTTATGTTTGAGTCTTTTTATTTTGACTTCTAGTTTGTGGGTTTTGATTCATAGTGTTAGTGTTTGTTCTATAGTGTTGAGCAATTCAAAATTATGAGTGAGAAATAGTGCTTCCACGATATGGCCATCGAGCAAGTACTTGAGGTATTATAATAATCGTGCTTGTAAATATTTTTTTTTTTGTGTGATTTGAGGAGCTTCAAGAAATAGTACAACTATGTTTGTGTTGGAAATTTACGGTTTTATTATTGGGTTGATTGCAGGATGGCGAACATGTGCCCAATCTAGAAGAGTCATGCAATGAATAGTCAGTCATACCCGTATGTTTTGAACCAAAATTTTTAATATTTTTCTTTACTAGCACATTGAAGTATAGGTTGAGCTCCTCAAAAACGAAATTTGAGTGGAACTTATTTTAATGCTTTCGACTGCGAAAGAAGTTCAAAACAACTTTGCATACATCATGTTTGAACAATTTTCCTTGTAGGCCAAGATTTTGACAATTGTTCAATTTTCCTGGTCTTTTGCATGCACTTTAAATTTTAATTCTCTTTTGTATACAATCAATGATTGAAAGTTGGTCGGTCTTTACCTGACTCTTCCATGTGTCTTGTAATACGGTTTTAATCTTGACATTTCGTGTGAATTTAAAAATTATATTCTTACTAATCATTGGATTTTTATAATTTTTATTCTAGTTATCTGAAAATCCCGAGACATCAAATGGTAAAATTTGTAAAAAGAAATCAAGAGAAGGAATGGAGGATCATACCCTTGAGTTTAAATAACATATATGTTATTTCTCTGTGTGTACTGCTAGTGTTTTTTTCCAAATTGTTGGTGATTGTAGGATGATGAAAATCCTCCCAAACTTCCATATATTTCAGAGGAACCCTCTTATGAAAAGTCAGTCACATCATTGTAGGTTTAAACATGTTGACCTTAAAGTTTTTCATATATATGGTACTTTGTGGCATTGCAGGGTCATCATGGTACCTTATATATACACATTAGCCTATGTCACTATGTCAATATGTGATTTCTGAATTCTTGTAAATTTATTTATTTTTCTCTGCATTTGTCCACTTGTTCAAAAATGACTTTGAAAATCGAACAAATTGATTCTCTTGTCTTTTTGTTGCACTTCTTACTCGGTTGTTTAATCTGGAAAGGGTTTATTTAACATTTTCTTGTTTTAAAATAGTCATCATGTGCTCTTGTCTACTATGATGAGTGTTATTACCACTTTACATGTATCTCGGTATCCACATACCATCCCGAAAAGGATCGGCTCTCTGTTGAATAAGTCAATTGGAACACAAAATTGGACTTCATATGACTAAAATTAAAAAATAACCACAAATTGGACATAATGAATTCGATATAAAAGAATCCACATAAGTTAATGGCAAAACAATTACGATTGTATGCAAGCTCAAATTATTATGCAAGAATCAAATAATTGGTAATCAATCAATGGCTGATTATGTTTCATCCATTAGTAATAATAGTGGATGGCTATGAAGAATGACAATTATGTACATATAAATGACATCAATAATGTGTATGTATATAAGGTACCCTGATGACCCTGCAATGACACGATGCACCATGTGTACAACTGTAAATTAAGTAAACTTGTTTAAACATGTATTGATATGACTAATGTTTCATAAGAGGGTTCCTCTTCAATAAACAGAAGTTTGGGAGGATCTTCATCATCCTACAATCAACAATGATTTGGATAAATACATTAGCAACAGATACATAGAAATAATATGCATTTTATTTAAACTTAAGAGTATGATGATTACCTTCGTTCATTTTCTCTTTTTGGATTTCTTTTTACAAATTTTACTATTTGATCCATGTCTCAGGATCTTCTGCTATCCTGAATAGTGTTTATAAAATTCCAATCCTTAATAAGAATGTAATTTGGAAATTCACATGAAAGATAAATGATTGGAAGACTATTATAAGACACATGCAAGAGTCAGGTAAAGACCGGCTTTTAATCACATAGTGCATACAAAAGGGAAGTAAAATTTGAAGTGCAAGAAAAATTGTTCAAACATAATGTATGCAAAGCTATTTTGAACTTCTTTCGCAGTTGAAAGCTATTAAAACAAGTTCCACTCAAATTTCATCATTGAAGAATTCAGCCTACTTCAATGTGCTGGTAAAGAAAAATATTGAAATTTTTTCTTCAAAACATATAGATATGACTGACCCTTCATTTGAGAACTCTTCTAGATTAGGTGCATGTTCATCATCCTGCAATTAACCCAAAAATAAAACCATAAATTTCCAACACAAACATGGCTATACTAATTCTTGAAGCTTTTCAAATCACACAAAAAATATATATTTAAAAGCACGATTATTATAGTTCCTCAAGTACTTCCTTGATAGCCTTTGTAATACCCCGAAAATTTCCATACTATTTTTATAAAATAGGTCGTGAAATTTGAAGTGAAATGGTGTGAAATTGTATTTTTAGAGGTTTTCGTCGTAAAACGATAATTACGGCGGTAATTATAAGTTACACAAGGTTAATTAAGGTAACTTTTTATCCGTTGAGAATTTGGGAAAACTTCCTTCATGAAAGTTGTAGACCTCGTCGAATCGAGTTCGTAGGAATTTGGTTCACCAAAAACGGAGTTCGTATGAAAACGTTATGGCCGTCGGAAGTTTGACGAATTTCTATAAATAGAATGTTGGGATTTACTGTTCACCCGAAAATCAGAATTTATCCCAGAAATGTACTGTTCACGCCGTGAACAGTACCAGAAACTTCCTCCGGTGATTTCTCCCTCCTCCGGCCACCAATTTGTGTGAGACTTGTCCCAGTCTCTTTGTCTCTTCATCCTCTTCGATTCTATACTAGTTTCATTCATTGATTTTCAGTATAGAAAGAGAAATCAAGAAAAGAAAAAGGAGAAAAACGCTGCCGAACTGTTCATCAGTTTCTGGGCAAGTTTCCGGCCAAATCGAGCCACCTTACCTACTGGGCTTTGTAGCCCTTGCCAGGGGCTTTCCAGCAACATAAAATATGCCTCAATCGGAGTTCGGACGAAGGAGAATTTTGGATTTGAAATCCTAGGGTTTTGGAACTATCGAGGTAAATTCGAGACTTTTTACTTTGAATTGGCCCTTGTGGTAGTTATGAAAGTTGTTTGTGGTAATGTGTAGAACATGCTATTAAAATTTCATAGCAATCAGACAACTTTTGTCCGGCGGCTGGCCACCGTCGGTGGCGGCGCGTCCGCGGCGCGTCCGGCTGGCCCAGGAGCAAATCTTTGCTCCGTTTGGCTTGGTTCGTCGATACGAACAACTTTCGTGTTTTGACTTTTGTCAAATTCGGTCGTTTGATCAATGAACAATTAAGCGATAGTTATGGATCGTTAGATCCGTGATGATCCGACCGTTGGATCATCACCAATTTTGGATATGATGTTAGGATGCTAGAAATAAGCATGCTGTTGGATTTTGGAAGTTTCGGATTTTGTGTGGGACCCGTTGATGAATAGTAGACGTGGGACCCACGTTGACCGATGGTTGACTTTTGGTCAAATGGTCTCGATTAAATGTTCCGATGTCGTAGGAGACATTTCAGGAACATTTGGATTATTTTGGAAATGTATTATGCTAATTGGATATTGCATAATCATAGGTGTTTACGAGAAGTGTAGCTCGTGCTTGTCGATTCCTGGTTACTATTTGAAGACGCAGCAGGAATTAGAGGTGAGTGAATCTCACGATATTTTATATATGAATATTAATTCATATTGTGTTGTTTGCGAAAATAAATAATTATATTTATTTAAATGATTTTGCGATATATAAATTAAATACAGTTTTAATTTGATATATCAGCATGTGTGATTTTGTGTTAAAACAATATTTGAAAGTATTCATTTTATTGTTTTAATTGGTGGATTTTGTGGGAACAATATTTCAAAAATTATGATATTGTGTTTGCCTACTCGAATGTTTTTGTAGCCAATGGGTGAAGGTTAGAGCTTTAGACTGTGTAGCCAATGGGTGAAGGTTAGAGCTCTAGACTGTGTAGCCAATGGTGAAGGTTAGAGCTTTAGACTGTGTAGCCAGAAGGTGAAGGTTAGAGTTCTAGACTGTGTAGCCATGTTGTCACGCCCCGATTTTCAAATCAATTAATAAGGCATTTTGCCCTTAATTACAAATCAATTCGGGAACGTGACTACATGGAATATCAAATACAAATATGCACTAGAATTTTTTTCCTTTTAATTCGAGTACAACAAATATACTCCATGCCCAATAAATGTAAATGCTGACCCGTTCTTTAGGGTTACATATTACAAGCCATAAATTAAATAATAAATTGTTATTACAAAATATTAAATAATTAATCCATCAGAGTTTATTACATAAACAGCGGAAGTCTTATAAACCAATAATATGTATGCAGCCTTGCTTACTCCTGGTTATCCTAACCTGCAGGTATAACCACTACACCGTGGAATAGTGTACCGGGTTATATCAACAAACCCGGTCAGCTTACGAAGCTGGTATGAGTGATCTATGTTTTATTCACACTGTAACATTTTCCCAATTGAATTCTTTTATTTTCAGAAATCAATTAAAACCCAAAAGTTCCATTTCAAATCCGGAAGATTCGTATTATCTAATATACTGAACCTACGTGCCCCATACCACGTATTTTAACCCCACACGCCCCATAAACGTGTATGTTAATACCAGGGTAATCCAGTATGTTAAATAATATAAACCCTCGATCTTTACTCACACAAAACCATTTATAACTTAGCCTGATTAAAAGTGAGATGCATCTCCTTTTAATACATCAAGTTATTTTTAACTTCGCCTGATTAAAAGTGAGAATACTATTTTTCTTCTCCTTTTAATACATCAAGTTAATCATACAATATGCAGTCTAGAGCTCTAACTGAATGGGCTACCATTTTTCACCCATTTAACATTGTCCCCGGTCAGGACAGTCCGTTTGGACAAAAACATTCAAATAGGCAAACACAATATCTTATTTAGAATTATTGTGTTCCCACAAAATTCACAAATCAAAACAATAAAATGAATATTTTTCAAATATTGTTTTAACACCAAAATCACAAACAACACAATATGAATTAATATTCATATATAAAAACATCGTGAGATTCACTCACCTCTTAATCCTGCTGCGTCTTCGAGTAAGAATCAGGAATCGACAAGCGTGTACGCAACACCTTTCATAACACCTATTATTATGCAATATCCAATTAGCATAATACACTTCCAAAATAATTCAATATTCCACAAATGTCTCCTACGACATCGGAACTATTAAACGAGACCATTTGACTAAAAGTCAACCGTCGGTCAACGTGGGTCCCACATCACTATTCATCAACGGGTCCCACACGAAATCCCAAAACTTCCAAAATCCATCAACATGCTTATTTCTAGCATCCTAACATCATATCCAAAAATGGTGATGATCCAACGGTCAGATCATCACGGATCTAACGATCCATAACCATCGTTTAATTGATCATTGATCAAACGGTACAATTTCAACAATCCAACCGTACAACATGCTTATAATATCAATACTAACCACACGATCAAATTTGATGATCATCTGACGGTCGGATCTCTCGAATCGTAAATCGTACGATCCGATAAATCGGGTTAATTGACCATCGGTCAAACGACCGAATTTGACAAAACTTCAAACACGAAAGTTGTTCGTATCGACGAATACAAGATTTTGGACGTAAAACTTTTGCCATGCAAGCTGCCACGCGCCGCCATGCACCACCGCGAGTGGCGGCGGCGGCGGCGGTCAACTTTCTCCGATGAACCTAAAATTTTACCAGAATGTAGAACTCAACAATCCCAACAAGTTTAGTAACTACCTCAAAGTCTGGATCGGAGCGGAAGTGGCCGGAATCGGTGTCGGCAAGTTCTAGATCCAAAAACTTCCCGAGCTCAATCCGCCGCGTACGGTGGTTTTCGGTGAAATCCAAGGGTACCACCGTGTTGCTGAGGTTGAGGGCTTCAAGACCTAAAAGGTATGGTGGTCTGAGGCGGCCGGATAATGGCCGGACGACGAGGGAGAAATCGGTCCTTTTTTTTTTTGGGCGGTGCGTGCGGCGTCACCACCGAGCGGATGGCGGCCAACCCGGGTGGGTTAGGACCGTCGGTCCTTGCTGCTCCCTTTGGTGGGGGTGGTGAGACAAGGTGGTGGCCGGAAGTGGTGGCCCGAAAACGCAGTAGAGAGAGAGAGAGAGGGAGAGAGAGAGAGAGAATCCCGTGGAGAGAGAAACTGCCCAGAAAAAAAATAAAAACTTGTTTTATAGAAAAACTGGAATTTTCTGAGGGCTATAACTCACTCATACGATGTCCATTTTCGGTGAACCAAATTCCTACGAACTCGATTCGACGAGTTCTACAACTTTCATGAAGGAAGTTTTACCTTAATTAACCTTGTGTAACTTATAATTACCGCCGTAATTATCGTTTTACGACGAAAACCTCTAAAAATATGAAATCACACATTTCACTTCAAATTTCACGACCTATTTTATAAAAATAGTATGGAAATTTTCGGGGTATTACACATGTATTCATTGAAAACAAAGATGAATACTTTATGTAATAAAGGAGAAGAAAAATGGTATTCTCGCTTTATCTTGATGTATTAAAAGGAGAAGAAAAATGGTATTCTCGCTTTTAATCATTTGAAGTTGATTGTGGTTTTGTGTGAGTATGATATGAATTTGCTTCTTAAATAATTGAAGCATTGATTTATTGAATTACAATTCTTGGAGAATTATTGAATTGTATTTTGAAGTTTTTACTTCTTTAAAAATTGAAGTAATTATTATTATGATTTACGATTCTTAAAAAGAAAGAATCATAATTTTGGGAAATGATTTTGGGGAAAGTTTATATTGTTTAATATTCTGAATTACCCTGGGATTAACATACACGTTTATGGGACGTGTGGGGTTAAAATACGTGATATGGGGCGCGTAGGTTCAGTATATTTTATAATATGAATTTTCGGGATTTGAATTGTTTTTGAAAAGTATAAGTTACATATATTTGTTTAAAACAAACTATATATGTATATTTTGTTAAACGGTTTAGGGTGAGTAAAACTGAGTTAACTCATACCAGCTTCGTAAGCTGACCGGGTTTGTTGATATAACCCGGTACACTATTCCACGGTGTAGGGGTTATACCTGCAGGTTAGGATAACCAGGAGTAATGCAAGGCTGCATATATTTTGTTGGGTTATAAGACTTCCGCTATTTTATGCTTCGCACTCTGAAGATTTATTTATGTAATATTTTGATGTATCAATTTATTATATAAATATTTGGTATGTAATATTCGACTCTTGTATTGAGTTTGAAATTACAATGTTGGGCATGGAGTTGGTGTTGTGTACTTGAATTAAAAAGAAAAAAATTCTAGTGCATATTTGTATTTGATATTCCATGTAGTCACGTTTCCGAATTGATTGTAATTAAGGGCAAAATGCCTTATTAATTGATTGAAAAATCGGGGCGTGACAACCTTATCCATTAACTCTTTCTCACTCATGATTTTGAGCTCTTTCAGAATGCAGAGCAAACACTACCACTATGAACCAAAACCCACAAACTAGAACTCAAAATGACAAGATTCAAGCATAAGAAGAAAGAATGCTTACGAAATATCATCGCCACAATCTTGGGTTGAATATAACAGTAATTCCAAATTCATCCCAAGTATGCGACGAAGATATTTTGTAAGCATTCTTTCTTCTTATGTTTGAGTCTTTTTATTTTGACTTCTAGTTTGTGGGTTTTGATTCATAGTGTTGGTGTTTGTTCTACAGTGTTGAGCAGTTCAAAATTATGACTGAGAAATAGTGCTTCCTCGATATTGCTATCGAGCAAGTACTTGAGGTACTATAATAATCGTGCTTGTAAATATCTTTTTTTTTTGTGTGATTTGAGGAGCTTCAAGAAGTAGTACAACTATGTTTGTGTTGAAAATTTACGGTTTTATTATTGGGTTGATTTCAGGATGACGAGCAAGTGCTCAATCTAGAAGAGTCATGCAATGAATAGTCAGTCATATCCATATGTTTTGAACCAAAATTTTCAATATTTTTCTTTACTAGCACATTGAAGTATAGGTTGAACTCCTCAAAAACAAAATTTGAGTGGAACTTGTTTTAATGCTTTCGACAGCGAAAGAAGTTCAAAACAACTTTGCATAAATCATGTTTGAATAATTTTTCTTGTAGGCCAAGATTTTGACAATTGTTCAATTTTCCTGGTCTTTTGCATGCACTTCAAATTTTAATTCTCTTTTGTATGCACTCAGTGATTGAAAGTTGGTCGGTCTTTACCTGACTCTTCCATGTGTCTTGTAATACGGTTTTAATCTTGACATTTCGTGTGAATTTGAAAATTATATTCTTACTAATCATTGAATTTTTATAATTTTTATTCTAGTTATCTGAAAATCCCGAGACATCAAATGGTAAAATTTGTAAAAAGAAATCAAGAGAAGGAATGGAGGTAAAAATCATACCCTTGAGTTTAAATAACATATATGTTACTTCTCTGTGTGTACTGCTAGTGTTTTTTTTTCAAATAGTTGGTGATATATTGTAGGATAATGAAAATCTTCCCAAACTTCCGTCTATTTTAGAGGAACCCTCTTATGAAAAGTCAGTCACATCATTGCAGGTTTAAACATGTTGACCTTAAAGATGTTCATATATATGGTACTTCGTGACATTACACTGTCATCATAGTACCTTATATACACATTAGCCTAAGTCACCATGTCATTATGTGAGTCTTGAATTCTTCTACCTTTATTTACATTTCTCTGCATTTGTCCTCTCAACAATAACTTTGAGAATCAAACAAATTGATTCTCTTGCCTTTTTGTTGCACTTCTTTCTTGGTTGTTTAATCTGGATAGGGTTTATTTGACATTTACTTGTCTTAAAATAGTCATCGCGTGCTCTTGTCTGCTATGATGAGTGTTATTACCACTTTACATATATCTCGGTATCCACATACCATACCGAAAATGATCGCCTCTTTGTTGAATAAGTCAATTCAAACACAAAATTCGACTTCAAATGACTAAAATTGAAAAATAACCACAAATAGATATAGTGAATTCGATATAAAAGAATCCATAGAAATTAATGGCATAACTATTACGATTGTATGCAAAATCAAATTATTATGCAAGAATCAAATAATTGGTAATCAATCAATAGTTGATTATGTTTCATACATTAGTAACAATAGTGGATGGCTATGAAGAATGACAATTATGTACATAGAAACGACATCAATAATGTGTATGCATATTGTCACGCCCCAAATTTTGAAATATAAATAACAACTTGTTATTATTAATAAAACAAATCTGAAACGTGAAGGTTCGGTTATCAACAAAACAAGTGGAATTTTTTTCCTTTTTATTCAACAACAAAATACACCGAACCTACTAATGTAAATATCGACTCATCTCTTTGGAGTCATTTATTACATTACACAACATTACATATTATATTGAAACTTCAAAATAATAATGTAAGTGCCCAAACAGAGCTTATTATATAGCGGAAAAATTAACAAAGCACCCTAGATGACAAACAGCAAGGAAGCCTCAGCTTCAGTTCTGGTTACCCTGATCTGCAGGATTAACCCATACACCATTGAATAGTGCACCGGGTTGAAACAACGAACCCGGTAAGCTTTTAAAGCTTGTATGAGTAAACACAACACAAGAGATAATAATTTTCATATCTCATCCTAATAATCAATTTAAGTAATTTCTCAGACATATCACAAGATTAATTTTAATAACTTAATGAACGAAATGTCAAATTGATAACAATATTCACCCAATGATTTCAATGATATATGTATGCTTAACAAAATCATCAAATAATAAATCAAAGTCCAATTTGGACAATAAAAAGAATGAAAACTCTTGAGACTTCTTTTAGAAACACATCTTTTGTATCACAGGTTTATTCCCGATAACACAAAAGAATTGGTAGAGAGACTAGAGCTCTAACCGCATTGGGACGCTTGCCCAAATTCATACCACAAGGTCCGAAACCCCTTCTCAACTCAAAGAGGCCACACTGGACCCAACACAGTCTCATCAAAAACACAGTTATCATGATTTGAAAATATTTTCAATCAAATCAATCAGCAATACAATATTATGATTTACTCACACGAAATATTGTATTCTCCACACTCATCTCAAGTCCTTTAAAGACATTTCAAGCAATAACAGGTAATTAATAACCTAGATAGAAGCTAAATAAATGAGAGAGAGATTCATTCTCATGACAACGTACAATTCAATCAATAACACAATCCCGTGAAACACAATCCCGTGAAACACAATCACCAATTAACAGTCGTGAGTTTACTCACCTTTGTAAATTCCAGCAGCGTCAACGAACTCAACACTTAACCAGGTAATCAACAAGAAACGTCCGCTCGGCTACACGGTTTCCAAAAACACCTAAGAACAAGCATTTCGTTTCTCAGCACAAAAACAACCAAACGACAAACGAAAAGTGACCATATCACTCCCAAAGTTAATCGGATGTCCTTAGAATATCGAAAACTATAAACCGGACTAGTTTGACTAAAAGTCAACTGTCGGTCAATGTGGGTCCCACATCACTATTCTTCAAACGGGTCCCACGTCAACTATTCATTGAACGGGTCCCACCGAATTTCAAAATACTAAAATAACAGTAAGCTTATTTCTAGCATCCAAACATCATACTCAAAAATGGTGACGATCCGACGGTCGGATTATCACGGATCGAACAATCCTTAAATACCGGATAATTAATCATCGGCCAAACGATCGAATCATAAAAATCCGTAAATATGAAACTTGTTTTTATCAACGAACTAAGCACAACAGAGCAAAGAACTGCTCCTGGAATGGTCGGACGCGCCGCCACGCGCCGCCACAGGCGGTGGCAAATCCCTCACGCGCCGCCTGTCCGAACTCCAAACTAAGCTAATCCGAACGGTAAACTTGTAGAAAACACAAAATGGAACAACTTTAAAACTTGCCTCATAGTGAGATGACGGTCATATCAGACTAGATCACCGTCCAAAGTGGCGGCTGCCCAAATATTCAAACCTTGATTCGTCGAAATCTACTCGATGTCTTGATGATCCAACACCATAGGCAGGTTTCTGGGAAGCTAAGGAACACAACCCAATTGGTTTCACAAGCCACCGTGGCCAGTGTAGAGAGATCGATCCGGGTTGATTTTCGCCGGAACTGCCGTGCTCGATTCGTCGTCTTCCAGCATGATTTGACGGTGAAGGACGACAGAGGGAAGGAGAGGAGAGAGAGACGAGCAGGTCTGGGCTTGTCCCGTGGCCGGAGGTGACCGGACGGCCGAGATAAAACCGGGTCTGGTCGGAGGGTTTTCGGGTCGTTCTAGGGTTTCTGGGATTTTTTCCGGATTTTCCAAAATTTCTGAAAAATGAATGTTTCTCTTTATAGAAAAATTCCTAAATAGTAACCCGAACTTCAAAAATTCGTATCTCCGTCATACGAACTCTGATTTAAGCAACTTTATGCCCACGAACGCGTATCGACGAGCTCTACGATTTTCGTGAAGGAAGTTTCCTCAAAAACTGAACCAATCAAAACCCAATCGACGGACCAATCAAAATATGACATGTGGCACGATGACTCACTATGTGAGTCACAATAAATCAGAAAAATCTGATGTATTGAGCAAATAAGAGCATGACATGTGGACCAATAGAATTATGCCGTCACTTGTATTTATACTAATATACAGTATAAAATACCAATATTAATACAAAACAAATACGAGTTAAAATAAAATACGTAATATAAAAATACGCCAAATAGTAAAATAGTAAAATTTCACAAAATAACTATTTCTCGCTTAGAGAAAATATTAACAAAAAAAACGGGGTATTACACATATAAGGTACCCTGATGACCCTGCAATGACACGATGTTCCATGTGTACAACTGTAAATTAAGTAAACTTGTTTAAACATGTATTGATGTGACTAATGTTTCATAAGAGGGTTCCTCTTCAATAGACAGAAGTTTGGGAGGATCTTCATCATCTTACAATCAGCAACGATTTGGATAAATACATTAGCAACAGATACATAGAAATAATATGCATCTTATTTAAACTTAAGAGTATGATTATTACCTTCATTCGTTTTCACTTTTTGGATTTCTTTCGACAAATTTTACCATTTGATGCATGTCTCAGGATCTTCTGCTATCCTGAATTGTGTTTATAAAATTCCAATCATTAATAAGAATGTAATTTGGAAATTCACATGAAAGATAAATGATTGGAAGACTATTATAAGACACATGCAAGAGTCAAGTAAAGACCAGCTTTCAATCCCAGAGTGCATACAAGAGAGAAGTAAAATTTGACGTGCAAGGAAATTTGTTCAAACATGATATATGCAAAGCTATTTTGAACTTCTTTCGCAGTTGAAAGCTATTAAAACAAGTTGCACTCAAATTTCATCATTGAGGAATTCAGCCTACTTCAATGTGCTAGTAAAGAAAAATATTGAAAATTTTGGTTCAAAACATATGGATATGACTGACCCTTCATTTGAGAACTCTTCTAGATTAGGTGCATGTTCATCATCCTACAATCAACCCAATAATAAAACCATAAATTTCCAACACAAACATAGCTGTACTAATTCTTGAAGCTCTTCAAATCACAAAAAAAAAAAAAAAACCGATACTTATAAGCACGATTATTGTAGTTCCTCAAGGACTTCCTTGATAGCCTTATCCATCAACTCTTTGTCACTCATGATTTTGAGCTCTTCCACAGTGCATAGCAAACTATCACTATGAACCAAAACCCACAAACTAGAACTCAAAATGACAAGATCCAAACATAAGAAGAAATAATGCTTAAGAAATATCATCGCCGCAATCTTGGGATGAATATAACTGCAATTCCAAATTCATCTCAAGTCTGCAACGAAGATATTTTGTTAGCATTTTTTCTTCTTATGTTTGGGTCTTTTTATTTTGACTTTTAGTTTGTGAGTTTTGATTCATAGTGTTGGTGTTTGCTCTACAATGTTGAGGTGTTCAAAATTATGAGTAAGAAATAGTGCTTCATCGACATGGCTATCAAGCAAGTATTTGAGGTACTATAATAATCGTGCTTATAAATTTTTTTTTTTTTGTGCTTTGAGGAGCTTCAGGAAGCAGTACAACTATGTTTGTGTTGAAAATTTACGGTTTTATTATTGGGTTGATTGCAGGATGACGAACATGTGCCCAATTTAGAAGAGTCATGCAATGAATAGTCAGTCATATCTGCATGTTTTGAACCAAAAATTTCAATATTTTTCTTTACATGTACATTGAAGTAGGCTGAACTCCTCATTAACGAAATTTGAGTGGAACTTGTTTTAATGCATTCGACTGCGAAAAAAGTTCAAAACAACTTTGCATACATCATGTTTGAACAATTTTTCTTGTAGGCCAAGATTTTGACAATTGTTCAATTTTCCTTGTCTTTTGCATGCACTTCAAATTTTAATTCTCTTTTGTATGCACGCAGTGATTGAAAGTTGATCGGTCTTTACCTGACTCTTCCATGTGTCTTATAATACGATTTTAATCTTGACATTTCATGTGAATTCGAAAATTATATTCTTACTCATCTTTGGATTTTTATAATTTTTATTCTAATTATCTGAAAATCCCGAGACATCAAATCGTAAAATTTGTAAAAAGAAATCAAGAGAAGGAATGGAGGTAAAAATCATACCCTTGAGTTCAAATAACATATATGTTACTTCTTTGTGTGCACTGCTAGTGTTTTTTTCCAAATACTTGGTGATATATTGTAGGATGATAAAAATCTTCCCAAACTTCCGTCTAATTCAGAGGAACCCTCTTATGAAAAGTTAGTCACATTATTGCATGCTTAAACATGTTGACCTTAAAGTTGTTCATATATATGGTACTTCGTGGCATTGCAGGGTCATCATGGTACCTTTTATGCACATTAATTAGCCTATGTCACCATGCCATTATGTGATTTATGAATTCTTATACATTTATTTATTTTTCTCTGCATTTGTCCACTTGTTCAACAATGACTTTGAGAATCGTACAAATTGATTCTCTTTCATTTTTGTTGCACTTCATTGTTGGTTGTTTAATATGGATAGGGTTTATTTGACATTTGTTTGTCTTAAAATAGTCATCGCATGTTCTTGTCTACTATGACGAGTGTTATTACCACTTTACATGTATATCGGTATCCACATACCATACCGAAAAGGATCGCCTCTCTGTTGAATAAGTCACTTGAAACACAAAATTGGATTTCAAATGACTAAATTTGAAAAATAATCACAAATTGGATATAATGAATTCTATATAAAAGAATCCCCAGATTAATGGCATAACTATTACGATTGTATACAACATCGAATTATTATGCAAGAATCAAATAATTGGTAATCAATCAATGACTGATTATGTTTCATACATTAGTAACAATAGTGGATGGCTATGAAGAATGGCAATTATGTACATATAAACGACATCAATAATGTGTATGCATATAAGGTACCCTGATGACCCTGCAATGACACGATGTACCATGTGTACAACTGTAAATTAAGTAAACTTGTTTAAACATGTATTGATGTGACTAATGTTTCATACCAGGGTTGCTCTTCAATAGACAGAAGTTTGAGAGGATCTTCATCATCCTACAATCAACAACGATTTGGATAAATACACTAGCAACAAATACATAGAAATGATATGCAACTTATTTAAACTTAAGAGTATGATTATTACTTTCATTCCTTTTCACTTTTTGGATTTCTTTTTACAAATTTTACCATTTGATGCATGTCTGAGGATCTTCTGTTATCCTGAATTGTGGTTACAAAATTCCAATCATTAATTACAATGTAATTTGGAAATTCACATGAAAGATAAATGATTGGAAGACTATTATAAGACACATGCAAGAGTCAGGTAAAGACCGGCTTTCAATCACAGAGTGCATCGAAGACAGAAGTAAAATTTGACGTGCAAGGAAAATTGTTCAAATATGATATATGCAAAGCTATTTTGAACTTCTTGCGCAGTTGAAAGCTATTAAAACATGTTCCACTCAAATTTCATTATTGAGGAATTCAACCTACTTCAATGTGCTGGTAAAGAAAAATATTGAAAATTTTGGTTCAAAACATATGGATATGACTGACCCTTCATTTGAGAATTCTTCTAGATTAGGTGCATGTTCATCATCCTGCAATGCAATCAACCCAATAAAACCATAAATTTCCAACACAAACATAGCTATATTAATTCTTGAAATTCTTCAAATCACAAAAAAAAAAACCTATACTTATAAGCACGATTATTGTAGTTCCTCAAGTACTTCTTTGATAGCCTTATCCATCAACTATTTCCCACTCATGATTTTGAGCTCTTCCACAGTGAAGCGCAAACTATCACTTTGAACCAAAACCCACAAACTAGAACTCAAAATGACAAGATCCAAACATAAGAAGAAAGAATGCTTACGAAATATCATCGCCGCAGACTTGGGATGCATATAATTGTAATTCCTAATTCATCCCAAGTCTGCGACAAAGATATTTTGTAAGAATTTTTTATTCTTATGTTTGGGTCTTTTTATTTTGACTTCTAGATTGTGAGTTTTGATTCATAGTGTTGGTGTTTGCTCTACAGTGTTGAGGAGTTCAAAATTATGAGTGAGAAATAGTGTTTCCTCGACATGGCGATCGAGCTAGTACTTGAGGTATTATAATAATCGTGCTTATAAATATCTATTTTTTTGTTGTGATTTGAGGAGGTTCAAGAAGTAGTACAACTATGTTTGTGTTGGAAATTTACGGTTTTATTATTGGGTTGATTGCAGGATGACGAACATGTGCCCAATCTAGAAGAGTCATGCAATGAATAGTCAGTCATATCCATATGTTTTGAACCAAAATTTTCAATATTTTTCTTTACGAGCACATTGAAGTATAAGTTGAACTCCTCAAAAACGAAATTTGAGTGGAACTTGTTTTAATGCTTTCGACTGCGAAAGAAGTTCAAAACAAGTTTACATACATCATGTTTGAACAATTTTCCTTGTAGGCCAAGATTTTGACAATTGTTCAATTTTCCTGGTCTTTTGCATGCACTTCAAATTTTAATTCTCTTTTGTATGCAATCAGTTATTGAAAGTTGGTCGGTCTTTACCTGACTCTTCCATGTGTCTTGTAATACGGTTTTAATCTTGACATTTCGTGTGAATTTGAAATTTATATTCTTACTAATCATTGGATTTTTATAATTTTTATTCTAGTTATATGAAATCCCGAGACATCAAATGGTAAAATTTGTAAAAAAGAAATCAAGAGAAGGAATGGAGGTAAAAATCATACCCTTGAGTATAAATAACATACATGTTACTTCTCTGTGTGTACTGCTAGTGTTTTTTTTTTCCAAATTGTTGGTGATTGTAGGATGATGAAAATCCTCCCAAACTTCCATATATTTCAGAGGAACCCTCTTATGAAAAGTCAGTCACATCATTGCAGGTTTAAACATGTTGACCTTAAAGTTTTTCATATATATGGTACTTCGTGGCATTGCAGGGTCATCATGGTACCTTATATATACACATTAGCCTATGTCACCATGTCAATATGTGATTTCTGAATTCTTGTACATTTATTTATTTTTCTCTGCATTTGTCCACTTGTTCAAAAATGACTTTGAAAATCGTACAAATTGATTCTCTTGTCTTTTTGTTGCACTTCTTTCTCGGTTGTTTAATCTGAAAAGGGTTTATTTGACATTTTCTTGTTTTAGAATAGTCATAGTGTGCTCTTGTTTACAATGATGAGTATTTTTACCACTTCACATGTATCTCAGTATCCACATAACATCCCGAAAATGATCTGCTCTCTGTTGAATAAGTCAATTGGAACACAAAATTGGACTTCAAATGACTAAAATTGAAAAATAACCACAAATTGGACATAATGAATTCGATATAAAAGAATCCACATAAGTTAATGCCATAACTATTACGATTGTATGCAAGCTCAAATTATTATGCAAGACTCAAATAATTGGTAATCAATCAATGGCTGATTATGTTTCATACATTAGTAACGATAGTGGATGGCTATGAAGAATGACAATTATGTACATATAAATGACATCAATAATGTTTTATGTATATAAGGTACCCTGATGACCCTGCAATGACACGATGCACCATGTGTACAATTGTAAATTAAGTAAACTTGTTTAAACATGTATTGATGTGATTGATGTTTCATAAGAGGGTTCATCTTCAATAGACAGAAGTTTGGGAGGATCTTCATCATCCTACGATCAGCAACGATTTTACATAAAGACACTAGAAATAATATGCATCTTATTTAAACTTGAGAGTATGATTATTACCTTCGTTCCTTTTCTCTTTCTGGATTTCTTTTTACAAATTTTACCATTTGATCCATGTCTCAGGATCTTCTGCTATCCTGAATAGTGTTTATAAAATTTCAATCATTAATAAGAATGTAATTTGGAAATTCACATGAAAGATAAATGATTGGAAGACTATTATAAGACACATGTCAGAGTCAGGTAAAGATCGGCTTTCAATCACATAGTGCATACAAAAGGGAAGTAAAATTTGAAATGCAAGAAAAATTGTTCAAACATGATGTATGCAAAGCTATTTTGAACTTCTTTCGCAGTTGAAAGCTATTAAAACAAGTTCCACTCAAATTTCATCATTGAAGAATTCAGCCTACTTCAATGTGCTGGTAAAGAAAAATATTGAAATTTTTTCTTCAAAACATATAGATATGACTGACCATTCATTTGAGAACTCTTCTAGATTAGGTGCATGTTCATCATCCTGCAATCAACCCAATAATAAAACCATAAATTTCCAACACAAACATGACTATACTAATTCTTGAAGCTTTTCAAATCACACAAAAAAAATATATTTATAAGCACGATTATTATAGTTCCTCAAGTACTTCCTTGATAGCCTTATCCATTAACTCTTTCTCACTCATGATTTTGAGCTCTTTCACAGTGCAGAGCAAACACTACCACTATGAACCAAAACCCACAAATTAGAACTCAAAATGATAAGATTCAAGCATAAGAAGAAAGAATGCTTACGAAATATCATCGCCGCAATCTTGGGATGAATATAACAGTAATTCCAAATTCATCCCAAGTCTGTAACGAAGATATTTTGTAAGCATTCTTTCTTCTTATGTTTGAATCTTTTTATTTTGACATCTAGTTTGTGGGTTTTGATTCATAGTGTTGGTGTTTGTTCTCCAGTGTTGAGCAGTTCAAAATTATGAGTGAGAAATAGTGCTTCCTCGATATTGATATTGAGCAAGTACTTGAGGTACTATAATAATCGTACTTGTAAATATCTTTTTTTTTTGTGATTTGATGAGCTTCAAGAAGTAGTACAACTATGTTTGTGTTGAAAATTTACGGTTATATTATTGGGTTGATTTCAGGATGACGAGCAAGTGCCCAATCTAGAAGAGTCATGCAATGAATAGTCAATCATATCCGTATGTTTTGAACCAAAATTTTCAATATTTTTCTTTACTAGCACATTGAAGTATAGGTTGAACTCCTCAAAAACAAAATTTGAGGGGAACTTGGTTTAATGCTTTCGACTGCGAAAGTGGTTCAAAACAATTTTGCATACATCATGTTTGAACAATTTTCCTTGTAGGCCAAGATTTTGACAATTGTTTAATTTTCCTGGTCTTTTGCATGCACTTCAAATTTTAATTCTCTTTTGTATGCACTCAGTGATTGAAAGTTGGTCGGTCTTTACCTGACTCTTCCATGTGTCTTGTAATACGATTTTAATCTTAACATTTCGTGTGAATTTGAAAATTATATTCTTACTAATCATTGAATTTTTATAATTTTTATTCTAGTTATCTGAAAATCCCGAGACATCAAATGGTAAAATTTGTAAAAAGAAATCAAGAGAAGGAATGGAGGTAAAAATTATTCTCTTGAGTTTAAATAACATATATGTTACTTCTCTGTGTGTACTGCTAGTGTTTTTTTTCCAAATAGTTGGTGATATATTGTAGGATAATGAAAATCTTCTCAAACTTCCGTCTATTTTAGAGGAACCCAAAACCCTCATATGAAAAGTCGGTCACATCATTGCAGGTTTAAACATGTTGACCTTAAAGATGTTCATATATATGGTACTTCGTGACATTGCACTATCATCATGGTACCTTATATACACATTAGCCTAAGTCACCATGTCATTATGTGAGTCTTGAATTCTTCTACCTTTATTTACATTTCTCTGCATTTGTCCTCGATCTCAACGATAACTTTGAGAATCAAACAAATTCATTCTCTTGCCTTTTTGTTGCACTTCTTTTCTTGGTTGTTTAATCTGGATAGGGTTTATTTGACATTTACTTGTCTTAAAATAGTCATCGCGTGCTCTTGTCTGCTATGATGAGTGTTATTACCACTTTACATATATCTCGGTATCCACATACCATACCGAAAATGATCGCATCTCTGTTGAATAAGTCAATTGAAACACAAAATTCGACTTCAAATGACTAAAATTGAAAAATAACCACAAATGGATATAATGAATTCGATATAAAAGAATCCACATAAATTAATGGCATAACTATTACGATTGTATGCAAGATCAAATTATTATGCAAGAATCAAATAATTGGTCATCAATCAATAGTTGATTATGTTTCATACATTAGTAACAATAGTGGATGGCTATGAAGAATGACAATTATGTACATATAAACGACATCAATAATGTGTATGCATATGAGGTACCCTGATGACCCTGCAATGACACGATGTACCATGTGTACAACTGTAAATTAAGTAAACTTGTTTAAACATGTATTGATATGACTAATGTTTCATAAGAGAGTTCCTCTTCAATAGACAGAAGTTTGGGAGGATCTTCATCATCCTACAATCAACAATGATTTGGATCAATACATTAGTAACAGATACATAGAAATAATATGCATCTTATTTAAACTTAAGAGTATGATTATTACCTTCATTCCTTTTCACTTTTTGGATTTCTTTTGACAAATTTTACCATTTGATGCATGTCTCAGGATCTTCTGCTATCCTTAATTGTGTTTATAAAATTCCAGTCATTAATAAGAATGTAATTTGGAAATTCACATGAAAGATAAATGATTGGAAGACTATTATAAGACACATGCAAGAGTCAGGTAAAGACCAGCTTTCAATCCCAGACTGCCTACAAGAGAGAAGTAAAATTTGACGTGCAAGAAAATTTGTTCAAATATGATATATGCAAAGCTATTTTGAACTTCTTTCGCAGTTGAAAGCTATTAAAACAAGTTCCACTCAAATTTCATCATTGAGGAATTCATCCTACTTCAATGTGTTGGTAAAGAAAAATATTGAAAATTTTGGTTCAAAACATATGGATATGACTGACCCTTCATTTGAGAACTCTTCTAGATTAGGTGCATGTTCATCATCCTACAATCAACCCAATAATAAAACCATAAATTTCCAACACAAACATAGCTATACTAATTCTTGAATCTCTTCAAATCACAAAAAAAAAAAAAACCGATACTTATAAGCACGATTATTGTAGTTCCTCAAGGACTTCCTTGATAGCCTTACCCATCAACTCTTTCTCACTCATGATTTTGAGCTCTTCCACAGTGCAGCGCAAACTATCACTATGAACCAAAACCCACAAACTAGAACTCAAAATGACAAGATCCAAACATAAGAAGAAAGAATGCTTAAGAAATATCATCGCCGCAATCTTGGGATGAATATAACTGCAATTCCAAATTCATCTCAAGTCTACGACGAAGATATTTTGTTAGCATTCTTTCTTCTTATGTTTGGGTCTTTTTATTTTGACTTTTAGTTTGTGGGTTTTGATTCATAGTGTTGGTGTTTGCTCTACAGTGTTGAGGAGTTCAAAATTATGAGTAAGAAATAGTGCTTCCTCGACATGGCTATCAAGCAAGTACTTGAGGTACTATAATAATCGTGCTTATAAATTCTTTTTTTTTTTGTGCTTTGAGGAGCTTCAGGAAGTAGTACAACTATGTTTATGTTAGAAATTTACGGTTTTATTATTGAGTTGATTGCAGGATGACGAACATGTGCCCAATCTAGAAGAGTCATGCAAAATAGTCAGTCATATCCGCATGTTTTGAACAAAAAATTTCAATATTTTTCTTTACCAGCACATTGAAGTAGGCTGAACTCCTCATTAACGAAATTTGAGTGGAACTTGTTTTAATGCTTTCGACTGCGAAAAAAGTTCAAAACAACTTTGCATACATCATGTTTGAACAATTTTTCTTGTAGGCCAAGATTTTGACAATTGTTCAATTTTCCTTGTCTTTTGCATGCACTTCAAATTTTAATTCTCTTTTGTATGCACGCAGTGATTGAAAGTTGATCGGTCTTTACCTGACTCTTCCATGTGTCTTATAATACGGTTTTAATCATGTCATTTCGTGTTAATTCGAAAATTATATTCTTACTCATCTTTGGATTTTTATAATTTTTATTCTAATTATCTGAAAATCCTGAGAGATCAAATCGTAAAATTTGTAAAAAGAAATCAAGAGAAGGAATGGAGGTAAAAATCATACCCTTGAGTTCAAATAACATATATGTTACTTCTCTGTGTGCACTGCTAGTGTTTTTTTTTCCAAATAGTTGGTGATATATTGTAGGATGATGAAAATCTTCCCAAACTTCCGTCTATTTCAGAGGAACCCTCTTATGAAAAGTCAGTCACATTATTGCATGCTTAAACATGTTGACCTTAAAGTTGTTCATATATATGGTACTTCGTGGCATTGCAGGGTCATCATGGTACCTTTTATGCACATTAATTAGCCTATGTCACCATGCTATTATGTGATTTAGGAATTCTTATACATTTATTTATTTTTCTCTGCATTTGTCCACTTGTTCAACAATAACTTTGAGAATCGTACAAATTGATTCTCTTTCATTTTTGTTGCACTTCATTGTTGGTTGTTTAATATGGATAATGTTTATTTGACATTTTTGTCTTAAAATAGTCATCGCATGTTCTTGTCTACTATGACGAGTGTTATTACCACTTTACATGTATATCGGTATCCACATACCATACCGAAAATGATCGCCTCTCTGTTGAATAAGTCACTTGAACACAAAATTGGACTTCAAATGACTAAAATTGAAAAATAATCACAAATTGGATATAATGAATTCGATATAAAAGAATCCCCGGATTAATGGCATAACTATTACGATTGTATACAACATATTATGCAAGAATCAAATAATTGGTAATCAATCAATGACTATTATGTTTCATACATTAGTAACAATAATGGATGGCTATGAAGAATGGCAATTATGTATATATAAACGACATCAATAATGTGTATGCATATAAGGTAGCCTGATGACCCTGCAATGACACGATGTACCATGTGTACAACTGTAAATTAAGTAAACTTGTTTAAACATGTATTGATATGACTAATGTTTCATAAGAGGGTTGCTCTTCAATAGAATGAAGTTTGAGAGGATCTTCATCATCCTACAATCAGCAACGATTTGGATAAATACACTAGCAACAAATACATAGAAATAATATGCATCTTATTTAAACTTAAGAGTATGATTATTACTTTCATTCCTTTTCACTTTCTGGATTTCTTTTTACAAATTTTACCATTTGATGCATGTCTCAGGATCTTCTGCTATCCTGAATTGTGTTTACAAAATTCCAATCATTAATTACAATGTAATTTGAAAATTCACATGAAAGATAAATGATTGGAAGACTATTATAGGACACATGCAAGAGTCAGGTAAAGACCGGCTTTCAATCACAGAGTGCATAGAAGACAGAAGTAAAATTTGAAGTGCAAGGAAAATTGTTCAAATATGATATATGCAAAGCTATTTTGAACTTCTTGAGCTGTTGAAAGCTATTAAAACAAGTTCCACTCAAATTTAATTATTGAGGAATTCAGCCTACTTCAATGTGCTGGTAAAGTAAAATATTGAAAATTTTGGTTCAAAACATATGTATATGACTGACCCTTTATTTGAGAATTCTTCTAGCGTAGATGCATGTTCATCATCCTGCAATGCAATTAACCCAATAATAAAACCATAAATTTCCAACACAAACATAGCTATATTAATTCTTGAAATTCTTCAAATCACAAAAAAAAAATCGATACTTATAAGCACGATTATTGTAGTTCCTCAAGGACTTCTTTGATAGCCTTATCCATCAACTCTTTCTCAGTCATGATTTTGAGCTCTTCCACAGTGAAGCGCAAACTATCATTTTGAACCAAAACCCACAAACTAGAACTCAAAATGACAAGATCCAAACATAAGAAGAAAGATGTCACGCCCCGATTTTCAAATCAATTAATAAGGCATTTTGCCCTTAATTACAAATCAATTCGGGAACGTGACTACATGGAATATCAAATACAAATATGCACTAGAATTTTTTTCCTTTAATTCGAGTACAACAAATATACTCCATGCCCAATAAATGTAAATGCTGACCCGTTCTTTAGGGTTACATATTACAAGCCATAAATTAAATAATAAATTGTTATTACAAAATATTAAATAATTAATCCATCAGAGTTTATTACATAAACAGCGGAAGTCTTATAAACCAATAAATGAATGCAACCTTGCTTTCTCCTGGTTATCCTAACCTGCAGGTATAACCCCTACACCGTGGAATAGTGTACCGGGTTATATCAACAAACCCGGTCAGCTTACGAAGCTGGTATGAGTGATCTAAGTTTACTCACACCGAATACAATTTCCCAAAACCAAATTCCCAAAATTATGATTTCCTTCTTTTTAAGAATCGTAAATCATAATAATTTAAATCAATACTCACACAAACCATTTATAACTTAGCCTGATTAAAAGTGAGATTCATCTCCTTTTAATACATCAAGTTATTTTTAACTTCGCCTGATTAAAAGTGAGAATACTATTTTTCTTCTCCTTTTAATACATCAAGTTAATCAACAATATGGACGGATAAAGCGAGAGTACCATTTTTCCCCCCCTTTATTAGTATTATGCAGTCTAGAGCTCTAACTGAATGGGCTACCATTTTTCACCCATTTACTTTGTCCAAAATCATTCAAATAGGCAACACAATATCATATTTTTGAAATGTTGTGTTCCCACAAAATCCACAAATCAAAACAATAAAATGAATATTTTCAAATATTGTTTTAACACCAAATTCACAAAGCCGATATATCAATTAAATTATTTATTTAATTGTATATCACAAAATCATTTAAATAAATGTAATCATTTATTTTCACAAACAACACAATATGAATTAATATTCATATATATAAAAACATCGTGAGATTCACTCACCTCTAATTCCTGCTGCGTCTTCAAATAGTAACCAGGAATCGATCAACGTACGTAAGTGTCACATCTCGTAAACACCTATGATTATGCAATTTCCAATTAGCATAATACACTTCCAAAATAATTCAATGTTCTTCAAATGTCACTTAGGACATCGGAAATATTAATCTAGACCCTTTGACCAAAAGTCAACCGTCGGTCAACGTGGGTCCGACGTCTACTATTCATCAACGGGTCCCACACAAAATCCGAAACTTCCAAAATCCATCAACATGCTTATTTCTAGCATCCTAACATCATATCCAAATATGGTGATGATCCAACGGTCGGATCATCACGGATCTAACGATCCATAAGCATTGCATAATTGATCAATGATCAAATGATCTAATTTCAATAATCCAACGATCCAACATGCTTATAATCACGATATTAACTCCACGATCAAATTTGATGATCATCTGACGGTCGGATCTCTCGAATCGTAAATCGTACGATCCGATAAATCGGGTTAATTGATCATCGGTCCAACGACCGAATTTGACAAAAGTCAAAACACGAAAGTTGTTCGTATCGACGAAACAAGCCAAACGGAGCAAAGAACTGCTCCTGGACCGGCCGGACGCGCCGCCCACGCGCCGCCGCCGGCGACTGTCCGTCGCCGGAAAAAGGTGCTCCGATTGCCATGAAATTTTAACACAATGTTCTACACATTACCAGCAACAACTTTCATAACTGCCACAAGGGCCAATTCAAAGTAAGGTGGCTCTATTTGGCCGGAAACTTGCCCAGAAACTGATGAACAGTTCGGCAGCATTTTTCTCCTTTTTCTTTTCTTGATTTCTCTTTCTATACTGAAAATCAATGAATGAAACTAGTATAGAATCGAAGAGGATGAAGAGACAAAGAGATTGGGACAAGTCTCACACAAATTGGTGGCCGGAGGAGGGAGAAATCACCGGAGGAAGTTTTTGGTACTGTTCACGGCGTGAACAGTATATTTCTGGGATAAATTCTGATTTTCGGGTGAACAGTAAATCCCAACATTCTATTTATAGAAATTCGTCAAACTTCCGACGGTCATAACTTCTTCATACGAACTCCGTTTTTGGTGAACCAAATTCCTACGAACTCGATTCGACGAGGTCTACAACTTTCATGAAGGAAGTTTTCCTAAATTCTCAACGGATAAAAAGTTACCTTAATTAACCTTGTGTAACTTATAATTACCGCCGTAATTATCTTTTTACGACGAAAACCCCTAAAAATATGAAATAACTCCATTTCACTTCAAATTTCACGAACTATTTAATAAAAATAATACGGAAATTTTCGGGGTATTACAGTCTACCCTCCTTAAAGGAATTTCGTCCCGAAATTAGGACGCAGAGTACACCTAAGGTTATCACATCTCAATTCCAAAATCCAAAGTTTTATTGATAACTTAGGTAGAACATATCAAGCCAAAACATAAACAACCACACAACTTCAGAAATATACCTATTACAAATTCTAAGATGCCTCACAGGGCATTAACTACCAGAAGCCATCTTTAAACCTCCAGTAGTGACTTCGTGGATAAGAGGCCGGATGTCTCGGAATTCCATACATCATCAGCTGGTAGAAATATGCTGCCTCCACGAAACACTTGCAAGTGTCGCAACATTCTCTAGCTGCATGCCTATCTCCATCCACGTCCCACATGTCCTGGCCAAAAGGACGCCAAAAACTTGACTCACCGCAAGTAAGACATTTACCGGCGGGCAGGAAAGCAGTAGTCGACGGAAAATACAATAAAAGATGCTCATGACAAAACTCAGCCTGATGCATCATCCGCTCGACTTCTTGTCTACAGTAGTAGATGTTCCATCCGCTTCTCCACCAGTCGAGAGCTTCACACAGTCGCTGCACCGTTTTCTGCTGCTCGGCTCGTGGTCCCAATATCATCTTAATCATACATGCTGCATAAAACGCAACATGATGACCTACCACCGAACTGGGACGTGCACCATAGAATGTTCCTGGTTTGCATGCCGCATCGAAGTACTCCAGGGCTAGGGATATGTTCGCTGCTTCCACAAGTACTCGTATTCCCATTCGGAACAGAGACTCCGGGTTCCTTGCTTCCCAGCACCGATTTGCGAAGATACGCACTTGCCTATCTGCTTCAATAGAACCAGTGGGTCTGGATCCACCATCGAATCCATCCATGTCGATCGCTGCCAAAGTAGACCAGCTATCGGCATACTCCTTGAAGTCCTTCGATACACAACGGAGTTCCATTGTGCTCTGCAGAGATGCGGTAGCCACCAACTGGAAAATATATTTCCAGATCTCCACCGGAAGTTCACTCCAATCAGTGTTCTTGGAACGCTTGCTGCACTCTCCTTTGTTCACCATTGTGTAAGAAAAAAGTTGAGATGTTTGTTTGATAACAGATATGAGGTGAGTAACACAACTCCTTATCCCAGTATTTAAGACAAAATTTCCCACCGTAAGGAAACCATTCTTTAATGCGAGTGCGGTGCACTCAGCAACCCACTAAAAAATATTATTGCTCATATCTGTCTCAATTACTCAAAAGTATCGCCCACGATACAAGATTCCACAAGATTTAATCAACAAAAACTCAGTCTTCCACTAACACCGGTCATAATAACTCTTTACTTTAACTTTCGCATAATTAATTCCTCAAAAGATACGAGGTCTCACAAGAGTGGAACTGTATGTGGAAAAACCATGCATCGGGGAAAAAAAATCTTCCACGATCTCCAAGGTCTCCAACAATTAGCTGTAAATCAGCCACTCACTTTTGCTTTTGAAAATTTTCAAATCCTCCACCAACAATAAATATACCCTTACGCATCCACTAACAGATACTTTCCATTAGTGCCATAACCTCCTTTCTCTTTCAAAGAGAACTTCTTCACCCTACTTCTCAGAAATTTACACCAACTCAAACATGTCACGCAAAGTGAATTCGTTCAGTGAATTACTTCAATCTGATCCCTCTGAAAGCCAATTTTTTGAGGGCTTAGATGAAATAATTTCACCAGCAATCGAATTCAACAACGATATCGACATGCTAGACATGCTTCTAGCAGAAGACGAAGTCATTGAAGTAGCCCCAAGTCCACAAGTATCATCTCCACAAGCTGAACCTGGTCCATCCCAACGTATTCCACTGAGGAAGAGCTTCACCAAATACCAAGTCCAAGCATTGAAGGACTTCGTCGAGGCTTTTCCACAGCCAACTGTTCAACAGCGACAAGATTTGGGTGACCAAATAAGGTTAACGTTTGCACAAGTCTCTGCCTGGGTGATAAAGCATCGACCCCGAACGCCTGCCCAAACAACTCGTCAACAAAATTTTCTGCTGAGACAGAAAATCAATGAGCTTCAAGCTCAACTTAGCCAGTACCAAGCAGCATTCAACCGAATCAACTGCAACCACTGTGGAAAACGAGTTACTCCCAATAGTGAGCTACTAAAAGGGATTGAAGAGACTACCCCACAACCTCAGACTCTTCCAATTCCTGCAGTCATCGGTCCAAGGGAAAAGTCTCACATGAGGAGGGATGTTCAAAAGTGTATGTCGATCCCACATCACTCTTCTTCTACACAACAACCATCAGACAACATCAACCGTTCAGAACCTGAAGAAGCATCTGTCGTGGCAGACACAACTAAGATTTCTGAAATCATTGTGTCGGTCAGAGATGAGCTAATCATCATGGCATCTGCTGCTGCGCCACTGTGGATCTCTGCACTCAAATCCAGCTCTGTCACGCTTCATGAGTTCCTGAATGAAGCAGAGTACAAGAGAATCTTCACTAACGGTATTGATCTTACTCCCACTAACTTCCAAACTGAAGCTTCACGCTACACAGCCACTATTCCCCTCAGTCCAGTCGTACTCGTGAATCTCTTCATGGATGTGGACCAATGGTCCACCATATTCGGTAGCATCATCTCGAGGGCAACGATCCTTGACGTGTTGTCAACAGGGACAACTGGATGCTACAACGAAACCATCCAAGTCATGACTGCTGAATTCCAGGTGACCAGTCCATCTGTCTCCACTCGTGTAACTCACTTTGTTCGTTATTGCCAATGACAAACAGAACAAAGTTGGACAATAATTGACGTCTCTGTGGACGGTTTAAGCTCAAATCTGGGTCCACACTCAAAATCTCAATGCAAGAAGCGTCCATCCGGATGCTTAATCCAAGATTTGTTCAACGGCAGCTCTCGTGTCGTATGGGTGGAACATGTTGATGTACAGGATCAAATCATGCACCAAACATACCGAACACTAGTGGAGTCAGGCTTAGCCTTCGGAGCAAGGCGATGGGTAGAAATACTTCAGAGGCAAGCGGAACGGTTAAATTATTCCGCGGCTGACACTTATCCACCTCAAGACTTTTGTGTCATACCATCTGTGGAAGGAAGAAGAAACTTGTTGCAGATGGCATGCAGAATAGTGACAGACTTTTTCACAGACATCGGCAACTCTACTGCTCATGAATGGAAGGTAGCTGAACAAACCAAGTTCAAGGGTTCAGGGATAAGAGTCTCCACCAACAAAATCTGGAACAGGCTGAATAAGCCTCATGGTCTCACTCGAACTGCATCTGCAATAATCCAGCATCATGTCTCTCACAGAAAGCTCCTTGACTTCTTCATTGACGTACAAACTCGGAACCAGTGGGACCACTTAGCATTGGAAAAAGAAGTACAGGAGATTGCACACATCACAACTGGTCATGATCCACGCAATTGTGTCTCCTTGTTGCAAATGCACAACACCTACATACTCCAAGAAAGTTGTACTGATTCAACAGGGTCATACGTAATTTATGCCCCTATTAGTCAGTCAACGGTGCAGAAGTTAATAGGCGGTTGTGAGTTAGGTACAGTTGTATTCCTAACTTCAGGTTTTTCAATTCTACCAGATATGCCTACTGCTGGAAGAACAGAAGGGATCTCAGACAATCCATACATTGGTTGTCTGGTAACGGTAGCAACACAGATCTCTGCTGAAGAACAAGAAAGGGTCAGTGGATCAAGTCTGTCGTTTGATCCAGGGTACGGTTGAGAGAATTAGAAATGTAGCCATGTAAGACTATCAATTTCGGAATTGTAATTTGTACTTTATATTCTTAACAACACAACAGCACTGAAGAGCACATGATGGGGATCCGCCGTGGTCGGGCCATCACTCGATAAATACTGTGTGCTATTAAGCATACGAAGTAACCATTACTTGAATGAATCTAAGAACCTAACGTCAAACCCTAAACCGATCCTAAGCTCTAAACCCTAACTTCACTTCACAATTCTAAAACTCGTTTCATTTCCTTAGAGCGTTCCATTGCTCAATCACTTCCTTAGAGCATTGTTTTGCTCTGATACCAATCTGTCACGCCCCGATTTTCAAATCAATTAATAAGGCATTTTGCCCTTAATTACAAATCAATTCGGGAACGTGACTACATGGAATATCAAATACAAATATGCACTAGAATTTTTTTTCCTTTAATTCGAGTACAACAAATATACTCCATGCCCAATAAATGTAAATGCTGACCCGTTCTTTAGGGTTACATATTACAAGCCATAAATTAAATAATAAATTGTTATTACAAAATATTAAATAATTAATCCATCAGAGTTTATTACATAAACAGCGGAAGTCTTATAAACCAATAAATGAATGCAACCTTGTTTTCTCCTGGTTATCCTAACCTGCAGGTATAACCCCTACACCGTGGAATAGTGTACCGGGTTATATCAACAAACCCGGTCAGCTTACGAAGCTGGTATGAGTGATCTAAGTTTACTCACACCGAATACAATTTCCCAAAACCAAATTCCCAAAATTATGATTTCCTTCTTTTTAAGAATCGTAAATCATAATAATTTAAATCAATACTCACACAAACCATTTATAACTTAGCCTGATTAAAAGTGAGATTCATCTCCTTTTAATACATCAAGTTATTTTTAACTTCGCCTGATTAAAAGTGAGAATACTATTTTTCTTCTCCTTTTAATACATCAAGTTAATCAACAATATGGACGGATAAAGCGAGAGTACCATTTTTCCCCTCCTTTATTAGTATTATGCAGTCTAGAGCTCTAACTGAATGGGCTACCATTTTTCACCCATTTACTTTGTCCAAAATCATTCAAATAGGCAACACAATATCATATTTTTGAAATGTTGTGTTCCCACAAAATCCACAAATCAAAACAATAAAATGAATATTTTCAAATATTGTTTTAACACCAAATTCACAAAGCCGATATATCAATTAAATTATTTATTTAATTGTATATCACAAAATCATTTAAATAAATGTAATCATTTATTTTCACAAACAACACAATATGAATTAATATTCATATATATAAAAACATCGTGAGATTCACTCACCTCTAATTCCTGCTGCGTCTTCAAATAGTAACCAGGAATCGATCAACGTACGTAAGTGTCAAATCTCGTAAACACCTATGATTATGCAATTTCCAATTAGCATAATACACTTCCAAAATAATTCAATGTTCTTCAAATGTCACTTAGGACATCGGAAATATTAATCTAGACCCTTTGACCAAAAGTCAACCGTCGGTCAACGTGGGTCCCACGTCTACTATTCATCAACGGGTCCCACACAAAATCCGAAACTTCTAAAATCCATCAACATGCTTATTTCTAGCATCCTAACATCATATCCAAATATGGTGATGATCCAACGGTCGGATCATCACGGATCTAACGATCCATAAGCATTGCATAATTGATCAATGATCAAATGATCTAATTTCAATAATCCAACGATCCAACATGCTTATAATCACGATATTAACCCCACGATCAAATTTGATGATCATCTGACGGTCGGATCTCTCGAATCGTAAATCGTACGATCCGATAAATCGGGTTAATTGACCATCGGTCCAACGACCGAATTTGACAAAAGTCAAAACACGAAAGTTGTTCGTATCGACGAAACAAGCCAAACGGAGCAAAGAACTGCTCCTGGACCGGCCGGACGCGCCGCCCACGCGCCGCCGCCGGCGACTGTCCGTCGCCGGAAAAAGGTGCTCCGATTGCCATGAAATTTTAACACAATGTTCTACACATTACCAGCAACAACTTTCATAACTTCCACAAGGGCCAATTCAAAGTAAAAAGTCTCGAATTTACCTCGATAGCTCCGAAATCCTAGGATTTCAAATCCAAAATTCTCCTTCGTCCGAACTCCGATTGAGGCATACTTTATGTTGCTGGAAAGCCCCTGGCAAGGGCTACAAAGCCCAGTAGGTAAGGTGGCTCTATTTGGCCGGAAACTTGCCCAGAAACTGATGAACAGTTCGGCAGCGTTTTTCTCCTTTTTCTTTTCTTGATTTCTCTTTCTATATTGAAAATCAATGAATGAAACTAGTATAGAATCGAAGAGGATGAAGAGACAAAGAGATTGGGACAAGTCTCACACAAATTGGTGGCCGGAGGAGGGAGAAATCACCGGAGGAAGTTTCTGGTACTGTTCACGGCGTGAACAGTATATTTCTGGGATAAATTCTGATTTTCGGGTGAACAGTAAATCCCAACATTCTATTTATAGAAATTCGTCAAACTTCCGACGGCCATAACTTCTTCATACGAACTCCGTTTTTGGTGAACCAAATTCCTACGAACTCGATTCGACGAGGTCTACAACTTTCATGAAAGAAGTTTTCCCAAATTCTCAACGGATAAAAAGTTACCTTAATTAACCTTGTGTAACTTATAATTACCGCCGTAATTATCGTTTTACGACGAAAACCCCTAAAAATATGAAATAACTTCATTTCACTTCAAATTTCACGAACTATTTAATAAAAATAATACGGAAATTTTCGGGGTATTACAAAAGATTTCTTACGAAATATCATCGCCGCAGACTTGGGATGCATATAATTGTAATTCCTAATTCATCCCAAGTCTGCGACGAAGATATTTTGTAAGCATTTTTTCTTCTTATGTTTGGGTCTTTTTATTTTGATTTTTAGTTTGTGAGTTTTGATTCATAGTGTTGGTGTTTGCTCTACAGTGTTGAGGAGTTCAAAATTATGAGTGAGAAATAGTATTTCCTCGACATGGCGATCGAGCAAGTACTTGAGGTATTATAATAATCGTGCTTATAAATATCTTTTTTTTTTTGTGATTTGAGGAGCTTCAAGAAGTAGTACAACTATGTTTGTATTGGAAATTTACGGTTTTATTATTGGGTTGATTGCAGGATAATGAACATGCGCCCCCATCTAGAAGAGTCATGCAATAAATAGTCAGTCATATCCGTATGTTTTGAACCAAAATTTTCAATATTTTTCTTTACCAGCACATTGAAGTATAGGTTGAACTCCTCAAAAACGAAATTTGAATGGAACTTGTTTTAATGCTTTCGATTGCGAAAGAAGTTCAAAACAACTTTACATACATCATGTTTGAACAATTTTCCTTGTAGGCCAGGATTTTGACAATTGTTCAATTTTCTTGGTCTTTTGCATGCACTTCAAATTTTAATTCTCTTTTGTATGTAATCAGTGATTGAAAGTTTGTCGGTCTTTACCTGACTCTTTCATGTGTCTTGTAATACGGTTTTAATCTTGACATTTCCTGTGAATTTGAAATTTATATTCTTACTAATCATTGGATTTTTATAATTTTTATTCTAGTTATCTGAAAATCCTGAGACATCAAATGGTAAAATTTGTAAAAAGAAATCAAGAGAAGGAATGGAGGTAAAAATCATACTCTTGAGTTTAAATAACATATATGTTACTTCTCTGTGTGTACTGCAACTGTTTTTTTTTTTTCAAATTGTTAGTGATTGAAGGATGATGAAAATCCTCCCAACCTTCCGTCTATATCAGATGAACTCTCTTTTGAAAAGTTAGCCACATCAAAGCACATTTAAAACAAGTTCCACTCAAATTTCATCATTGTGGAATTCAGCCTACTTCATTGTGCTGGTAAAGAAAATTATTGAAAATTTTGATTCAAAACATATGGATATGACTGATCCTTCATTTGAGAACTCTTCTAGATTTGGTGCATCTTCATCATCCTCCAATCAACCCAATAATAAAACAATAAATTTCCAACACAAACTGTGACGACCCTAATTTTAAATTTCTTATTTTTAAGTCGAAATATATTTTAGATTAATTTTTTTTTTTTTTTTTATCTCATATTAGGAAAATAGATATCTCCACGAGTTCAAATAATTTTTTGGAGTCTCGAGCTATTTTTAATGAATTTTCTAAGAATAGTAGAAATATTGTAGAGGTGATGAAGTGGCAAGTTTTCATTGGCTGAGAGGGACAAGTGGCGTACAAGGGTAAGGACAACTTGTGACTGCTGATGTGAGGGAGATGGCTGAGTCAGTGGACATGTATCATATGGTGGCACAACTTTCTTCTTTACTTGACATGTGTCTCTTTTCTATTGGAGTAAAGCAATGGACCGACCCATTAAACCGAATTGACCCATAGACCTTGACCCCTATATAAACTCAGAGCCGCATTCATTATTTTTCATAATATTCGGATTTATTTTATTTATATCTAGATTTTCCAAAACTTATTTTTGGCATATATTTTGATCCATAACTCTGATTTAGGATCCGCGAAAGCCTACGGATTTATCTCGACGAAATCTATATATTTAGCTACATTAATTCCAGATTAGGTGTAGATATTTTTATGGCTATTCTAAGGAGGCTCTTAATGTCATCGTTATGCTCGGTAATTATTCGTGGAATCGATGTGAGTGAGTTATGTAATGTGTTCTAAATTTCTCATTCTATTTCTAAAATCTCTCTATCTTTTTCAAGTGAAGCATGTTTATTTTTGAAATATATTATCTTTTGTGGAAGTATTGGTTGAGGTTATGTCACGCCCCGAATTTCTAACAATTACATAAGGCTTTTTCACATTCAAACAACAATTCAATTCGGGAAGCGAAGCATGGATTACCAAAATACAAATACACATGAATATTTTTTCTTCTAAACAATGTGTATAACCTCCATCCATGCTCTGCCACAATGTAAATACTGACTCGTTCTTTAGAGTCGAATATTACATTCCATAATTTACATAATAAATTGACATTATGCAAAGTATTAAGTAAATTCACCTACAGAGTTTACTATAACAGCGGAAGACTAAAATCACCAACAACTCCAATGAATCCTTTAGCTCAACTCCTAGTTATCCTGTCACTCCCCGAATTTCCAACAATTAAATAAGGTCTTTTCGCCTTCAAACAACAAATAAATTCGGAACGTGAAGCATGGACTACCAAAATACAAATACACATGAATATTTTTTTCCTTTTAACATGTGTCAAACCTCCATCCGTGCTCTACCACAATGTAAATACAGACTCATTCTTTAGAGTCGAATATTACATTCCATAATTTACATAATAAATTGACATTATGCAAAGTATTAAGTAAATTCACCTACAGAGTTTATTAAACAGCGGAAGACTAAAATCACCAACAATTCCAAAGAATCCTTTAGCTCAACTCCTAGTTATCCTAACCTGCAGGATAAACCCCTACATCATTGAATAGTGTACCGGGTTATAACAACAACACAGTCAGCTTGCGAAGCTGGTATGAGTAACCACAATTTCAATAATACACAAAAACAATATCAATAATATGTCAATGTTTATGACACACACCAAACCACCAATACCACCAAATTCGCAAACAAAGCAAATCATCAAAAATGTCGCTTTTGGACAATTATAAGTGAGAATACTATTGAGGTTCATTTCAAACCATGGGTATTCAATAGTGAAACATTCTTACGACCACTATGAATACCGTATACTCAGTGAAACATTCTGCGAACACTCAAGTATAATTTCAAAAACATTGGTAATCAATAACGAAACATTCTACGAACGCTTTGATTACCTTATACTCAGTGAAACATTCTGCGAACACTCAAGTATACAATTGGCAAGGATCTTTAGCGACCCGAATACCATTCTAAGAAATACATTTTTAGTATTCTCACAAATAACTCCAAACGCCACACCTCAAATGAACTCAATATCTCAAATATTCACCAACACCACAAATATGCAACAACTTATATTATAAGTCTAAATGCAATTCCAATTCCGAAAATTCATATTATAAAATATACTGAACCTACACGTCCCATACCGCGTATTTTAACCCCACACGTCCCATAACATGTATGTTAATCCCAGGGTAATCCAGAATATCAAACAATATAAATTCTCATCCAAAATCAATCAACAACAAATATCACGTGAGGTTTACTCACGAACTAACAATCAATTCTACAACAAATATCAAGTGAGTTTACTCACCTTAAAATTCATGCTGCATCTTCAAATAATAACCGGGACAAATTGACCAAAAGTCAACTGTCGGTCAGCGTGGGTCCCACGTCAACTATTCATCACGGGTCCCACTCGAAATCCAACACTTCCAAAATCAGCAATTAAACGACCGAATTCCACAAAACTGTAAACACGAAAATTGTTCGTATCGACGAACTAAGCATAACGGAGCAAAGTATTGCTCCTGGATCGGCCGGACGCGCCGCCCACGCGCCGCCACCGACGGTGGCCAGCCGCCAGACAAAAGTTGTCTGATTGCCATGAAATTTTAACAACATGTACAACTTAACAAGAGGATCAAGTTTGATAACTACCTCGAAGTCCGAATCAAAGTGGAAGTGGCCGGAATCGGCGTTGACCCGTCGTGGATCTAGAATTTTCAAAGCTCCGATTCCGCCGTGATCCACCACCATGGATGGGTTGCTGGAGAGGAGGGGAACAAAACCCAAGTGGTTTTACAAGCCGCCGTGACCGGAGGAAGAATATCTGATCGGGTCGGTTTGTCGCGATTTGGGGCGTTTGATACGCCGGTTTCCGGCGTGATACGCCGGTTTCCGGCGTGATCCGCCGCCGATGAGTGGCAGAGGGAGGAAGACGGGGTGACGACGAAGAGATCTGGGTCGGCCCCGTGGCCGGACGCCGGAGATGGGTCCGGGTCGGGTTACCAGGTCGCCGGCGGGTCTGCCCATTGTTGGGAGAGTTTCCGCAATATTCCGGAGTGTTCCGGAAAATTATGAATTTTCCAAAAAATAAAAATCCTTTTTATAGAAAATTATCAAACTTCTGAGGTCCATAACTTCTTGATACGATGTCTGTTTTCGACGTATCATATGTCCACGAACTCGGTTCGACGAGCTCTACAATTTTCGTGAAGGAAGTTTTCCCAAATTCACAACAAATAAAAAGTTATCTCCTTTAACATTGTGTAATTTATAATTACCGACGTAATTATCGTTTTACGACAAAAATCCCTAAAAATACGAAATCACACCATTTCAATCCAAATTTCACAAGCTAATTTAGAAAATTAGAATTGAAATTTTCTGGGTATTACAGGTTATTCATGGAAGTAAGATGAAATTTGAGTTGAACTTATTTTAATAGTTTTCGACTGCGAAAGAAGTTCAAAACAACTTTACATACATCATGTTTGAACAATTTTCCTTGTAGGCCAAGATTTTGACAATTGTTCAATTTTCCTTGTCTTTTGTATGCATTTCAAATTTTAATTCTCTCTTGTATGCACTCTGTGATTGAAACCAAGAGAGTGGGAAGGTATAGGGAAATATGGTAAAAGAGATAAGGGCATCTCACCAAGAGTAGTCGACTTACCACAGTGGGGGCATGCGGTATTGTCAAGGGCTTCCTTGTAGCGAGTAACCTCAGCACGAAGCTCACTAATCTTCTCTCTTAAGGCTGAGATCACAACCCCTTCAGTTTTGGCTTTCTCTCGGGCACGCTGAGTCTTAAACCAGTTTCTGACTTTGTGTCACGCCCCGATTTTCAAATCAATTAATAAGGCATTTTGCCCTTAATTACAAATCATTTCGGGAACGTGACGACATGGAATATCAAATACAAATATGCACCAGAATTTTTTCCTTTTAATTCAAGCATACAACACAATCACTCCATGCCCAACAATGTAATTTCAAACTCAATACAAGAGTCGAATATTACATATCAAATATTTATACAATAAATTGATACATCAAATTATTACATAAATAAATCTTCAGAGTGCGAAGCATTAAATAGCGGAAGTCTTATAAACCAACAAATTGAAAGCAGCCTTGCTTACTCCTGGTTATCCTAACCTGCAGGTATAACCCCTACACCGTGGAATAGTGTACCGGGTTATGTCAACAAACCCGGTCAGCTTACGAAGCTGGTATGAGTTAACTCAGTTTTACTCACCCTAAACCGTTTAACAAAATATACATATATAGTTTGTTTTAAACAAATATATGTAATTTATATTCTTCAAATAGAATTCAAATCCCGAAAATTCATATTATAAAATATAATGAACCTACGCATCCCATAATACGTATTTTAACCCCACACGTCCCATAAACGTGTATGTTAATCCCAGGGTAATTCAGAATATTAAACAATATAAACCTTCCCCAAAATCATTTCCCAAAATTATGATTTCTTTCTTTTTAAGAAAAGTAAATCATCATAATAATTACTTCAATTTTTAAAGAAGTAAAAACTTCAAAATACAATTCAATATTGTTCAAGAATTGTAATTCATTTATCAATGCTTCAATTATTTAAGAAGCAATTTCAACAAACTCACACAAAATCATTTATAACTTCGCCTGATTAAAAGTGAGATTATTCTCCTTTTAATACATCAAGTTATTTTTAACTTCGCCTGATTAAAAGTGGGAATACTATTTTTCTTCTCCTTTTAATACATCAAGTTAATCAAACAATACGGACGGATAAAGCGAGAGTACCATTTTTCCCCTCCTTTATTAGTATTACACAGTCTAGAGCTCTAACTGAATGGGCTACCATTTTTCACCCATTTACTTTGTCCCCAGGACAGTCCGTTGTACAAAATCATTCAAATAGGCAAACACAATATCATATTTTTGAAATGTTGTGTTCTCACAAAATCCACAAATCAAAACAATAAAATGAATATTTTCAAATATTGTTTTAACACCAAATTCACAAAGCTGATATATCAATTAAATATTTATTTAATTATATATCACAAAATCATTTAAATAAATATAATTATTTATTTTCGCAAACAACACAATATGAATTAATATTCATATATAAAAATATCGTGAGATTCACTCACCTCTAATTACTGCTGCGTCTTCAAATAGTAACCAGGAATCGATCAACGTACGTACGTGTCACCTCTCGTAAACACCTATGATTATGCAATTTCCAATTAGCATAATACACTTCCAAAATAATTCAATGTTCCTCAAATGTCAACTACGACATCGGAACTATTAATCGAGACCATTTGACCAAAAGTTAACCATCGGTCAACGTGGGTCCCACGTCTACTATTCATCAACGGGTCCCACACAAAATCCGAAACTTCCAAAATCCAACAGTATGCTTATTTCTAGCATCCTAACATCATATCCAGAATTGGTGATGATCCAACGGTCGGATCATCACGGATCTAACGATCCATAAACATCGCTTAATTGATCATTGATCAAACGACCGAATTTGACAAAATTCTAAACACGAAAGTTGTTCGTATCGACGAACTAAGCACAACGGAGCAAAGAAATGCTCCTGGATAGGCCGGACGCGCCACCCACGCGCCGCCGCCGGCGACTGTCCGTCGCCGGAACAAAGTGCTCCGATTGCCACCAAATTTTACCAGAATGTACAACTCAACAATCCCAACAAGTTTAGTAACTACCTCAAAGTCTGGATCGGAGTGAAAGTGGCCGGAATCGGTGTCGGCAAGTTTTAGATCCAAAAAGTGCAAAGTTTCAATCCCGCCGATCTAGGCCGTGCCGCCATGATCCACCACCATGGATGTGTTGCTGGGGAAAAGAGGAACAAAACCCAACCGGTCTCATCGCCGGAGGTGGCCGGAAACGTCGCCGGCAAGCTTCCCCTTTTAGGCCGAAACTGTCGGCTCCGGTTGACAACTTTCCGTTAAGAATTTGGGGAAAGTTCCTTCGGGAGAAATGAAGAGGAGGACAAGATGAGTCTAACGCCGCCGGCCCCGTCGAAATCGGAGGCCGGACGCGCTGCCACGCGCCGCCCGAAGAAGCGGTCCGTTGAGAGCTTTTTCGGAAAATTCCGGAAGGTTCCGGGCCAAAATGAAATTTCTGAAAAATACCCAATATTTATACTAAATTATCCAAACTTCCGAAGGCCATACCTTCTTCATACGATATCCGTTTTCGGTGAACCAAATTCCTACGAACTCGATTCGACGAGGTCTACAACTTTCATGAAGGAAGTTTTCCTAAAATCTCAACGGATAAAAAGTTACCTTAATTAACCTTGTGTAACTTATAATTACCACCGTAATTATTGTTTTACGACGAAAACCTCTGAAAATACGAAATCACACCATTTCACTTCAAATTTCACGACCTATTTTATAAAAATAATAGTGAAATTTTCGGGGTATTACACTTTGTCAAGCGCAAACCCTGTATCGGAACTCAGTTCCATTACCTGCGTGCTATTCGGGAACTGACACACCTCATAGAAATCCCTCAACATCTGGAATTGCCTCCCCTCGTGGAGTATCTTTGCGAGGCGCGACTGATAAGCATCTAGCTCTGCTCAAGAAAAAGTACCAGAAGGTAAAACAGACGTCGTTCCAGTGCTTGGTGGTTGTGGATATTCGGATACGCTAGGTTGAGATGTTTCTGCCAAATTGCCGGACTTTTTACCCTGATCAAAAATAGCTGCTAGTTCATTAAACATATTTGCAAAGTATTTTGAGAAGTTTTGCTTGATTCCTTACCGGTGGCGAAGAGTTTGTATATATAGGGGATTCACCTTCAACTGTTACGAGCGTGATAAGCATACTGCATGTTTTTCGGAAAGTAAGAATGATTTGCGGAAAGTGAGAGTAATTTACGGAAGGTGAAAGTGTTAAAGCGAAAGGTAAAATGATAGTGCGACACGTAAAACCATAAAGTAGCACTTAATTATTGAAGGTTGTCGAAAGGTGAAAGGTACGCCTCATGGAATTTTAATTCTCGTTGGAAGTTTAGAATGATGAATTTATTTGGATTATTAAGAATAGGTTTTAACAATATTTATTTCCGTTTGGGAATTTAGCAATATCGGATATACTGATTTTGAGGATTACTTTTGGTGGATCATATGGAGTTTAGAAATTAAGCATGAAAAATTGTTGTTATTGACTTTCGAGGAATTTTAAGATAGGCTTGAACCATAGAATTCTAAAGAGCTTAGTGTTTGTTTTAGATATTATTCTTGGTGATATATTAAGACCTAGGAGAATAATTGTCTTAACTTTGAAGTGATTAGTCTTTAATTCTTAATGGACCTTTGGAGATACAATAATTGTTGATTCGGAATGGTAAGTGATTCATAGGTGTGAATTGTAAAAAGAAAATCTATACTTGGGAAGCAAGTTGGAATGAATTCAAAATTTTGAGGACATAAGGATACAATTATTTGTGGTTTACTTGGAGGATTTTGAGGATTAAATTAAGACATGAATTTTATGTATTGGAATTAATGCAAGTAAATAGTTTAGAGGTGTTAAGAAGAATAATGTACGTATTTGATCTAGGATTTAGAAAATAAGGATTTTGAATTTGAGGATTTAGTTAAGTATTCACTTATTGCTTGAGGATTGACGATTATTCTTTACAACTTAAGGATTCGAACTAATGAATTTATAAGACTTTGCGAAAGAGTATATAAGATTTGTTCTCTTGAGGATTATTTTGATGAGAAGCGCTTGATGAGACTTATATCTAAGATAGATTCAGACAATATTGTTGAGGAAAGGAAATCAAATTTATTGCATGTGTTGCTCTAGTTTTACCAAGGAGAAGAAAAGCTACATACGTAAAATTCGAGGACGAATTTTCTTTTAAGGTGGGTAGGATGTAATACCCCGAATTCTCATAATTAATTCTTGGAATTAATTAAAGGTTAGAAGTTACTTTTCTTATCTTGTTGTTGTAATACCCCGAAAATTTCCGTATTATTTTTATTAAATAGTTCGTGAAATTTGAAGTGAAATGGAGAGAATTCATATTTTTAGGGGTTTTCATCGTAAAACGATAATTACGGTGGTAATTATAAGTTACACAAAGTTAATTAAGGTAACTTTTTATCCGTTGAGAATTTCGGAAAACTTCCTTCATGAAAGTTGTAGAACTCGTAGAATCGAGTTCGTAGGAATTTGGTTCACCGAAAACGGACATCGTATGAAGGAGTTATGACCTTCGGAAGTTTGGAAAATTTTGTATAAATATTGGGTATTTTTCAGAAATTTCATTTTTGCCCGGATCTTTCCGGAAACTTCCGAAAAAGCTCCCAACGGACAGAATCTTCGGGCGGCGCGTGGCGGCGCGTACGGACTCCGATGGCCACGATTCCGGTGGCGCCGGCTTCGTCTCCTCCCCCTCTTCATTTCCCGTGAAGGTACCTTCCCCAAATTCTTGACGGAAAGTTGTCAACCGGAGCCGACAGTTTCTGCCAAAAAGGGGAAGCTTTCCGGCGACGTTTCCGGCCACCTCCGGCGATAAGACCTGTTGGGTTTTGCTCCCCTCCTGCCCAGCAACCTCCCCATGGTGGTGGATCACGGCGGTACGGCCTAGATCGGCGGGATTGAAACTTTGCACTTTTTGGGATCAAAAACCCACCGACACAGATTCCGGCCACTTCCACTCCGATCCAGACCTCGAGGTAGTTATCAAACTTGTTGGGATTGTTGTGATCTACATTCTGGTAAAATTTGGTGTCAATCGGACCACCTTGACCGGCGGTCTGACCACCGCCGGCGGCGGCGCGTGGGCGGCGCGTCCGACTGGTCCGGGAGCAGTTCTTTGCTCCGTTTGACTTGTTTCGTCGATACGAACAACTTTCGTGTTTTGACTTTTGTCAAATTCGGTCGTTTGACCGATGGTCAATTAACCCGATTAATCGGATCGTACGATTTACGATTCGAGAGATCCGACCGTTGGATGATCATGAAATTTGATCGTGGGGTTAATATTGAGATGATAAGCATGTTGGACCGTTGGATTATTGAAATTAGATCGTTTGATCAACGATCAATTATGCAATGATTATGGATCGTTAGATCCGTGATGATCCGACCGTTGGATCATCACCATTTTTGGATATGATGTTAGGATGCTAGAAATAAGCATGTTGATGGATTTTGGAAGTTTTGGATTTTGTGTGGGACCCGTTGATGAATAGTAGACATGGGACCCACGTTGACCGACTGTTGACTTTTGGTCAAACTGTCCCGAATTATGGTTATTAATGTCTAAGTGACATTTGAGGGATAATGAAATGTTTTGGAAACTATGATATGCTAAGTGGAAATTGCATGTTCATAGGTAATTTTGAAATCATGAAGCAATTGGCTAGAACTCATCGATTCCTGGTTACTATTTGAAGACGCAGCAGGAATTAGAGGTGAGTGAATCTCACGATGTTTTTATATATGAATATTAATTCATATTGTGTTGTTTGTGATTTTGGTGTTAAAACAATATTTGAAAAATATTCATTTTATTGTTTTGATTTGTGAATTTTGTGGGAACACAATAATTCTAAATAAGATATTGTGTTTGCCTATTTGAATGTTTTTGTCCAAACGGACTGTCCTGACCGGGGACAATGTTAAATGGGTGAAAAATGGTAGCCCATTCAGTTAGAGCTCTAGACTGCATATTGTATGATTAACTTGATGTATTAAAAGGAGAAGAAAAATAGTATTCTCACTTTTAATCAGGCGAAGTTAAAAATAACTTGATGTATTAAAAGGAGATGCATCTCACTTTTAATCAGGCTAAGTTATAAATGGTTTTGTGTGAGTAAAGATCGAGGGTTTATATTATTTAACATACTGGATTACCCTGGTATTAACATACACGTTTATGGGGCGTGTGGGGTTAAAATACGTGGTATGGGGCACGTAGGTTCAGTATATTAGATAATACGAATCTTCCGGATTTGAAATGGAACTTTTGGGTTTTAATTGATTCTTGAAAATAAAAGAATTCAATTTGGGAAAATGTTACAGTGTGAATAAAACATAGATCACTCATACCAGCTTCGTAAGCTGACCGGGTTTGTTGATATAACCCGGTACACTATTCCACGGTGTAGGGGTTATACCTGCAGGTTAGGATAACCAGGAGTAATGCAAGGCTGCATACATTTTGTTGGGTTATAAGACTTCCGCTGTTTATGTATTAAACTCTGATGGATTAATTATTTAATATTTTGTAATAACAATTTATTATTTAATTATGGCTTGTAATATGTAACCCTAAAGAACGGGTCAGCATTTACATTTATTGGGCATGGAGTATATTGTTGTACTCGAATTAAAAGAAAAAAATTCTAGTGCATATTTGTATTTGATATTTCATGTCGTCACGTTCCCGAATGGTTTGTAATTAAGGGCAAAATGCCTTATTAATTGATTGGAAAATCGGGGCGTGACAGTTGTGAAGTGAAAATATTTCACAATGAATATTTACTTGAAACGCTAGGGGTCAAAAGTTGACTTTCTTATTAGTACATTTTCTCTGATGACTTCTTTCACGAAAGTCGTACAACTCGTCAATATAAGTTCGTAGACATGCAATACGTTATATTTTGAGATCATATGAAAGAGTTATGGTCAGCGAGAATTTATTCTATGTGTAAGGATCACTATTGCTATCACTGATTATTCTTACTTGAAGATTATTTATATACTTTTGTGTTTAATTGTCTTTTACATACAAAACATTAGTTTTAATAATCTATATTATATGTTTGATTAGACCTTATATTATTATATCTTTGATTAAGCCTTATGATATGCATGCATATATATGTGTATGTCCATATGCATAGTGTCATATCTATATAAGATGATTGAAATGTAATCCGGCTACATCTAGTGTAGTAATGTAATGATTAACAAGTTGGCTATAATAAGTTAGTAACACATTTAATATAATAACATACAATAGATTATGTTGTTGATTGATGAGAATTTCATGTCTAGAGCATGTATAGAATATACTTACCAATATATATATTGCATGATTACACCTTTTACTTATATATATAATTGTTGCATATGTGATTATATATACACACATATGTAGTGCGGCACTAGCTAGCATAATAGATTAGTAGAATATGTCCAAGTATTAATATATATATATATATATATATATATGTGTGTGTGGTTGCAAGATTAGCACTAGCTATAAATTTATAGAGGAATGAAATCATTCCTTACGTAAGTAGTTTCTATCCTTTCATTATATAAGAAGGCAAGGACACCTAGCTGCATGACAAATGCCAAAAAGAGATGGTAAGTGATAGAAGAGAAGGGGGTTGTCGTTCCACAGGGATTGACGGTCCCCGACTTCTCGGTAGCGTGTGTGGTCGTATCTCTAGCTATGTGAGATGGCAAGATGTGGATAGAAATGAGTGAGTGAGTGAGTGTATACACAATGTGTGAAATGTGAATGTGGTGTTCGGTTTGTGTAAAAGGTATGGTGAAATGCCAAAACAATCAAATCAACACAGCAAGTAATGGAATGCAAGGAAATGTAAAGTGTGTGCACAAAATATAAAGGTGTTGGGGTTTCGGGTTAACCCAAGTCCAAATGCAACCAATGATGCTCTAATGCCTAAACATGCCAATGTGTCCACGAATCAAGCCCCGTATCCTAGCCATGTTATGGTTCTAGGACCGTGCTTTCCTAAGGTATTCAAATGCCTTATTAGGGCCATTCGAACTCTCTAGGTGTCTTAGGGGATCCCTCTATGTTACCTAATACCGAATCCCCTAAAGTGCTTAAGAGGCGTAAAGTGTCGAAGCTTAGGGACTCAAACAAGCAACACATGCATAACCCACCACTCCACCGATATTATCGATGCGGAGTGGATTCCTTCTAAGGTATTCCTAAGCCTTATTAGGGTCCTAGGGTGTCACGCCCCGATTTTCAAATCAATTAATAAGGCATTTTGCCCTTAATTACAATCAAATCGGAAACGCGACTACATGGAATATCAAATACAAATATGCACTAGAATTTTTTTCTTTTTAATTCAAGTACACAACACCAACTCCATGCCCAACATTGTAATTTCAAACTCAAAACAAGAGTCGAATATTACATACCAAATATTTATATAATAAATTGATACATCAAAATATTACATAAATAAATCTTCAGAGTGCGAAGCATAAAATAGCGGAAGTCTTATAACCCAACAAAATGTATGCAGCCTTGCATTACTCCTGGTTATCCTAACCTGCAGGTATAACCCCTACACCGTGGAATAGTGTACCGGGTTATATCAACAAACCCGGTCAGCTTACGAAGCTGGTATAAGTGATCTATGTTTTATTCACACTGTAACATTTTCCCAAATTGAATTCTTTTATTTTCAAGAATCAATTAAAACCCAAAAGTTCCATTTCAAATCCGGAAGATTCGTATTATCTAATATACTGAACCTACGTGCCCCATACCACGTATTTTAACCCCACACGCCCCATAAACGTGTATGTTAATACCAGGGTAATCCAGTATGTTAAATAATATAAACCCTCGATCTTTACTCACACAAAACCATTTATAACTTAGCCTGATTAAAAGTGAGATGCATCTCCTTTTAATACATCAAGTTATTTTTAACTTCGCCTGATTAAAAGTGAGAATACTATTTTTCTTCTCCTTTTAATACATCAAGTTAATCATACAATATGCAGTCTAGAGCTCTAACTGATGGGCTACCATTTTTCACCCATTTAACGGTGTCCCCAGGACAATCCGTTTGTACAAAATCATTCAAATAGGCAAACACAATATCTTATTAGAATTATTGTGTTCCCACAAAATTCACAAATTAAAACAATAAGATGAACATTTTTCAAATATTGTTTTAACACCAAAATCACAAACAACATAATATGAATTAATATTCATATATAAAAACATCGTGAGATTCACTCACCTCTAATTCCTGCTGCGTCTTCAAATAGTAACCAGGAATCGACAAGCGTGTACGCAACACCTTTCATAATCACCTATGATTATGCAATATCCAATTAGCATAATACATTTCCAAAATAATCCAAAGTTCCTCAAATGTCACCTAGGACATCGGAAATATTAATCGAGACCATTTGACCAAAAGTCAACCATCGGTCAACGTGGGTCCCACGTCTACTATTCATCAACGGGTCCCACACGAAATCCAAAACTTCCAAAATCTACCAACATGCTTATTTCTAGCATCCTAACATCATATCCAAAAGTGGTGATGATCCAACGGTCGGATCATCACGGATCTAACGATCCATAATCATTGTATAATTGATCATTGATCAAACGATATAATTTCAATAATCCAACGGTCCAACATGCTTATAATATCAATATTAACCCTACGATCAAATTTCATGATCATCCAACGGTCGGATCTCTCGAATCGTAAATCGTACGATCCGATTAATCGGGTTAATTGATCATCATTCAAACGACCGAATTTGACAAAAGTCAAAACACGAAAGTTGTTCGTATCGACGAAACAAGCCAAACGGAGCAAAGAACTGCTCCCGGACCGGCCGGACGCGCCGCCCACGCGCCGCCGCCGGCGGTGGTCAGACCGCCGGTCAAGGTGGTCCGATTGACACCAAATTTTACCAGAATGTAGATCACAACAATCCCAACAAGTTTGATAACTACCTCGAGGTCTGAATCGGAGTGGAAGTGGCCGGAATCGGTGTCGGTGGGTTTTTGATCCCAAAAAGTGCAAATCGTCGTTGCCGCCGATCTAGGCCGTGCCGCCGTGATCCACCACCATGGGGAGGTTGCTGGGGAGGAGGGGAGCAAAACCCAAGAAGGTTGGTGCGCCGCCGTGGCCGGAGGAAGGAGATCGAACCGGGTCTGATTTTACCCGAATCGGGTTTCTCGATTGGAGGCCGTACAGGCCGCGCCGCCGTCGGGGAAGACCACCGGTCGGACGGCGAGGTGACGGCGAGCCCGTCTGGGCCAGCCCGGTGGCCGGACGTCGCCGGACGCGCCCGCACGCGCCGGGTCGGGTCGGCGGGTCCGCGGGTCTGCTTGGGAGAATTCCGGAAGTTTCCGGAATTTTCCGGGTATTTTCTGATTTTTATGAAAATTACCTCATATTTATACACTTTCGACCAAACTTCCGAGGGCCATAACTTCTTCATACGATGTCCGTTTTCGGTGAACCAAATTCCTACGAACTCGATTCGACGAGTTCTACAACTTTCATGAAGAAAGTTTTCCCAGATTCTCAACGGATAAAAAGTTACCTTAATTAACTTTGTGTAACTTATAATTACCACCGTAATTATCGTTTTACGATGAAAACCCCTAAAAATATGAATTGTCTCCATTTCACTTCAAATTTCACGAACTATTTAATAAAAATAATACGGAAATTTTCGGGGTATTACATAGGGACTCTCCATAAAGAGGGAGAAAGAAAGGAGGAGTAAAGCATCGAATTAAGGGTCATACATGGTGAAACATGCTAATCACACATATTGCCAATTGCCTAGAGTAGAATAAGGTTGCCAAACCATACACAACTCATACAAGATGGACCAAATGCATACAAAAGAGTGACAAATCTTTACATACACATTCAATACATATGAAACTAGACAATACACATATTCATGAATCAACAAAGGCATTTATTCATTAATCAAAGCATCATGAAGTCACATTGGACTAGGGCACACAACCCTAGTCCCCAACAAGAGTAACTACTCACTAAACATCATAGTATACATCATCAAATTACACAATAAAGTTCTAGACATAAGGAAAAGAGAGAGTAGAGATGAGAAATGCTCAATGGATGTTCTCTTGCTCCTCCTTTGCTTTGATGATGGATCTTGATGGGTCACCAAAAAAAGAAAAGGTTTGGGAGTGGAAGAAGGGAGAGAATTTGGTGAGATCTAGGTGAGGGCTGCTATGAAGAGGTGGGGAATGAATCTAAAATGGCAAAAACTAGGTTTAAATAGGCTAGGGTAGAGAGGAGTGAAGGGCTAGGATCAACTAGGGAAATATCTAATGGTTAGATAGATTAAATGAAGGGCAAGGGGGTAAATTCTCAAGGAAATAAAAGGGAGGAATAATCTAAGGATGACCTCATGATATCTAGTGTGGTCCTTTGCTGAATTTTGGAATCTTTTGGTGATGAGTCACACGGTTGACTTTGTCTTGACTTTGACCACGACCCTCGGAGTTGACCAAAGGTTGACTTTTGACCAAACCTCCGGAATTCTAGTGCGACTCACTTCCGGGACGTCATGTTGACTCGTTGACGCTCTAAAGTCGGGGTTGACCACGAGTTGACTTTTCGTCCTTTTGCCGGAAATGTCCAAAAAGCTCCAAATCGCATCCTTTCGCTCCCGATATCCGTCAGATGCTCATTTGCCCTACAATGGTGCAAATCAAGGATTAGAGACACTAAACGGCCTTCGGATTAGCATTACTAAAGTGATTAGAGGCCTAATTTGTATGCAAATCGCATACGAATCACTGCACTCACTTGTTTTCTCATTGAAGAAAACCTTAGAATAGCAGAAAGAGAGAGAGAATAAGAAAAGAAAGAAAGAGAGAAAAAGGAGAGAGAGAGAGAGAGAGAGAGAGAGAGAGAGAGAGAGAGAGAGAGAGAGAGAGAGAGAACGTTAGAAAATAAAGAAAAGAAGAGAGAAGAAGGAAAGGTAGCAGGAAGAAGGAACCGTACTTGGTAGGTTCATTTCTTTTTAGCAAAATTCTCATAGTATTCAAATACTTGTCTAAGTTCTAACTTAGATTTTGTTCTGTGTCAAGAAGTTAAGAGTGAAATCGAGCTACGAGGTAGGGAGATTTGGCCAAACTAGGTCAAGATCAAGGTAGGGTTTTCTAGTTTTCTCAGTGATTGGACTATATCATATTTAATTTTCGTGTATAAATTAGGAGTAGTCAATATTATGAATATTTTTTTATATTGGTTGTAAATTTTATTATTACTGTTGTAAAGGAATATTTGACGATATTGATTGTTTCTAATATCGATGTACATATTGGATGATGAGTTTGACGATGGAATGTTGTTTAATATTATATATGTTGAGTTAACATATTATATCATTTTTCATACCTCTCTGCATACATTTGCATATAAATAAAGAAATTGGAAATGATGATGGTGATGGAAATAGGATCCCATGGGATGGATATTTGGAATACAATTGGTATTTATTATTGATGAAGAAAGTGGTAGGGCTGCGGGCCTATTGAATTGAATTGAATTGAATACGGGTTGCGGACCCATTGAAATGAATATGGTACGGGAACTGTTGAAATTGGAATGAAGAAGGCTGGGCGTTGATTCGTACAACGGGTCATTCAGGACCAAGTGGAATATGCATGGTATGGGACGTGCGAGGTCTGTTTGATCTGGAGTACGAATTGACGAAGGGTAGCGAAGGAACTTTAAATTCATGTATCTCATGCATACTCATATATTTATATTCTTTGTGATTATTTATATATTTACTGAATTGTTGGCACACTTGAATTAACTGTGATAATTGACCTTGAGGGATTTAATACCCTACTGAGCCGCAAGCTCACACCCTTATAGATTGTGCAGGCATAATGATATCAATTTGGAAGTGGAACATGAAGTTTACCAATAGAAATTGGATGCTTGTGTGATGCTGCTTGTATGGATGTTTGGTTATTTATGAAAGAAATGAATGCTGCTGGCATGTTTTGTATTGCTATGGAATAAATTCATCCTGTAATAATTATTAGAGAATAATTTCTCATGTAAATTGTAAGATTTGACTTCCGCTAAACTCTGAATAATTTATGTAACATTTTAATTAATGAAATGTTCGGTGCACCAAATTATCGTCACTTGTAATTGTGGTAAAATTTAATTACTGCTATTATGAGTGATTCACACCTTGAATTCGGGTACCATATTTATACATAATATTGGTCTCGGATTTGGGGCGTGACAATGACAAAATATAATAAACAAATCACATATAGGGAGAGGCTCCAATGAGTACTTGTTGGGGAATTTCATACTCAACCGTTGGATGATCTTTTAATAATTTTTTTAAATAACAACTAACATTTAAAATACTCATATACTGGTTAAGTTTGAAAATCCTCAACAAATACTTAGTGTTTGGTACTCACTAGAGAATGCCCATATATATATATATATATATATATATAACGATTCTTAGGTGCGGAGGTCTTTACTTTTTAAGGTACGGAGTTTTGATCTCTGCCGTCTGATCAGATCTTTTAAACGGATCTGATTGCTGAAATCAAAACTAATGATCTGTTCTGACGACTGAGATCAAAACTCCGCAGTGAAGAAGTCATGTGTGTATATATATATATAATAAATCATGTTAGTGGAATAAACGGAGCATGAAAATGCATATTTATACTATATGTAAGAGAATATGTGTTGTCAACCATAACTAACTTTTTTGACATATAGTCTTATTATATTAAAAAATATTAGGGTGCGTGTGTTGGTGTAGTGATTAGTATTGTCGTGGGTTGCGTGGGGATACATGTTCGTAACTTGTCCCCATCAATTCTCTCAAAAAAATTAAAAAAATATTTGATATCAACTTCTTCAGAACGACATTCAAGTCAAATCTATAAATAAAACAAAAATAGAAAAATAAAATCGTGTGGGCTTCATCTTGTATGGTTTATGAATTTAATTTGTATATATGCAATACTATCCATATAACCAATTTGGCCAAGTTCATCATCTTCCTACACACACGTAGAAGATGAGGCAAATCATGATCCATAATATGTTTGAACTTAAGGTTCTGAACTCATAAGAGAAAATAATTATTTGAAACATGAGGTTCAAAATGTTCATAAAATTGAACAATGGATCCATGGATAGACACGAAATATTTGGTTCGTGTTCTACATTTAGAAATGAGGTTCTAAGAAATTTTACTCACTCGGAATTTCAGGCCTAAATCTTTACTTTTAAGTCGTATGTTGAACATGAGGTTCAAATATTTTACTCGAAACATTGGGCTAGAGTAACAAAAGTAAAACTTCAAATTCACTAGTTATATTATATTATAAAAGAATTATAAGATAATATAGCATAAAATAAATAAGAAATTGAAAATAAAAATTTAGAGTAGTGAAGGGGTGGAAATTTGTACCGAAATATCGATCTGAGCCGGACCAATGCCCAAAATTTAGAGTTTCGAGAAAATTTCAACGGTCCAAAAAATGGAAATGTCGACGAAAATATTGAGAAAATTTCAATATCGTTAAATGTTCGAGAGAAATGAAGGAAATTTGAAAAAAAAAACATGGAAACTTTAAATGAAACTTTAGGAGATGTTTATTTGATTAATTATCTACTTCATTTTAAAATGAAAATGTTGAACAAACATTATTTTATAATGAGTTGTAGTGTAAATTAGGTTAAATTAATGTGCGTTGACAAATAATAAGTATTGAATAATTTGGATTAATATATTCAATTTGATTTCCATTTATTTTAATATACACAAATATTTACAAACTCTTATTACATGAATTATTTAAGACCCCCTCGAAGGTTTATGAAGTTCAAAATTCTAATTTTCTATATCTCTATGTGTAGAGGCATTTGTGTATTATAAAGACTAGTTATCAAATGATACCACTTCTATATCATTTTACATAAAATCATTTATATGTAAATTATATGAGTTTGAGATTGATTGTGAATCCTAATATAGTCATGCTCCTAGTTAAAATAGGGATATAGGGTTGAGATTGCTTGATTTTCCCTAAGACTATTTATTTGAAGGAAATATAGTGAATGCATATAAATTTGACACTTTTGTATTATTATCCGATTTATCACTTAATTATTTAGCTCCCCTCCCCCCTTCTCAATCTAAACTGCACCACTCTCTCCTACTCTTCCCCGATCTCTCATCTCCCTAGCCTCTCTCTCTCTCTCTCTCTTCTCCCAAGCCTCTCTCTCCGACCCTTTCTCTCTCTTCCCCGATCTATGCTCTCCCCAGTCTCTTTCTCTCTTTTCTAGTTTTCTCTTACATAGTTCTTTGCTGATCTAAGTAAATTTGGAAATTTCGGAATTTTTTTTACCGAAATTAAGGTGGTATGTGAGGAAACTTTCAGGGATACCAAAAATTGAAAATTTAGGGGGGTGTATGGTATATGGATTTGTATGGATTTTTTTTAATTCACAGACTTTCTGAAAAGTCCACAGACTTCATAGACTTCTGTTGATATCTTATAAGTCACCGATTTTTACCACAGACTTTTATTGATTTATGAAAATCTACAGACTTTATTATGAACAACTTCTACAGATTTCAAATAATGTTGTGACACAAAATAATTAGAAAACAAAAGAAAAACCTCCCAATGTAATTAACAGAACTGAAGTATATGTATCAAAAACAAAACAAAACAAAAACAAACCAAAAGGTACCAAAAAATAGAAGGAAAAACACATTAACGAAATTTCATGTTAAAAAAGCTTATAAGTCACTGAAACAATGATATGATCATTGTTCTCCTTCATCGTCACTTTCTTTATTGTCATTGTTTTCATTGTTGGCATTTGGTTGAGCATTTGGTTGGGCATCTGTCCACATATAATTAGCAATACTCATTCTCCATTCATTAGCATTTAGTTGTTAAAATTAATCATACATCACAACAAAATCAATTATCATGACTATAGCTAAAGTGGACATTCGAATTATCATGACTATAGCTAAATAGTGACTTGAAACAAAAATAACAAAGATCTTGAATGGTTTATGCAGAATATTGATTAGTATTAGGATAAAATCTAGTCCCTCATAATCGTGGCACTGAAGTAATGTATTCATGAACTACCTTGAATAAACAAACCCTCTCTGAAGTTAGTCAAATAGTTTCTATGTTGTATATGTATTTCTGGTTTTGAGTCAAGATGAAAATCCTTTATCTGCTGCATAATATACAGCTTTTGTGTGCGTTCTTTGGGTTAGGCATGCGGCAAAGTAAAAACTACACTCTGATTGTTCCATTCACAGGTCAATGCGATAAAGCAGTGAAGGTGGTGAAAGAAGGGGGCAGTGTGGTGGCTCTAACAGGTGCAGTAACATCAACGACAATATTATAGGGTTAGGAAATAATAGTTGGGTTTTAGGGTTTCATAGATCAATCAGACAAAAAAAAATCAAACTCAACAACAATAATGAACATATTGGGTATCCAAAAATTCTAATACCACAAGGGATTACGGAAAAGATAGAAAAAAAATCAAGAAAGAGATGATGGAAGACCAACCTGTTCTTGCGTGCAGAGAGAAGAGAGGAACTTTGATAGACTTTTCTCACGCTCAAAATCTTTGCTCTGGTGGCTGGACAATTTTTGGACTTTGGTATTTATACTGAACACTATAAAGTCCATGATTTTCCATGATTTTCCAATTCCGTATATATGAATGATATTTTGAATACCCTAAAACTTCTATTCATTTTAAAAAGTCCTAATTGAATACTCATAGACTTTGGTGGACTCTATAAAGATTTTTTTAAATCCTAATTGAATACACCCAAACTTTTATAGACTATCAAAAGTCTATATTGAATACACCCAGACTTTCAGATTCCATGAATTTCTTTAAAACTTCCACTAATTCCATATACAATACACACCCATAGGCGAAAATTTCCAAATTTAAGACCTTGAGCCGGACTGACCGAAACTGAAAACTTTTTATGTTTTGTTATTGCGCGGCACAATCTTGGACGTAGGTTCAGCTAGCGTACGCCCGCTCGTACCAGATCGTACGCACAGCTTAAAAGACTCGAAGGTCGAGGGGGTCTCCCCAAACCCTCATTCTCCTCTCAATCTTCCCAAATTCATCGCCTCCCTTCTCTCACTCTCTCTCATCTTATGAAACCCTAGATGCCAGATTCCGGCTGCGATTTGTGAAGCCAGTCAAAGAAAATTACTCCCCTTACCCGTATCCATCTTCGATTAAACAAACTCGGCGAAAATCGGTGATCTACAACACCGATTCTTATCTTCTCAAAGAAACCCAGTTACCTACCCTACACAGAAGCCCTAAATTTTGAAATCGAACCCAGATATCTTTCAATCCCTTCGATTTGAGTAACCGAAACAGAGATTGATGGTGTGAAATCCTCGTTCGGGAAAAACCCAAATTTTTCAAACCCTAGTTCTTCGTGGTTTGGGCTTCCAGATGTTGAAATTTGTCTTCATTATCGACATGCAAGTGTAATAGAAGGTAATATATAAAACATTTAGGTTGTTTGTGCTTTGATTTTTGAAAACCCTAATGTTAATATCATATATCACTTCAGATTGAAGATTTACTAACAAGGTGGTTCAGCAATCAGATTCAGCAACAAACTTGAAGAGAAGTAGGAAGTTAGGAGCATACGTTCAGGAGTAATTTTTTGGGAGCAAAGGTAATACAACTTTCTTACTCAATGATATCTAGAATTGATGATGAAAGGATACTGAACTAGTGATGAATTTATGACATTAAGTGAGAAACAATGTGATGATTTACTGATGATGAACTCATATATAGAATTGATGATGAAAGAATGATAATAATTAATATGTGATGACTGTTATGAACTAGTGATAATGATAATTTGTTATTGAATTAATGAAATGCTGATGATGATGTTGCTGCTGTTGATTTGTTGAATATGATAATGAACTAATGAAATGTTGCCGCTGTATAAATTACTAGAATATGAAGATGATAATTTGATAGATTCTTAATGAAATGTTGATGATGTTGCTGCTGTAGAATATGAAATGTGATGACAATTGATTTGATGATGCTGCTGCAGAATTGTATTTTAGATCCAGAATTGCAATGTTGGGATGAGAAAAATAACTTATGTGCTTAAAATGGAACTATTGTATTATATTACTTCTGTGCTTAAAAAAGAAAATAGCTACAAACTAAACCTGAACACTTGTTTAGTAACATGCAAAAAGTAAAAAACATTGAAACTAATTTTTTTCCCTTTTTATTTGTTTTGTAGATCATGACATCTACTTCTAGTTTCAGAGCACCCCTTCAATAACCAGTAACTTGGTTATGTCAGCAAATGTAGATGCAGGACATCCGCGAATTCAAATGAACCAGTCTCTAACCCCTTCCCAAACCCAAATGAGTGGAGGCCACCTTTCAATAGGGTGATACTTAGCCTACCAGTGCCGGTGATACTAAGCCACCTCTAAATTCTGATTGTAAATATCAAACAACTTAAATTAGATAACTCCATCAAAAAGATCAGTAATATACAACAGAAGCAATCTCACATGAAGTTCTTGGATTATAGAAGACTAGAAGAGAGGAACATTGATGAGGGTACCTGTTAGATTCTCAAAATAGAGAGGTCCCTCTCTCTGCCCAAAGAACTCATCACCAAAACTATTTGAGTCTTCTTGGTGTACAGCATAGTCTTTCACTTATCTAATTCAATAAAGTTTTGATTTTTAGTTGCTGGAACCGAATGTATAAACTAAATATTCCTCAAATTGAAGAAAGTGAAAGAAATCAAAAGGGAAAGTAAAATATGAAAGAGAAATTCGTTTTGATTAGGACGAAATTGAAAAAAAATAAAAAGTATGATACCTGTGAGGGGAAAGAAGTCTAGAGTTTTTTGCGAGCAGTGAAAATGATAGTTAGAGAGGTGTGTTTTCGGCTTATAATTTTAAATGTTTTCGCGCTTAGCCGTATGGATGTTTCTCTAATAGTTACAAAGTGGTTTGTTTATTAACAATGGATTTCTTGGAGACATTGTCATATTGTGATTTTTTGGATACGACATGTCGTTATTGTTTTTAAGAAAAAAAAAACTGAAAATGTTATAAATATATTATTATGTGGCTGTCCACATATTATTATATGTGGCTGTCTTTGAATATGTAATAGTATAATTACAACGGTCTCAACTTTGTTTTATTTTTTCTTAAAAACAATGACATATCGTATTTAAAAAATCACAATATGTCAATGTCTCCTAGAAATTTAACTGTTAAAAAACAAACCGTTTTATAACTATTGGAGACATCGCATCGCTGCGGCTGAGCGCGAAAACACCCAAAGTTCTAAGTCGAAAACACAGTTCTCCAACTATCATTGTCACTACTCGCAAAAAACTCTAGACTTCATTCCCCTCACAGGTATCGTACTTTTTATCTTTTTTCAATTTCGTCCTAATCGAAACGAATTTCTCTTTCATATTATATTTTCCTTTTTTATTTTTTCACTTTCTTCAATTTGAAAAATGTTTAGTTTATGCATTCGGTTCTAGCAACTAAAAATCAAAACTTTATTTAATTAGATAAGTGGAAGACTGTTGAACACCAAGAAGACTACAATCGCGCTCAGTCTTTCGAAGCCGAAAACACACATCTTCAATTGTCGTCTTTACTCCTCGCAAAGAAACCCTAGACTTTCTTCCACTCACAAATATTGTATTCTTTTTTCAATTTCATTCTAATAGAAACAAATTTTTTCTCTCTCCCCCCCTCCTCCTTCCTCTTCTGTTCTGCTTTCTTCTCGGTTGGGCATTCAATTCTTCCTCTTCTGTTCTTCCCTCCTCCTGCCCAGCCGTGATTGGATTCTTCTCCGGTCACTCTCCCTCTCCCAACTCTTCGATTTCTCTCGCCGCACAGCCCAGTCCAGTAGTCCACTGCTCTCCTTCCTCTCTCCTTGGATTACCCATCCTCTTCTCCATCTCGATTTCTCTCTTTCTTTCTTCATCTGCAGAACTCGCGCCTCTTCCTTGCCTCTCACCTCCTTTGCTTTCTTCTCTCTCTCCTCAGCACATGTTGTGGAGCCTAGTGTGTTATTTTGGCATTTGGGATAGCACTGGGGTCATTTTAGCCCCTATTTTTTCTTCTGTTGGAGAGGCCAAAGTGCTATTTGGGTGCTAAATATGGCTCTTGGCCCCCCTATTGGACTTGCCTTGAGAAGCAGTAGTTCTCAAAGTGTCGAAAGGGCGATCTCTCTATGCTGAAAATTAGACGAGTCCCCTCACTGGTGTTCGTGTCTTCTATTCTCCAAGAACTTTGGATTATCATACTTTTGTTGTAAATTACTGATCATTTTGATGATGTTATCTAATTTAAGTTATTTGATGTTTACATTTAGAATAGAGGTGTAATTATTTTCAAATTCATCGGTCCGCGACAAAGATATTTTGCAAGTATTTTTTTCATTTTGAGTTCTAGTTGATGGGTTTTGGTACATAGTGATACTGTTTGCTCTGCAGGGTGGAGGAGTTCAAAATCATGAGTGAGAGAGGGTGGATATGGCTATCTAGGAAGTACTTATGGTACTATCATAATCATGGTTTTAAATCTCTTTTTGTGATTGGAAGAGCTTCAAGAAGTACTACAACTATGTTTGTGTTGGAAATTTATGTTTTTATTATTGGGTTGATAACATGATGAACATGCGTCTAATGTAGAAGAGTTCTCCAATGAAGGGTGAGTCATATTCATATGTTTTGAACAAAAAATTTCAATATTTTTCTTTACTGACAACTTTTAAGTAGGCTCAACTCCTTGGAGATTAGGCCAAGATTTTGACAATTGTTCAATTCTCCTAGTTTTTTGCATGCACTTCAAATTTTATCTCTCTTGTATGCACTTTGTGATTGAAAGCGGGTCGGTGTTTACGTAACTCTTGCATGTGTCTTATAATAGCGTTTGAATAATTTTTCTTTCATGTGAATTTTCCAAATTATATTCTTACTAATTATTGGATGTTTCTAAATACTATTCCAGAGATCAGAAGATCCTGAGAAATCAAGAAAAGAGGTAATAATCATACTTCTCTGTGTGTGTGTGCTGCTAGTGTATTTATTCAAATTTTAGGATGATGAAAATCCTTCCAAACTTCCGTCTATCACATCAATATACGTTTAATAGGTTTACCTTAAAGTTGTACAAATGGTACACATTAGCATTGTAGGGTTATCAGAGTACCTTAAATACACATTAGCCTATGTCACCATCATGTGATTTTTGAATTTTTGCGCCTTTTTTTTTTCCTGCATCTGTCCACTTGTTCAACAATGATTTTGAGAGTTGTACAAATTGATTCCCTTGACTTTTTGTACTTCTTTCGTGGTTGTTTAATCTGGATAGGGTTTAATTGACATTTGCATGTCTTATAATAGTCTTCGTGTGCTCTTGTCTATTATCATTACAAGCACTTTACATGTGTCCCGGTATCCACATACCATCTGAACGGCTCTCTGTCGTTGAGCAACTCAGTCCACAGTACCGAGCTCACCTAGCTGACTAGGTAGTAGGCCTTCCATCCGCCATATCGACAGGCACTGCCTCATTCACTGGCTCACGTGCTACCCACTATCCTAGGATTGCACTACCTCATTCGATACTTAAGGGTCAGCACGTGCATCCACTAGCCACAGCAGCCACGCCTTAACTTTCATGCCCGGATCCAAATAGCAGGCCAATAAATATTCTGCCCTTTGTCGGGGACCTGTTCCCCCCGCCAGTGGAGCTTCTCCCTCACCTCTGACCTCGTATATAAGGATCCTCACTTTTCTGCATCCCGTAAACTTACCATGCTCAAATCTATCCCGGGACTAACTAGAGCGTCGGAAGGTCCTAGGTCGGTACACACCGAGCCCCCCCCGACCTTTACCTTTGTCCACACAAGTACCAAAGCTACGCTCAGGAGCTTCCCTACCAAGTAAAGCAGAGCAGCTGGGAAACGGCAGAAAAAATGAGTATTGCCTATTTGCTTGTATCGATTGATCTTCTATGCAAATTTCCAAATTGTATTATTCTTAATTGATCGACTTTTATACACCATATTCAGGAGAGGATATGATCCTGAGACATCAAATGAAAAATGTTGTAAAAAGTACTCAATGAAAAGAAGAAGAATATTGAAGGTTAATAGTCATGCTTATGAGGTAAGAAATATATCCTTTACTTCTCCATGTTTGCTCATAATGTATTTATCCAAGTTGGTGATTGTAAGACGATGGAGATGCCCCAAATGTATTGCTGATTTCAGAAAAGCCCGTCAAGGAAAGGTCGGCCATATTATTACATGTTTAAACAAATTTGCCTTAAAATTATACAAATATTTCTATCATTAATTGTAGGGTCATCAGGGTATCTCGTATACACCTTTGACATATATCATTATGTGGTTTCTGGATTCCTATCTATTTAATTTTATATCTAGGCATTTGCACTGTTGTCATGGTAAGCAATGATTTTGACAATCGTGCAAAGTGATTCCCTTGAATATTTGTTGCACGTCAAGTTTCACTTCTCTCTTGGTGGTTTAACTGGATAGTGTTTGCCTGACTCATGCATATGTCTTGTAATGGTTTTCTTTTCCACTTTGTACAAGTATTCTTCGTTTGCTATGTGGATTTTGAAACTATATCCTTATTAATTATTTAGTTTTACATCATATTCAGGAGAGCAGATGATCCTCAGAAACCATAATCTAGATGCAAAGGAAAAGGAGTGAAGGCAAATGTACTTATCCAAGGTAAGAGTAATATATCTTTCACATCTCCTTGTCTACTGCTAATGTACTTATCCAAGTTGTTGGTAATAGTAGGATGATGAAGATGCCCCCAATCTTTTGTCTATTCCAGAAGAGCCCTTCAATGAACGGTAGGTCATATCGATACTTGTTTGATAAATTTTCAATAGAATTCTATTATTTCTTGTCATTGCAGGGTTATCATAGTACGTCTTAATATACATATTGACACATGTAGCAGGATAATGTGGTTTCTGGATTCTATGTTCTTAATTATTTATTTAGCATTCTGTTCTTGTGTCTTGGTAGGCAATGCTTTTTACAATTGTTCAAATTACTTCTCTCTTGGTGGTTTTAACTAGTTAGTGAAGAAACTCATTAATTTTAGCCCGTTGTGTTTTCCTGACTCTTGCATATGATTTATAATTGTCTTTTGTAGACAAGTATTCTCTTTGCTACTGATATATGAATTTCTAAATCATATTCTTATTAGTAATTAAAATACATCAATTCAGGAGAGCAGATGGACCTGACACGTCAGATCATAAAAATTGTGCAAGGAATAGAAAATGTATGACGGCAAATAGTCATGCTCTTGAGGTAAGACATCTTTCACTTCTCCGTGCTGCTAATGTCTTTATCCAAGTTTTTGGTGTGGTATTTGATTATCTAAAGTCTATATCTGGCTTTATTTTGAAAGCCTAGGCATTGGGTTGTTGAGAAGCGAAGATGTTTTTCTCACTATATGATTTGTAACTACTATATATACTAGTATATGTCCATTGCAAATTTTTGGTTTACAGTGGCTTTAAAATCTTTTTGTGTAGGTCTGTAGTATCTCTGTATTATATTATCTTGTGCTGAACCAAATAAGCTGCAAGTATATATTGCATCTTAGTTTTTGTTCATCACACTAAACAAATCTCTCCCTCCACCATTTTATCCCAAATCTCCCATGCCCTCCTTATCCCCTTGCACCACGCCCTTGGTCACTTTCGTGCATGCATTGGCTTTTGTTATTTTAAATACAAAGTTTAGAAGAACCCTAGGTGTGTTGAGCAAAAATTGGTTGCAAATAGAAGCTCCAAAATATTTTCCAATTACATACCTAGTAAGTGTCTTGCAACTTAGGATTCTTGTCGTGGCATTATATATATCATGGTCCTTGCTTATGTTCAATTTTTATATCACATTCCAGAGAAAAGACATGGAGGCTTTTCGGTCACAATTTGCAAAGAGGGTTGAGTATATCAAAAAAATCAAAGAAAAGCAGGATGAGGACAAAGCAGCGGTGACACTGCATTCATTCAAGTTAGTAGCATAGTTATGAAACTTACTCAATGATCTATCCCTCTATTTTCAACTTATTGTTTTCTCTTATGGTGATCCAGCCGTAGTTTGAAAATCAAGGGTAGTGCCATTGCATCCTCAGGGACAGTTCAAAGGATGAAACCCCTCAGATCGGCAAGTTCAGCAGTGATGGTTCGCATAGATAGTTGCCTGTTATGCATGCTTATTGCTAATTAGAAATTCACTTTCCAAAACTTTTGCTTTTGCTATATTCACCGTGCATTGTTGAGACAAAGTGTTGCCAAATCCTTGCGTGTTCACTTCTTATGCTTTTGACCTTTCTAACTATTTGTACATGATGATCGGATGATTTTATCAAACAATAACATTGACTGTTTTATGATTCAGCTGATATTTTTTTTTCTTTGTTCTTTCAAATAGGAACAATTTCTATAGATAAAAAATGGCAGAAAAAAAATTGAAAAAATAATAATAAAACTAGACACACAGGTGATGATGAACTTAGTATCTGCTTAACAACTTATAAAGAATTTACCAAGACTTTTAACGTGTGGTCATTTTGATGAAGAAATTACCTTTGCCTATCTTAGTTTCTTTAGCTTCTGATGTATATGAAATCATATTTGATTTGCTGACCCTGATTTCTTTGATGGTTGGCCATCTTTTCTTTTTCTACTTTTGAAACACAGGTTCAGGGTTGCATACCTGTACAATATCCAGAAGTTGCTCTTTCCATTGAGGTACTGGGTCAAGGTATTTTATCTTTTGCGATTTCTTGCTGAAGCAAATAGAGTAGCTTTTGGTTTGGAATTTGTTTGTCAGTTGTGCGGTTCTTACTAGTCAAGATAATAATGCTTGCAGTTTTTTGGGCTTCTGTTTTATTTGTCAGTATATGTGTGCAACTGCAACCATATGCTATATATTGTTAAAAAAAACTCACGCAATTCATAGGATTTGAACATTGACCAACTCTAAAGAGATATCCATGCTCAAACCTAGTGGCTGAAGATGCTTCCATTCATAACCTCTTGAATGGGAACTTTGTCGCAAATTGCAATATTGACTTCCCATACAGAGATTGCAAATCATGTCATCTGTCATTCTGATGGAAAAGCTCTGAGTAAAGCCTCAAAGACAACAGAAACCTCCTCTCTTCAATTTTGAGTTGGTCTTAACTAGCTAGGTTGTTAGGTGTAGGGTTTTAATAACCCTTGTGGCGGAGCCATGTTTCCGAAACTTCATGTCCCATCGCAATTGAAGCAAGATGAAAAAAGTGATTAAATAGACTTGTTATTTTTCTTTCTTCACTCTTCTTTTTGTTTACTTATTATCATCCCCCTGTAATAAATTATTATCAGGGAATGATGACCCGAACAAACTAAAAAAAAATCCTATGAAGTAGACTTGAAAATAGACTAAAGAGAAGGCATCCACAGATGATATAGAAAATAAGATTGCTCTTATAGTAGGGGAGAAATTAAATAAATGCAATCCCAAGTTATTCATTCTTCTTATGAACTCTTTGTTTCTTCCCATGATATCTGTCTCAATTTCCTGCTGTTATTGACATTGTAGTATTGCTTGCAGACCCAAGAATTCTTGGTCCTAGGATGACAAACCTTGACTGAGTTGAGGGATAAGATATACTGTTTAACAGACAAGGTGATAGAAAAGATTGGTCAGCATAATCGTTCAGGATATTTCCTCGTAGAAGTAAAAAGTTGTATCCATTGAATGTTTATTTTCAAATGAAGCAGATTTTTCCACTTAATCCTAGTAAATTGCTGATCCGGTGTAGGATACATTCTACAACGATTTGAGGGATCCTTCTGAAATAGATTATAGTGAATCTATATTTGATTGGATGAGAAATTCAAGTGATGATGCTCTTAAAAAATGGGAGTGTTTTAGCTGGAAAAATGCAAAAGAAGAAAAAAGCAGTTGTAGGAGACATAACTGGCTCAAAATTGCCTCATTTCCAAGCTGCTGATATGCACAAGACACAGCTTTGCAACTTGAAATTTCAACTTGGTGCTGGATATCTATACTGTCACCAGTACACACCTCTATTGCTTTTTTATGCCTTTTATAAGGCAAACATAATTTGTGCTTTACTTGCATATTTGGCTCTATGTGAGAATCTTCATGATTGATGCATCTTTAAATTCTATCTGACTGCTTTAGGTCAATTTCGTATAGAATCTAATAGTTTGTCAACAGACCAATCGGCCCTCTCTCCATGGTGGTTGAGTATGCCGTTCGTTGTTAGCGTTATATATCGTCCCTATCTTATAGGTATAGTCTAGCATTATACATCGTCTATGTTGACAGTGTAACAGTATACAATTTTAGGTTGTTGGGCAAGTGTGTACTTATATTTTTTACCTTTTGGGTTATTGCATGGTGGTAACTCACTAATCATCGTTTCTTTATACAATTCCTCTCTACTCCTCTCATGTATATGTTCTGTTCCCAGAATATGGCTATATAACTAACTTGATTTGGGGAATTTTACTTGGGACCAAGAAATTTAGGGGTCATCATGGGCCGGGCTAGGGCCGGCCCAACCCTAAATTTTAGGGTTTAGGGCCGGGTCTAGTCAAAGTCAACAAAATTTAGGGCCGGGCCGAGGCTTTAATATACCGGCCTTAGCCTGCTCATAGGCTCAAGCCCATTCTGGCTTTTAGGGCCGGGCCGAGCCTTTTTTTTAATAAACTTAATGAAAAATTAAATTAAATTTATTCAACACTCTACAAAAAACATGTATTTTTTTTTTAATAGGCATGTATTCTTGTATTGTTGTGCAAAGGCTATAGAACAAAAGACAAAAAAAAAGAAAAAAAAAAAAAATATATATATATATATATATATATATATATATATGAATAGAAGTATAAAAAATATAAAATATAGATTAAGGCGTGGCCGGGCTTGGCCCTAACGGGCTAAAACGGGCTGGGTTTAAATACTTGAGTCCAAGCTCGGCCCTAAAAAAAATAGGCCGGGCCAAATAGGCCGAGAGGAAGGGCCTGGCCGGGCGGGCTTCAAAGAGGCTTAGGGCTTATGGGCCAAATGATGACCCCTAGGACCAAGGCGACTGCAGACACACAGTTGTGATTTGAGACATGAGGTTGCTTCATCTCGAGGATATGCAAAACAGGGCAGCTTATCTTATCCAATACCCTTATTCCAATTGAAGCTACATGTACAAAAATGTAGAGCCTGTAGGATATATAGAGCTACAAAGATAACTGTCGATGACAAGTGGGCTCCGGAGAACCTCTGCTACTTCTGCAATAATTGTTATTTCCTTCTTCACTATACGAAAGTGGTTCTCGACAGTATCAGGACTTCCAAGTGCATGATTATCACCATGATCAACCGCGTTGATATTTTTGTAGAATTACTATTCTTGCCCATGATCTATTATAGATTCTTATTGTTATGGGAAACAAAACAAATTGTTATTATCATCAAGTTTATAGAATGAGAATAGATGGTCTATTAAGAGCTTGCTAATTGGAAATTGAAGCATCCTTGGATGTAATGATAATCCGTACACCCTAGGTTTTGCAGTTTAATTTAAAGCCTAATGTTATATACTTATATTTCAGAAAATTAGCTATGGGCTTCGGGATAAGATCATGAATTTATGAGTAGTTTTCTATCATGATCTTATTTTAAAATAGATAAAAATTCTTATGAAGCGCCCCTTTTACCTGAATCTATGAAGCACGGATACGGGTACGGAGATACGATATGATATGATGCGGGAAAACGATAATTCTTAAAAATTATACGATACAATACGTCTAAGAAACACAAATAAAATGATAAATATTTACATATAAATAATTAAAAAAATAAACCATTATCTTTCTTCTCTTTTCTCTCTTTTAGTCTTTTTCCTTTGTTGATATTGCATGACTAGGCCCGAAATCAATGATTTCGATACGTGATTCCACAAAAGAGTTTATCAGTGTAGGCATGGTGTGGAAGCTGAAAATACATCGCAGTGAGAGAATTGGACAGTTTTTTTAAGGGGTTTTTAGAGAAACGGGATTTTTGAGAGATGCTCTTGAGTTGGCATGTTTTTGGTTATGGTAGATTGCTTGGGTGTTGATGATGGAGAGGAGATGTTACGGGTGAGAGATGGGAGGAGTGACAGGAACCGCCCCAGATTCCATCCTGGAATCCAAGGTGGCCCTGTGGGGCCCATTTTAGAAGAGATCATACCGAAAACTCGACACAACCTCCCCTAAAAGTGGACTACCCAAAACTTGAAATTTATTTAAAACCACACTTTTAATAACTCAAGCCACAACCAACACCAGAGCCTACATGCTCGCCGGTGAAAATTAAACAACTTTTAAGAATTTTCAACTCCAACTCAAAAATCTTTCCAAATTTGTTTTACACTTTAAATCTTGAGAATATCAGAGCATCTAACATTTACGTAAATACACAATTAAACATAGGTAGGTTAAACTATAATCTACGAACATGGGAAGGATGGTGTTGACTATACCTCGACCCCAACATGCGACCCCAACATGCGACCTCAACTAGCTAGTCTGAAAGTTTCTTTATGATGTCTACTAAAATTCATTAGAAGACCACGTCCTCAAATGCTGAACACATTGGTGCAATTTTTAAGAAATAGGCGACTGGGTCAGAAAAGCTCCAATGCAGAAAGACTGATGCAAAAGGTCAACTTTGCAATGGCCTTTTTATTTCATATGAACTTCAAAAATATAATAAACTTCCGCTGACCATAATTTTTTCATATGATCTCGGAATTTAGCGTTCCTCATGTCTGCAAACTCATATTGACAAGCTCTACAACTTTAGTGAAGGAAGTTATCAAAGAAAATTAACGAATAAGAAAGTCAATTTTTGACCCCTTGAAAATAAAACATTTCAACTACATGTTCATTCCGAAATACTTTCACTTCACAATCAAGACAAGAAAAGTAACATCTAATTCCTTATTTAATTTCAGAAATTTTCGATAAATAAAATATGAAAATTCAGGTTATTACATAGTGGACCCTGAGAATATTAAGTGCATAAGACAATGGAAGAAACCCATGACCTTGAAAGGAATAAGAGGGTTTCTTGGTTTAGTGGGTTATTACAAGAAATTTGTGCGCAACTTTAGCATGATAGCTAAACCACTCACCAACATGTTGAAAAAAAAAAGATAATTTTCCAGTACGTGGTCTCCAGCAGCTGAGCAAGCTTTTGAAGACTCTCAGGATGCTCCAACTTCTACTCCGGACCTGTGTTGCCATGTTGGCTTTACCAAACTTTTCAAAAGAAATCACATTAGAGTGTGACGCGTCTGGAGTGGGAATAAAAATTGTGCTTTCATAGGATGGCCATCCAATAGCATTCATGAGCAAAACTTTAGCAGAGACATCTAGCTTTATCTGTTTATGATAAAGAGATGATGGCTATGCCGCTGTGGTTAGCGTTATCCGCATGCACTCTCTTCTTCAATGTTCTCTGATGTCAAGATCGATGAGCAGTTCAAGAAGGGAGGATAGAGGAGGTTGAAAACTCTGGAAAACATGCACAACATGCACTTGATCGACCTATCCCTATGCCATTGATTTCTGATGCCCTGAGGCTGGCATGGGAGGAGGAGGATTGGTGAGGTAACTGTGACCAAGGAGTCACACCCAAAGACACCTGTCTTGCTAAAGCTTGATGGAGAAGTACTAAATATGATGGTGAGCTTTGGAGTTCTGTGCTCAAGGCCATGCAAGTACTTGAATCAGTAAGTATTGTTTTTGGAGCTAAACGTACTCTTGAGACTGACAATGGTGTTAAATGGAGGACTGGTAATGGTGCCTGCCTCTGGTCAATTTTTGGACTTACAAATGGTTGGATGGTATTCTTTTTTTCCTCGCTTTAGGGCCAAGGTAAGATCCTAACAAATGTGCAGAGAGTTCGGAGGCATCTCTCTTCTAACCCTATCTGTGATTTATGTTCGGAAACTACTCTCCATATATCTGCTTAGAGACTGCTCTGAGGCTCAAGAGGTCTGGTCTGCTATTATTTGCTTTCCTAGTTTTAGAAGGGATCTGAATCTTGATTGGTGTGGTTGCGGTTGGCTCCATATGCAAATTTTTACAGGAATAGATGATGTTGGTTTTTTTTTTTTTTGAAGTTGGATTCCAAAATGCCTGTAGTAATTCTAAACAGGTTATTCTTGATGCTGGCTGCGCATGACTGGGTCGGTGCTCAATCTACTTGTGTAATCAAGGCTCCAAGAACCAACTGATACCCTACATATAGCCCTGATGGATGGGTGAAGTTGAATGTGGACGGAACCAGAAGACAGTGATGGAATTGTTAGTGCTTGGAGGTGTGCTTAGGAACCATAATGGGAAATGGGCAAGCGGTTTCTCTTCTCCTCTTATTCATTGGTTTGAAGATGGCTTCTGGGTTTTGATATTAATAATTTGGTGATTGGTTCTGATTCTTAGGTTTCAGTGGGAATTTTCAATATGGAAATGATCTTCGTCCCCTTGGTGCCATGCTACATAGTTGTAGATCTTATGCTACAAGTTATATTGGACTATTGGAGTTTGGATGTAGGGAGTCGAAAAGAAGTTGCTGATTCTCTGGCTAAACCCAGCCTTGATGCTTATGATCCTTGGTTATTTTCTTTGAGCATCCTCCCCCTCAAGTCACCAAGATTTTCCTAGATGATTGAATGGTGTTTCTAGAATTAGAAGCATTGTAACAGCTCCTTGAGCTGGTTTTTTTTTGTTCATCTTGTCGTCGTGCTTTGACATGAAGTCACGAATTGGAATGGATTGGAATTATGTCAGTCTGAGACCTAGAGTACTTAGCTATACCAATCAAAATACAACAGAAAAATCCACTAATAGCACCCTCTTTAGGCTACTCCGCTACTGTAATGTATTGGCTAATGTGCTTCAAATGCAGAGCACCATATTCTGTATTTTGACAAACTGTGAAATCAATGGAGCTAATATGTTTCAAAACTCTAGCTTATTAATTAGTAAGAATAAAGACATCAAAAGCAAATAAGAATTGTTGGGTTTCATCTCCAACTACCAGAGAAACTTCATCCATTTTGGATATTGTACAATAACCACGTAAACAACAAAACCAGACTAAAGCACGGGAATATCAACTGTCATATTAATACTCATTTGACAACTATAAAAACAATATAAGTTGTGATCATCATCTACTACACTAAACGTCGCATAATCAAATACCAGGCTTGCGTGTTCTAGTCGGTCAACTTTGCAGCAAATTTATCGACCAATCTTGGATCCAAGGGTGACAAAAAAAGAGGAATGTAACATCTGGAATTTGACCTAGAAAGCATGTGTATAGTGTATCTATCTTTTAGAGCAAAAATTATTTGAATCCAAACTAACATTTTCCTGCATTTCCTTCTTTCAGCATCAACAATTCTAAAGCAAAAATCTTCTCAGAATAACGAAATGATGAAATTCAAATACCTCAGTTAATAAAGGGCAATAGCCATCATCTTCAGGTTGCTCAAGAACGGCCTAAAAGAATCCAAAGCAGAAACACATTTCTGAAAGAAGAAACTATTACAGATCATCAATAGTCAAGGGCGATGCTTAAATGGTCCAATTTAGCATTCTAATAAATCCTTAAACATTAAAACAAAATTGTAAAACAATTGTCAATAAATAGGAACCTGCAGGTGCACACACTACATCACAATAATAGCATTAGCCTACAATTTGTAGGAAAAAAATAGGGTGTTGTTATTAACACACCCTAAAGTGGTAATAACACACCCTAAAGACACTAAAGAAAAGAGAGAGATAGAGAGAAGGGGTGGTTATTAACACTTTAGGGTGTGTTAATAACAACACCCAAAAATAATATGTTTCAATCACCAAAAAACTTCTAAAACCCATTAGAAATTCTTGATCAGCAATTGCTTAACTGCAGCTCTGTATCAAGGACAGGGCTGAAAAAATGCCAACTTGAATCATGAAAAGCACCAAAATAATCATCCGAAACTGTCTTAATTCTAAACTCATCTGTGAATCTTCGAACAGCCAAGATATTCCTAGTGGAATCAATAATACTTGAGTTCTTGAATTCTGACAGATGCTGCTCATATGTCTCAAAGCTATTCCCAAACACTACTAGACAATTCAACTCCTGCACTCCCCAATTCGCTTGTAGAAGATTATCATATAACTCAGCCTCACAATGTGGCATGAAAAACAGTGTTGGTTTTTGAGCCTGACGCCGACCTTGCTCATTAATAGATAACACAGAGCAACCAAGAGCTTCCAAAACCCGAGATTCTGTAGCGGAAAGAATAGGATCAAATACCTCTATATCTCCAATCCAACTGACTCTTCTCTTCAGCAAGATGGCAAGGCTCAACTGCAATCGAGGGGATGCATACGATTCAATACTGCCTATGCCGTATATTACCATCTTCATCTTCACCCCAGAGCTTAAAACCCTATGGAAGCAATTCATCATTTCTGGAGTATCGATTTGATCCAGTAAAGTAAGAAAGAATTGAGAAATCTCCAATTTCTTCAAAGAGATCTGTATTTTCTGCTTCAATTTTGATTCTCGGACAAAATTGATTTCAAAATCAGTTGGAGCCCAAGGTTGTTGTTGTTTCTGTACTAGAGTTTTTGGTAGGGGAGGATTTCTTCTTTGTCTTCCACGACGAGATAAAACAACTGTCCACTCTCCAGGTAATGTACTTTCAGCAGTGAGAGTCTTTGCAGAAGCTGCCATTGCAATAAAAGACGTCTTCCGGCAATTGGTCTGTGCAATACAAAGAGCTGTCACCATTTGCACAAAAACAACATACGAGGTAATGCTAAAGCAAAGTTCAGATCAATGTTTTGAAACTCAAAGGCGTGAGGCGAAGGGTTTTGCTGAAGCCTTAAGCCTTCGAAGCCTTAAGGCGTAAGCCTTTTGTGCTTTACATTATTATAATATAAAAAAATACAATCTATTACGTAATCACAATCGATGGATTCCTAGATCAGTAAGTAGTGCCAATTCCATTACTTGCTCTGCATTAAGGTAACAGGTTGTTGTTTACTTAATTAAATCATGATTGTCCAAATTATTCTACATATCCCTCTTCCTATGGTCCTCCCTACTCCTACGAAAGTAGTCTCCCTAAATGTTTCCATTATGTCTTCAAATCCACAAAACTTGACGTCTCGGCTTCAGTAGAAAAAGAATTGTCATACTAATCATGCTAATAAAGATGGACTGATGTCAAACAAACTAAAAGTCCAAAACTAATATGTTTTATGTGTATGCCAAGTGGCTTACATACTAAATCTGTCGCATATGGTTTAATTCTAATTAAACCCCACAGTACACACCCAAGTTTACTATGGCAACAAAAGGCTTTCATCATCCCATATTGTTAATGACTGCCATGGCAACAATAAGCTTCCATTCCACATCAATTCTCCATAACTAAATGCATCCCCTCTAACTTCTCTACATCTTGTGATTCAAAACATACGTGTACTGATATATAATGTACATAGGCAAATAATGCTCCTGAAATCGGGAATCAACACAATCAAATTTTCGGGATACTTATAACAATTTCAAAACTAATATGTCAAAAGCCAACCAAAGCAATGACAAAACAAATTTCTTTAGATATTATGTCGAACACTTTAAGAGAAACTAACTCAAAAGGAAAAAATTGCCAGGTTGAAGAACTAACAAATTAGAAAGCAAAGATGTTGTTTTTGAAGGTTTAATCTGAATGGGTGACCTTATTCTGAGAACAATTATTGGGAATAATCTCTAAGTTAGTACCTAAACGTTGTAACCTGAACCAAATCCCAATCAGAATTGATACAGTGGGGGAGATAATAACTCATAATTGAAAGAATGGAACCCTAAATCATAGCTATATTAACATTTCGTTGCAAGCTACAGAGGAATCAGCAAGAGTAGTTATGTATCAAAAATACAGAGAGAAAGTGATAGAAAACGAGAGGGAATGAGATTTCAAACCTGGTGATGAGATTTCGAATCTCAGTGGTTGTCGAAGTTCAGACCACCCTCAACTCGAACAACTCGAACCGGAGAAAGAAGGAGAGAGCGTCTCGTCTACCTCGAAGCAGAGCGTTTCATCTCACACTGACTCTCAGTCTCATTGAGATTAATTGGACACTGGGCTGGGCCGCCGAGGTAATTGGGCCACTCAGCTTTACGCCTATAATTCGATAATCCTAAATTTTTTTTATTTTTAATTTTCTGTTTTTTTGGGTGCCTTGGCGGCTTTAGTTCGTAGCGGTAGATCAGGCCATCAACGTTTAGGTCATTTTAAGGTTTTCATTACAAGTGGCCTAGTAGATCAGCGTCCAAGTTGGAAATCCCTCTACTCGTGTTCGAATCACGAAGCTATCAAAGTTGGAGCATTTCACATGCGCCGCACTCTCTTGTTGGTTTACTTTAGTAATATGGGTTGTGCTTGTTTGTGCGGTTTTTGTGCTTGAGTTTGCGTTCTTTTTGGGTTTGTTTATTTGGCTATTCTTTGGAGCTTGGTGTCATTGATGCGTTTACAGAAAAAAATAATGTACTATATTTAAGTAGAAGAATATGATTCCAAATGGTGCACGCTGTCCATGCTGATGACCATGCTTCTGGGAGTGTGCTCCTTTTGTATGATGCCCTCATTCAGTAATCTTGCTAAGATAGGGTATGTTACTATATATATTATACAGGGTGGACTAGGATGCATGATATGTATGGTGGACCCTCAGTGACTGAGAAGATCATAGCATGGTGCTGTGAAGAATTGGCGCCGCCTGGTGTTTCAAAATAATCATTATATCATGATGATGATGATAAATTCTGACTGTGTTGATGGGATTGAACTGGTGTTAAATTGAACCAAGCTTGCTGTTAATTTGAAATTTGATCTTACTAGTGAAATTTGAAATTGAACCAACCTTACGCAAAGACGTGTTTTACTTCGTATCTCATTTTATATATGACGCTTGAAACTCCAAAGATGTGAAGTTCTAGATTAGTAATTGTTTGCAATGTACTTTACATATTAAACCAATCTAAAAAACTGATGTCTCTAAAATTTCAATACTCTGAAGCACTCTAACGCTTCATCAATGCATAAGCTCACATTTTATTGTTATATCTAAGTGCTTGTTAGTATTTTATATTGGCATTCCTACACCAAATATTGGCTATTAATTATCCCTTGGCTGTTTACATGATTCTATGATGGTAAGTGGATAATTATGGTAAGGATGGTCATTGTGATTGAGTAGGTTTGTCTATTCATTGTTCCTGATTTCGTGAGCTTTAATGAAATCTCTTTATGTGATTTGTTTCATGGTGATCTCATTCTAATTGCTTTAGGATTTTGTGTGCAGCACATCATATCGGTTTACCCTAATTGACAATCTTTTTAATTAAAGTTATTTCCTTATAGGAAGTTAATTAGGATTAGGACTTTTAAAGTGAGGGGGAGTCTTTGACTCCTAGATAAGCTGCTCGGCAAAGATATGCAGGTGAAGCTTTTCAATAGAGAAAAAGATATTATTGCTCATCTCTTGTTCCGCTGCGTTTCTATGAAAGGATAAAAAGCCTAGTTGGTTTTATTCATTCACTTGCACATGTGAAATGAATCCTTGATTGAAAGATTATCTAATTCTCTCGCGACCAGTAGAGAAGTATTGAAGATAGAAGGACGTGATGCAGCCCTAGAAAAAGACGTTGGTGAGAAGAAGACTCAAGACAGACAATAGACTAGGGCTGCTAGTTGTAATGGTAATCATGGTTTACCTTGGTTTGTAAGAGTTTCATCTCAACTTCTCATAGTGGATTGATCGTTCTTCTGGGCTTGTGCCTCGCAGTGATGTTTCCTCAAGTTTGAGGTTTACACTGCGTAAACATATCGTTGTTCTTTGCTGTTTTCGTTTTTTCCAGAACACTGGGATTGATAGTGTCACTTCAATCCTAGACGTGACACTTGTTTCCAGCACGTTTGGGATTGTCAGTTTATCTTCAATCCTAACACAGATACACACGTTCTACTTTTTACAAGTGGTACCAGAGCGGGTTCTAGAATTTTTTTTTCTAGTAGATCAAATGGAGCGTGACAGAGCTGCTGGTTCAATAAACTGCCCTCCTCTTTTCGATGGTGAAGACTACTTGGAATGGAAGATTATGATGAGAGCCTTTCTGTACTCTCGAGATGAAAATATGTGGAATATTGTTGAGTTAGGTTGGGAGCACCCTACCAAACTCGTGGATTCAAAGAAGGCAGAAGGATCCTCTACGGCAACAATATTGAAGCCTAGAAAAGAATGGACTGAAGAAGAGGTGCATGACCTTAATTGTGACTTCAAAGCAAGAAATTGTTTGTTCACGGCCCTTACCAAGAGAGAAAGAGTACGCACCAGTCATTGTGACACTGCCAAGAAGGCATGGGATCTTCTTGAGGCCACTTATGAAGGAAACAAAAAGGTGCGTTCGCAGAAGCTGCAAAGACTCACTCAGGAATTCGAGAATATGTCCATGGGTGAAGAAGAATCTGTTGATGACTTTCATGCTCGACTATTGAGCGTGTCTAGTCAATGTCAAAGCCTTGGTGATCCAATTGAAGAACACATAATTGTCAAGAAATTTCTCAGATCACTTCCTTCAAAATTTCAAGCCAAGCAAACTGCAATTGAAGAAGCTCAAGATTTGGACATCTATCCTCTTGAAGAACTGGTAGGTAATCTCAAGACGTTTGAGATGAGAATCAAACCCGTGAAAAAGGTAAAAAATGTTGTTTTTTCTTCTGTTAATGAAAAGGAAATTGAAGTTGATGAGGGTGAGGATGAGGATGAGTCTTTTGATTTAGAGTTGCTTACAAAAGAGTTCAAAAAATTTCTGAAAAATAGAAAAACCTCTTCAAACGGTTCTAAAAATGCTTTGGATCAAAGAAAAGGTTTGTCTTCTGAAAATCGTTTTGATAAATTCACTCAAAAGAAAAATTTTCAAGGAAAACCTAAATGTTTTGAATGTGGTGGATTTGGTCATATGGCTGCTGAGTGTGCAAACAGGAAACAAAATATCAAGAACAGCAAAGCATTGACGTCTACATGGAGTGATAGTGACGAGGAGCTCTTTGGTGACAATAAGGTACACAATCTTGCACTAACTACATCTTTTCATTCAGATAGTTCAGATGATTTGGAAAGTGATGAAGATGTTTCCGATGAGGAAGCAAATAGCAAATATGTGAAATTGTACAATGCTACCAAGACTGTGCAAAAGAGAAATCTTGAGCTGGAAGAAAATTTCAAACTCATCAACAAAGAAAAAAAGGAGGTTGAGGTAAGTTTTGAATCTAGTTTGAAATCTTGGGAAGATGAACGTGCTAATCTTCTTGAACAAATTTATTCCTTGCAGAATAAAAATGAGTCACAGATTGAAAGTGATGAGAGGACTGAACTTGGGGACAAGATAAAAACTTTGCAAGTTGAGCTCAAAGCTCAAACAAATTTAAATGTTTTGCTAACCCAAGAAAATGAGAAATTGCAGGTTGAATTGACTGAAACTAGAAACAAGTTCAGCAAATTTGAGATTAGTTCTGAGAAGGTGTCAAAGATGATTGGATTTGGCAAAACTCATGGTAACAGAGAGGGACTCGGTTATAACGGTGCATCAAAAGGATCCCTACAGTTTGTAAAGGAGAATAAGCTTTCTCCTAAGGTACTGATCGATGAAATACATGTGCCAAAGCTTACTTCCAAATCTGCTTTTGAACAGGGATTGCAAACATGTCTTCAATCCCCTCAGGTAAGTAAAGACACAAAACTGAACACTCATCAGTCCAGGTATGTTTCTAAACCAAAGCTTTTTACTCCTACATGTCATTTTTGTGGAAAACCTGGACATATTCGTCCAAGGTGCAACTTGCTGCGTAGAAAAATAAGAAAACAGAAGCAAGGGTCAGGATTTAACCCAGCTGCATCTCTGCAGGTTGATCTGAAAAAGCATTTAGAAATAATTAATAGGATTGCAAAGCAGATTTCAATCCCAGAAGGTCTGGAGACGAAAAATAAACAGACCTGGGTGAAAAAAGGAGCAAATAAATGTTTTTCAGATTTGTGCAATGATTTTCATGCATCTATGAATACTGATAATAAAGGTCGTTTGTTAACCTCTTGCAGGAATGTCAACAAGGATGAACGCCACATGTCTTGTGGTTCTGGCTGTACTCTCTAAATGAAGAGAATGATGATGTCTATGATGATCCTATTCTTAATCCTCTGCCAAACATGAGGATTGATTTTAAGCAAGTTTAAAAGGATCACTCTGCTCAAGACATCATTGGGAAAATGGATGATAGAATTCGAATTTAAAGACAAGCTGCAACAGAGGTAAGTAGTGTTTCTGCTTTTGTGTGTTTTTTGGTTGCTAATAAAGTGAACATGAACATAATTTCATATTTTGGTTTTGTGTCACTTTTTTGAACAAAAAAAAAATTGTTAAAGAGGCCTTGGTTGATGATGATTGGATTAATGCTAGGCAAGATGTGTGTTGCTTAAGAATGTCATAGGTGTGTGCACTAAGCTCTAAAAATTTCCCTTGAATTTGTCAATCAGCATGCATCCATTGTGTGTGAACCCATGGTAGTATAGAAACATTCACATTGAATATTTTTCTTTTGGTTCACAAAATTTCCAGATTAATAAGGATTGCATATAGGGTATGTATCCCACACTGTTTGCTGGAGTAAGTTGATCTTAGATTGACGAAGTATTTTTCATCGCTTCATGTATGTGAGTATGACAAGTTGACTAGCCGGTTCTGAGTTCTGTTTTGTCATGGCTATGTACTCTTGAGCATGGACAAAATATTCTTAAATACCTTTAGCTTTGCACATGCACACATCTTTTCTTTGTGGTGGTAAACATCAGCTTGGTTGATCAGGTACAGGTCACTAAAATAATGAGTTGATTGTTCCTTGCTCCTTGTTCAATGAAAAAAAAAATTATTACATTATTTTGGAGCATTATCAGGCTATTCCCAAAGTAACCAGGCCCTGGTCGTGGTGAACGATATAGGGATTGGGCAGAAAAGGGAATGGTTTGATGGCCAGGCTATTCCTAAAGTAATCACGCCTTGGTCGTGGTGAACGATACATGGATTGAGCAGAAAAGGGAATGGTTTGGTCACCCCGGTGGATGTGAATCACAAATTTTGTGAGTAAATCATGTGTGAAAGGCGAAAAAAAAAAAATCAATATATTGCCCACACAGGAGGTATAAGGAGTGCAAAAAGATTGCTTAATTTCTTTGTTTGTGACCTTCTGGGATTCCTAGCATGATACAAATCCCACATTGAAATTTGTTCACCAATCACCACAAAGGTACAAGGATACTCGATCATACTCTTGCTTACATTGTTGTGTCTTAACTTGATTCAATAGGTAAAATTTGCTTGTTTTGTTTACATTGTGAGGTTATGACATATACTTTGGCTAAAGGCTATGCCTCTTCCCTCTTATTAGTGTGTGGATAATTCCTTATTCATTGTGTGTTTGCATTGATTATTTTTGCATACAAATTCATCAATTCAGGGGGAGTTTTCAATGTTTGGTCACTACATGTTGTGGTTGCTTTGTGATGCAATTCTCTTGCTTATCTATCCCATAGTGGTGCTACAAAGGGGGAGTTTCTTAATGGCTTTGGCATCCCTATTCAAAAAGGGGGAGAAGAAGAACCTATGCTATACAGTTATATTTATTGGCTTTGTTTAAATATGCTATATCACCACATTGTTCTTCACAAGGTGTTTTGCTTAAGTGTTTCAGGTCACTAATGTGGAAGCATGATCCTTGGTTCGTGCAGCATAGGTTGTTGTCCATGTTTTGTGTTTTGTGTAGGAATGCCAAAGGGGGAGATTGTTAGTATTTTATATTGGCATTCCTACACCAAATATTGGCTATTAATTATCCCTTGGCTGTTTACATGATTCTATGATGGTAAGTGGATAATTATGGTAAGGATGGTCATTGTGATTGAGTAGGTTTGTCTATTCATTGTTCCTGATTTCGTGAGCTTTAATGAAATCTCTTTATGTGATTTGTTTCATGGTGATCTCATTCTAATTGCTTTAGGATTTTGTGTGCAGCACATCATATCGGTTTACCCTAATTGACAATCTTTTTAATTAAAGTTATTTCCTTATAGGAAGTTAATTAGGATTAGGACTTTTAAAGTGAGGGGGAGTCTTTGACTCCTAGATAAGCTGCTCGGCAAAGATATGCAGGTGAAGCTTTTCAATAGAGAAAAAGATATTATTGCTCATCTCTTGTTCCGCTGCGTTTCTATGAAAGGATAAAAAGCCTAGTTGGTTTTATTCATTCACTTGCACATGTGAAATGAATCCTTGATTGAAAGATTATCTAATTCTCTCGCGACCAGTAGAGAAGTATTGAAGATAGAAGGACGTGATGCAGCCCTAGAAAAAGACGTTGGTGAGAAGAAGACTCAAGACAGACAATAGACTAGGGCTGCTAGTTGTAATGGTAATCATGGTTTACCTTGGTTTGTAAGAGTTTCATCTCAACTTCTCATAGTGGATTGATCGTTCTTCTGGGCTTGTGCCTCGCAGTGATGTTTCCTCAAGTTTGAGGTTTACACTGCGTAAACATATCGTTGTTCTTTGCTGTTTTCGTTTTTTCCAGAACACTGGGATTGATAGTGTCACTTCAATCCTAGACGTGAAACACGCCATCCATTACTTGTTTCCAGCACGTTTGGGATTGTCAGTTTATCTTCAATCCTAACACAGATACACACGTTCTACTTTTTACAGTGCTGATCAATCAGACGGTTAGAATCACGAAGTTGATAGCATTGTGCTCGATCTATATCTATATCATGGGCCCAGCAAAGCAAAGCTAAACCCCAATGTGCCAGATCCCAGTACCACCAATTGGATGGTTGGACCACGCAACTTCTTTCCTTTTCGTTTTTATTGTTTTGGAACCACTAAACTCTACTCCCTGCAGACCACTCCACGTTCTCTTCTTTTTCCATTTGGGACAATGACCTAATTTAACAGCTTCCGGCTCCAGAATTTTAATACTTCGGATGACTATAGAATTTTTGATAAAAATAAGGCACACACTAATATCAAAAATTTCTATGGCAGGTACCATTTTTATATATCCTACGTTATCTCTTAGCTTTCAGTTTCATCATCAAAGAGATTAGAGCTGTTTTTAGCCTCCATTATACCAAAAAAAAAAAAGATTATTAGAGCTGTTGTTGTACAGATTAATAACTTAGCATCATCTTATTATCTTATATATATGCATTATTTTTTAGGAAAACACAGAAACTTTATTAATTAATAACGGATTACAATCCTTAGCATGGGCATCCTAAAAAGGAGCAATACAGACCACATAAGAGGCCTAATCGATGATTCTAAATCTAGAATTCTAATCGATGATTCGAAACCTAGAACAATACATACACCGTGCATCACTGCTGTCAGCAATCGCCAGCTCCAACAGAAAAATTCCGACAAGTATTGCCATTGAGACCAGTAAATCCAATCAAGCTCAATTAGGACCCATGGAAAAAGAAAGTAAAACCACAATCTAAACTTGCATAAGTGTTCATGCTTATTCTTAAGCAAGAAATTAAATTGACCCAAATCAAAGAACCAAATTTGATCTATGACTTGGAAGACCAAAACTGCTAAGCCGTCAAAACCAAGCACCCAAAACTTTCCCGGATCCCAGACCTTGAAACCTTGGAGTTGTAAATCTTTGACACCCAACAGACAAGGCACCAACACCCAATCAGTTCGGCGAGATCCGAAGAGGAGTGGTACCACCAGATCTGAAGTCGGAGAATCAAAAAGGAAATCGGGAAGAACACGTTGAAACGTGACCCCGACAATAACAGCAACCACGAACAACCCAATCACGCGCAGCCGAAGAACCATCGGACCTCCCACCCGCATGAGAGTTGACGCAACCACTCTGGACCACCATAGAAAGAGGCGATATGGAGATAATTTGGTCGCCCAAGAACGACCGTTGAAATCAAAGGCAAGAGGCCCTTGAACTGGTAACGGCGCCGCAACGGCACCGTTCATGGAGAGAAAACCCTAGGGTTTCGAAATATTCTAGTAGTGTGATCTTAATAACTGGGGTATACAAAATTGCTCCTACATGGTTTATTTGTATTTACTTTTTATTAGAAACAAGTATATATATATATATATATGCATTATTGATACTGTAATATGATATTTATTAGAACATTATTGATAATTAAGGAGATCGAGTTGAGTTTGAAACCTCGATCGAACCCATTTTCCGTTTTGTAATGCTCGTTTGCCTCTCAATTATCTATTCATACTTCTACAGTGTGTGTTAACTAAACTTACTTGATTAACTTGGTTATTTAAGAGCATGATTAAATTAATTATTGTTTGGATTGTTTTAATTATGCTCTATGTTTTCAAAATTTTGATTAGGTGTTGGAGAGACTACTTCAATTCCAATTGTTTATGTCGATTGCATAGGACGAGGTTTCAGTAGTTTTTTAAAAACATAAATTTTATTAGTTAATAGAGGATTACAATCTTTAGCATGAACATCCTAAGAATGAGCATTACATACCACACAAGTGGCCTAATCGATGAATTTAAACCTAGAACTCTAATCGATGATTCGAAACCTAAAAAATACATACACCGTGCATTACTTCTGTCAGTAATCGCCAACTCCAATAGAAAAATTCCGGCAAGTATTTTGTACTTATTTTTTGTAACATCAGTTTATTGTTTCAATATGTTTTGTTTTTCTTTTCTTTTATTTTAGTTTTCTAGATTAAAAGTGGTATGCTTTCTATCTACATACATTGGTTATTCATGGGAAGAGTTGTAGAAATAATCAAAACGAATATACTAATAGTGAGCTAAAGAGAATTTACTCTTGATTAAAGGAAAGAGTACACAAAGTATGGAGAAGGGGACATAAAGCCTAAACTTCTTCTAATACAATGAAACAAAAGAACAATAAGAATAAAATTGCCTAATACACAAATTGTAGCAAAACTAGCACCTCGAACCACAAGAAGAAGAAATCAGTTTGCAAAATGATAAGCTATTTTCACACACCAAATAAGATGCACAATCACAACTCATTAAGTTACCCTACAAAGGTAAAGATGGTCGAATATAGTACGGAAAATAGGGATCAAACCAGCTAAAGATTGGTATTTAATTGCATCTACAACAACTCAAAACAAAATAAAAACCTAAACTGTCCAGTCAGAAAAAATCTGACTGGCAAATGACTTTAGACACGTACCTCTAAATGACCTTAAATTTGGAGACAATCAACTAGACACACGGAACAAATTACTGACAAAGTTACAGAATTTTATGAGATGATTTAATATTTTTAAGATGGGATGAAAAATAGAAAAGTAAAACTGACGAAAATAAAAACTGAAGTTGATTTAAGGTTTGAAAACGATTTTGGGAATGGAGTTAGGGTTTTGAAATCTACCACTAAATAATCATATTCAATGTCATGAACTAAATAAACAAAACCTTGAATTCCGTGAATGACTGCTCACAAAGAGTCCTTAGTAAAGGATGCAATCCGTATTCATTCTCTCTTACTTAGTATGTTAAGCATCTGGTCTAATGTCATAACCTATTCCCTAACATCTAACCAAACTTGGTCATTCTCAAGTTAACACACTAGAAATCATTAAGCATGAAGAGAATATGAACATAGCAAGAATCTTAGAACATGGTATGTATCCTAAGGGATTAAATTCAGTTTACCTCCCTGAACTTTACACCAAACATCATGTTAGTCCCTGCACTTTCAATTTGATCAGCAATACCCCTATACTTTTCAATTTCATCAGTTTAGTCCTTCCGTCAGTCAAACTTAACGGTTTGACCGTTAAGTGATGACGTGGCATGTCCAGTCAGCTCTGATGCTGACGTGGCATGCCCAGTCATCACTTTTTATTATTTTTTTATATTTTTTATATTTTTTTATATTTTTTTATTTTTATTTTTATTTTTATTTTTATTTTTTATTTTTTTAATTTTTTTTTAATTTTTTAATTTTTATTTTTTTTTATTTTTTTATTTTTTAGAACAAGAGAGGGTTATTTTTTTATGGTTTTTTATTATTTTCTTATTTTTTAGAACAAGAGAGGGTTATTTTTTTTTTCTAAAAGATAATCAAATAATTTCACTCATACTCCCATGTGGTGACGTAAGGTTTGATTAATATTTTAATTTAACAAAATATATTTTGTCTATAATATTTAGGTTTGGGTTCAAAGTATATATATATAAAAAGTTTACAAAATATTCATGGTTTGTTGTTTAGTCCAAGTGGTTCACTCATACCCCCATGTAGTGACTTGAACCCAAGACCTTGATTTTGGGTAGTGAGTGCTCAAACACTAAGCTAACATCACTCGAACTCAGTCATAACTTGATTGTCATGAGGCAATCATGGACCCCTTTGCTGACGTGTCACGTTCTCATTGGTCAAGTGGGATCCACATAAAATGCCCAACAAAAATATTTGGAAATCCTTGCATCAGGTAGGGTTCGAAACTCGAACCTCTGGGTTGGAGGCTTGATGCTCAACCACTTAGACTAAGCAACAAACCATGAATATTTTGTAAAATTTATATATATACTTTGAACCCAAACCTAAATATTATAGACAAAATATATTTTGTTAAATTAAAACATTAATCAAACCTTACGTCACCACATGGGAGTATGAGTGAAATTATTTGATTATCTTTTAGAAAAAAAAAATAAAAAAAAATAACCCTCTCTTGTTCTAAAAAATAAGAAAATAATAAAAAAAACCATAAAAAAAATAACCCTCTCTTGTTCTAAAAAATAAAAAAATAAAAAATAAAAAATAAAAAATAAAAAATAAAAATAAAAAAAAAATAAAATAAAAATAAAAATAAAAAAAATAAAAATAAAAATAAAAATAAAAATATATAAAAAAATAATAAAAAGTGATGACTGGGCATGCCACGTCAGCATTAGAGCTGACTGGACATGCCACGTCATCACTTAACGGTCAAACCGTTAAGTTTGACTGACGGAATGACTAAACTGATGAAATTGAAAAGTATAGGGGTATTGCTGATCAAATTGAAAGTGCAGGGACTAACATGATGTTTGGTGTAAAGTTCAGGGGGGTAAACTGAATTTAATCCTATCCTAAGCATCCTAGAAACGATTTCATACAAGTACTCACAATACTCATCGTACCACAAATTAAACTCATGTTGATACGGGTAGTCACACATATGCTTATGGCCGATCAATCCTAATACATGTTCCTAAGGTGATCAATCAAAGAAACATATAAAAGAATTTAGGTTTACGATCAATGAAATCATTATCATCCGGAAAACAAAACTGAATTAAATCCAAGAATCATAACATAAAAATAATCATGTCTAGGGCTTCAATCTAGCCCTAACTTTTGAAAATTTAGCCAAACATGACTAGGTACGAAAAACATAAAGAGAGAGTTCTCTCGAGGCAAAAGGTCTCTCTCCATGGGAAATAGAGTTTCTTTTATATTGATCTCTCAGCCTTAAACACTTCTTTTTAGGTTTTGAACTCTTTAACTCCAAGGAAAACTCCAAGTGATAGAATCATACATGCTCTAGTCTTCTTTATTCGTCAAGGCTTCCTCAAGTCATTGGAATTTCTCTTCTTAACCACGAATTAAGCCAATTTCCTCTCATTTGCTTCCGAATCCTACAAAACATGAAAAACTAAATAAATAACTAAAATAAATAGAAAATTAGCTAAGATAATATAAGAATTAATATTATAGATGTCGCATATTATGCTCCTATCACAAAACTGCATTAATTAAGCACCGTTGAAAATATACTTGAAAAAAAAAAAAAAAGGAAATGAATATTAAAATAATAACATTTAATTGACCATAAGTCTATTGATATTGTAGCATAATAAATGTTCATTCATATCAACAAGACAACAACCAATATTCAATAACAGATTTTTAGAAAACTGCAAAAAGCCTCTCCCTTGCTCTGCTAGGGTTTGGACCTAGCGGCGGCGTTTTTTGTCTTGCCGAGTATAGAGGACCTTGTGTCCTGGTTTTCCTTCGCGTGTTCGGCTTTGTGGTGGTCTTGTTGCGAAGGTTTTCTCCAGTTTTCGTTGGTGTGTTAGTTCCTTCTGGATCTTGTTTTGTTGTTGCCTTGGTGGGTGTTTCGACAGCGGCTGAAGGGTTGGGTGTCTGGCTACTCAATTCGGAGGTTGGAGATAAGGGTTGGTCAACAAGTTTGATCGGGATCAACTAGGCTTTGTTGGCTTGGGCGTGGACTTTGACGTCGTTGGCTGTGATGGCTGGATGGGGCGGGAGACCGCCTGATTTAAGGTCTTGGTTGGAAGCAGGGCGCAGGCAAGGCGGATCGGTGGTGGGGAAGCTTCTTGCTTCTAGTGTACTCCTTGGATCTAGGTTCGGATCACAGGAAGAAGCCAAAAGTAGAGTTTCCCTACTTGGATCCGTTGAGCTTTCTTAGCGGCTCGTTTTGATCCTTCCCAGGTTTGGACCTTCTTGGGGGTGGGATCGATTTTTTTGGTCCTCAAATTCTTGTCGGTTTAATCTGGATCATGACTTCTTGTTGGAGTTGGTAATTATTTTGGATTTGTCTGGCGTTTTTCAAGCGGCTTATGAAGAAGGAGTTGCTCCTATATATTTGTTAGCTAGGATGTGGCATTTTGTTTGTACCACAAATGCGTGTAGGCAGGCAGAGTGCTAGTATGATTTTTCCCCAAAGGACACGGAGTTTTTCCTTGTTTGTATAGTTCGCTTAACCGCGAGCTCAATTTGTCTTGTAATGAGTGATATTTGCCTAGGTACGTAGGAAGTCGGTCAAGAGACTAATCTGGCTTCTCTAGTTAGGTGTATGTATGACTCTAGCCTTTGGATTTGATTCATAATGAATTAATCTTCTTATCAAAAAAAAAACCCATATTCAATAACACATGAGTTTGCATAAAAAGAATTCGGATCCTCTCCTAACCTACCTAAACTTTTAATCTCATTTATCCATTCAAAATCTTAAGGTTAGCATTAATCCTCCTCAGCACAATGAGTATTGAATAATAGGCAGTGCGTCGTGTGGGGGAATAGAACACAAGCGTTGCTCAACAAACGAAACGCATAAGATCAAGTCGGCATCCAAGAGTCGCCGCGGTGGCTTGCCTCGAAGCCCTGGGTTTCGCTAGAGTAGGTCTAATTAAGAAAGAACATGCTTAACATGATTTGCGCTCTAGACAAGGAGGTATTAGTGTGACAGTTCGGAATGAGGTTGGGGAGTGGGTAACGGCTTTTACTCGACATTTTCCCATTGCCACAAATGCATCACAGATGGAGGCTGAAGCTTGCAGAGCAGGCTTATTTTTGGCTATCCACCAAGGATGGCAGGACTTGATTATTGAAAGTGATTGTGCTTTGGTAGTGGCGGGTCTTGCAAGGTTAGATGCGGATCTTTCTGAGATAGGCCGTATTATTGAGGACTGTAAGGACTAACTCACTACTCTTGGGTTAGTTCACTTTCGTCACGTGTATCGTGAAGCAAATGGTGTAGCCTATCATTTGGCTCATCTTGCTAATTTTTTAGTCTTGATGACTTTTGGTTCGATGAGACACCCTCTATTATTGAGGATGTTCTCTACGAGGATTTATATAATTGTACTCGGGGTACCGGTATTATGTCCCCCTCGGGTTACAATCTTGATTTTTATCAATAAAGTGTCTCTTCCTTTTAAAAAAGAGGAAGAAAGAACATGCTTAATTAATTAGTTAATAAACTTAATTTAAAGGCCATGTACGTTGTTGTATAAATTAATGCTTCTAGCTAAGTAACAATTTAGCTACTGTTTCTGCATCATGATGATGATCATGGAGCTTAGGCATGCCAGCGAGGGGGCGTACGTAATAATGATGATAGCATCCAATGAGTACCGGCAATCGTGACCCTGAATGTGACCTAAATGAATGTCGCCATATTTCTTCTTCCATTCTTTCTTTTCCCCTTTTCGTTCAATCTGAACGATGAGATCGAAGCTAAGCTCAAGGCTTTGGGTAGGGTAGGGGTCCCTCCCGCGGCCGGCGCTGACTAACTGTGACTTCCCTGCTGCGTGGGTCCCACGTTTATGTTCAAATGGAATCTCTTTGGTTATCATTGCTCCCACTATCCACCATTTGCCCTAGCTAGGTACTCGGTACTTATTTATTTAATTAATAAATTACAATATTATGCCCTAGCTAGCCTCCTCGATCCTAGCTTTCTGTATATTGCATGCAGTTCTCTCGTTTTCATGAGCTTTAGGCCTCTATTTTACTATATATGCTGCTCCATACTCAAATTTTGACGCAGTGGCGATGACATGAAAATTTTAACTATTAACCGATCTATGTTAATGGTTTACTGAGCATTCTATATGGTTGTCAAGTCACCAAAAAGTAGGTCTCATTTGTGTTACGTCAACACTGAACAGTCAAAATTAACGGATTGACTAACTGTTGGACTACACTGATTAAACTAGTAGGTACAAAAGTATTGCTGATGAAATTGAAAGAGGATGGACTGACATGATTTTCGATCATAATTTTATGGTGGAAAACTGAATTTAATCCATTTGGTATATTTATAAGGGCAAACAAGCCAAGGCAAACTACAATATTCCAATTGCAAGGTTAATTATATAGCACACTTCCTACATTTATATAAATATAGCTTCTTTCTGGAGGGATAATAGAGGAAATTAATGTGGCCACTCTTGCAAAGGAATACATATATCACTTTTCGACAAACATGAGCCGATGAGCAGCTTTTGAAATTTGGACTAAAGACCAACTATTGGACTTGTTGTAATTGTTAGGACTTGGGAGCTAGCTATAGGTAGGGACACGTATACGACTAATTGGGCGAGTTGTTATAACCTCGCTATCTACAAAATAGAAGAGGTATACGGTAATTAAGCAATATACTTTGGGGAATCGGATCCTCTCCTCACGAAGAGGTGATTTTATTTCCCTACAAATCAATCATTGCCCTCCAATCTGATCTTGCGGCCAGGATTGCTTTGTTTTTCTTCTTCTCTCTCATCCCCCCTCTCTTCCCCTCTCTTTGTCTGCAACTTCCCCTCCCTCGACAACCTCAAGCTCCGATCCTCTAATCCCGACTCCACCTCCGCCGGCCACTTCGTCATCCTCCACGCCCAATCTCCGCCATCAATCACCACTGGCGTCACTCCCGCTGCCATCTCCTTCGGTGGGCCCAAAGATTTGGAGGTGCCTGCTTTCATGGCGGCGATCGAGGACACCAGAAGCGATGTGAATTCGGCCGGCCAGTTTGGCTCTCCTCGCTGCCATCAACGGCAACGATCATGGTGTTTGGGCTGCAGACAGAGAGAGGGGAAAAGAGAGATCGGGGATGAGAGAGAAGAAGAAGGAAAAAAAGAAAAGAAAAAAGCAAGCAAATCATGGCCGCCATATCAGATTGGAGGGCTAGGATTAGTTCGTGGGGAAATAAAAGCACATCTCCGTGAGGAGAGGATCCGAGTCCATACTTTGGTTGATTAATAGGAGAATTTAATGCCACGTGTACTTATATGAAATGGAGATAATATAAAATAAACAAGAATAAACTTTTAAAGGAATTGAAATTCAAATACTTACTCCAATCATGTAATTAAATTAACAAATTATAAATAAGGCAACTTTTGGTGACTTTGTTATTTTCTAAGCCACCAAATATTTTTATCTCTCATAAGGCCACCAAAATATTAATTTTTTTAATATTTACAAAAATACCACCACATTTTTAATTTTCATTATTTATAAAATTGTCGCTGCATACGAAAAACTAATATAAAGATCAAGAAAGTTACTGTCAAAAAATAATAAAGTTACTGTCAAAAAACAACAAAACTACTGCCAAATAAGAACAAAACTACTGCCAAAGAAAAGAAAGTTACTGCTAAAGAACAAAAAAACTACAGTCAAAGAATAACAAACCTACTGCCGAAGAACAATAAAATTACTGCCAAAGAACTTGAAAGTTACTACCAAAGAACAATGCAGTAGATTTTTGTAGGCATTGTTCCTTTTGTAAATAATGAGAAAAAAATACGGTGGTATTTTTGTAAATATTGAAATTTGTAATATTTTGATGGCTTTATGAGGGATAAAAATATTTGGTGGCTTAGAAAATAACAAAGTCATCAAAAGTGACATTATATGTAATTGACTCTAATTAAATCTAAAAAAAAATGGGGCAAATTCATTGTTTTTAATAACTTTTTAATATAGGGTCCATTTTCATTCCAGTTCATTTTGTGTTAGTTAACACATGGAAAGTCATGTATCGAAAATTCGAAATCATTCATTTTCCAAGTTAAAGATTTAGAGAGAGACGGTAACTAAGCAAGCATATTTTTCACCCAATGCACACATGTATGCAAAGAAAGATTAGAAGGCAAGCCAATGATGAATGATGCTCGATCATCTTCAATTAATACTTCGACAACAACCTGATTGATCATGATGATATTCATACCCAATTTTCTTTGAATCATTTGATTTCAAATGTACCACACATATCCAGACGTTACTTGATGCTGAAGATTTGAACTTAATTTCTATTATGAGCAAATTTGCGTGCAAAAAGTCGTCTGTCGTTTTTCACATATCAATCCTTGAGTGTCCCATGCATATTATATCTACACATGCATATATTTTAGAGGAAAATCAGTTGCACTCTCCAAAAGTACATATATAGCATCTTAGCCAAGCCTGCGCAATAGAACCATGATGCATAATCCAATTTTATATATTTGAATTTCACAATCCAAATACATCTCATAATTCTAACGGTTCATTGAGCATGTCCGGCATTTTTATCAAAACCTAACTAATTTGTTATTTCAAAACACCTAAAAACTGTTAGAAAATTCGAATCACCTTCCGAATTTCCTAGCCTCAAAACTAAATATTAGTGAATCACTAAAACACGTACTAAATATGCAAGCAACAACACAATAATTTGTTGACGAGATTCGGTCCAACGTTTTTATCAAAACCTAACTAATTTGTTAACCCGAAAACCTGAAAAATCCTATTTTAAGTAACCACTTTCCGATTAGTGCATCGTCCTGTTGCTAGCTAGGGGTCACTGAAGTTGATCAAACGTCGCATATAAGCCTAACGATGGGGTGCGTACGTATAGAGTGATCGATGTTAATTGACTCCACCAAGCATCAATTTTTCATATCCCAATGACCTTGTGTTTTGTCAATGATTGTAAGTAATCTGTAATCGTACATTATTTGGGAAGATAATTAAACTATATAGTATATTCGAATGCATGCATCTTCATTGTTTCTTTTAATTTAAAATACTTATACACTTTTTATTATGATTTGAAAAATGTTGAAAAATTAGTAAACATCTTAATCGGAGTGACTTAGTTCTGCATTCATTGTATCTTTCTCACTCTTCTCTACGTACGGCTCATTCTTAACGCCACTTATTTTTTTATTTGGAGTACCATCCGGCCGATCAAATTCTTTCTAGACAAAATTTTAAAGGAAAATACTCCATAGGTTCAAACAATGTTCGTTGTTCGAACTATCTTTTTCTTTTCATTGTCTCGGAAATAAGTAACTGAAACTAAAAATTTATCAAACACTTAAAATATAAAACGGGGTGAGTAAGCTGTTAGAGTTGCAATCTAAAAGACAATAATTAATAAACCCCAAGCCCAAACCCTGCTACTCAAAAGACAACTTACTCAATCCTTCTTTTGTTTTCCAACTCATTCTCCAATTATTCATTTTTTTTGGATAATTTTAAAAAAAAATTCTTGAGAGTGAACGTGGAATCTCATCCACATTTATGGAGAGAAATTAATACCATTAGACGAACTTGGTCTCAGTTTCAGATAACAAGTTGAGCACCCATTTTTAGTTTCATCCTCATGTTTGGGTTTATGGTGGAACTTAACGGAATATAACTTGCACAATTCTGATCTCTGTTTGGTAACATTTTACTCAGTCAAACTAACCCATAGTCATGTGCGATAGCAATACCAAACCAAATGCGACGAGTAGTGGATTCCTAAGCTGAGCCTGGCCACCAACGGCCACACAACTGACTAACGCACCAACCACTAGCTCTTCGGCCCCAAAAAGAGAATCTCTACTAGGGTTGAGTTTAATGCGGAGGCCGGCAAAGTGGCCGGTCGGCTCATATAAGGCCACGTTTACTAAACCGTAATGGGATTGAGAAGGAATCGGAGAGAGAAGGAATCAGAGAGAGGAGGAATGGGAAAGAGGAGGAGTCATTCCCATTCCGTTTGTTCCTGCCGTTTCCCAGCTGCTCGGTAGGGACGCACCTGGAGTGCACTTGAGTACCTGAAAGGGCAAAGGAGGTCAGGGGAGGCCGGCGTGTACCGACCGAAGACCCTCCGACGCTCAAGTTAGTCCCGAGAGGATTTGAGCAGAGTTTCTAGGAATGGAGAGAACTTACTTGAATAAGGAGTGAGGACTCCTTATATATGATCTGAGGTCGGAGACAAGCTTCCCTGGCGTGGGGGACATCCCATGACACGAGGGAATACTCTATTATTCCACTACCTCGACACGCGCGTCGAGGGACGGCGGTGCCTAGTGCGGTCCTAGTGCGGTATGGGCGTTCTTTAGTGCGATCCGCGAGGTAGTGGACAAGCACGTGCTGCCAGGTGGCTGTGCCGGTACCGACTGGACTGTGTGTCCACGGTACCGGGTCGAGAGATGTCCCTGTAAGGCCAAGGGGAAGGCTTGTTGTCGGTACACCCGGCCTGGTATTGCTGGTACCGCTGGGGTACCGCCAGGGCTTTGCTAGTAGGCTCGGTAGGGGATCCCTACCGAGTGAGTATATGCCGCTGGGGCGTTGCCTGGGCCGCTGGGGCATTGTCAAGGTAGTGCACTCGGTAGGGGATCCCTACCGAGTAAGTAGATGCCGCTGGGGTGTTGCCTGGGCCGCTGGGGCGTTGTCAAGGCAGTGCACTCGGTAGGGGATCCCTACCGAGTAAGTAGATGCCGCTGGGGCGTGGTAATGGGCCCAGAGGTGGGCTGTTCAGCGATGGTGGGCTACTCCTGACCCGTCATGGGGTCTGTACCGGGACAGATATGAAATGGTAGCAACAGAAGTCCCCCAAGTCCCGAGCAAGAGGAAGTGCTTGGTCGGGGACTTAGTCCAAAAGTTCATATCAGGACGTAGCCAAGTGTCGGTGTGGCAGCCACGGCGCTTAGGGTCGGCCCACGTAGTCCCCCAAGTCCCCGAACAAGGGGTTCCTCCCGGGAGGGAGTTGTAACCGCTCCGAGTTCTAAGGGAATTGCCAAGGTCGTGCCTGTTGGTATGCTTGGCGTAACTGCCGAGGTAGTGGGGCAATAACTGCCGAGGTAGTGGGGCGATACGTGTCGCCTCTCGGGCGGTTTGGAACTGCATGGGGAGTTCAACCGTTGCATTGACACGTGTCGTCATCCTGTGAAGCGACGGTTGGTGTCGTACGGTGCAGATGTCCCAGGTCCCGCTATATATATAGGGGTGAAGAGAGTTCACTTCACCTCATTCTTGAATTTTTTCATTCCAGAGCTCTGAAACCTGTCGGTAGAGAGTGTGAGAGCCTGTTGCCGGTAGCGTTCAATTTGACCAACCGTTGTCTCGACTTCCGCCGTTTGACAGTGTAAGTACCGAGAACTCTTGTGTTATCTTTATGTGGTTCTGCTTTTGTAACGTAGTTTGCGTACCGGTGTCCTGCCTTAGTACCGAGCTAGGTTGCATAGGCTTAGGATTGTCGTCCCGGTGAGCAACTTAGTTTATCTCTTGCAGATGTCTAATTCAGAGAGCCAGAGTGTAGGGAGCGGCAATGCCTTTTCTGGTGAAGAGCCAGAGAGGTCCCCGTCGGTAGAGATTGTGGACGTGGCCTCCAGTACCGGGAGTAGCAGCAGCGAGACCCGGTCATGTTCGTCCGGTACGGACGCCGTCCGCATTGAGAGCATGTTCGAGACGGTGATGAGGGGCATCACTACCGGTGAAGACTTAGAGCCGTTGAATACGTTCAAAGATGGCCAGTTGATTCCCGGGAGTAGCAGTTCTGTGCCGGCCACCGAGGTGGTGGGAGGAGTAGAGGCTCAGTCGGAGGCAGAGACTGCTGAGGAGGAGGTACCAGAGGAATCGGTACCTGCGGGTTTTGCGGTAGACCGCCTGAAACTCAGTGCTTCTACCGAGGATGACCTGGTGGCTCTGAGGAAAGCGTTCAGTATTCCAGACTCGGTAACCATGCGCCTACCAGAGATGGGTGAACTGAGGACTGCCCCCGCGGTACCGGGGGAAACCTTGGTGCACCCATTCTTTTTTGGGGAGGGCCTGCGGATCTCATTACCACCGTACCAGCAGAGGTTCCTGGCCGAGGTTGGCCTTGCCATTGCACAACTAAACCCTAACACCTGGCGGTGTCTCAATGCTTTGTACACCCTATACCGGCATTGCGGTTTCGGCGAGCCTGACCTGGCAGTCTTCTTCAGCCAGTGGAGTTTAGAGGAGCATTCAAAAACTGACAAGGGGTGGTATAAGGCCAAGTCGGTAGGGAGGCCGTGCGCAGAGTGTCCCCGAGACACGGAGTTGATGGACATCATGCACAAGTATAAGAAGGTGACCCGGTGCTGCCTTCAAAAGAGTGCCTTGGTCCGCGAAGGTATGGCCGGCGAGGCCGATATCGAGTCTCACGAGCTTGGGAGCTCCGAGATCATAAGGGATCCGCTGGTGTTTGGCAATCCCACCTCGCAGCAGACTTGGAAACACCGATACCTCTTCGTCGGTGGTCAGTGGGAGTTTCCCGAGGGGTCTGACCCGCCGTTGAAGAGAGTGCCATGTAGCTTTAGAGACGCTCCTGGTTGATAGCCTTCCCGAGTTGATACTTGTAATTGTGCCAAGTTTTATCTCTCGGTGCTAACCTCTTGTTTCTTATGTGTTGTGCAGCTGACCAGTCTTGGAGGAAGCTTACCGAGACGCAAGAGGAAGAAATTGAGTGGATCCGGGAGAACATCTCGATAGTCCTGAGGAGGTCCACCGTTCTTCTCAACCGGTACTCGCTTCACTTTTCGGGCCTAGCACCCATCCCGTGTCCCTGTAAGTTTCTACCGGTAACACACTTGTACATGTATGCCTATTTATACCTTTGTCTGAAGTTGGTATTGTGCTTTGCAGTCTTGCCTCAATTCCGCCGGTACCGTCGACTTTCAGACGATCTCAGCATGGTTCGGGAGCGTCGGGACTTCTACCAGCTGAAGAAGGCCGTGGGTGAGAACCCACTTCCCGAGGCGGAGCTCATTGCTGCGGAGACTGCCGGTGCTCCGGTGGAGGCTACCGGTGCTGCTGTTGACGCTACCGGGAGGAGGAAAAAGAAGAAAGCGAAGAGGGTTCGGGCTGCCTCGGAGGCTGATGTGGAAGAGGAGGACTCGGGGGTCCCTGAGGCGGCCGAGACTGAGGTTTCCACAGAAGTTGCTGTGGCGTCCCTGAAGAGGACGGCTCGGGATGAGGTAAACCCCATACTTAACCTTTCTTGCGATTCTTATCTGTCCTGCCGGTACTTATGCTTTTGTAGTTTGTCAAACAGGTGAGGGAGCACCGGAAAAAGCAGAAGTTGTCGGTGGCAGAGACTTCTGTTGAAGGGCCCGTGGAGGGTGCCGGTACCGCCCTGGCTACTCGCAGTACCGGGTCTGATGCCATATTTGGCAGGGAGGTCGAGTCCGAGAATGCCAAGTTGTTCCTTGGCTGTGCCAGGAAGGCGTTGCTGGACCCTCTCCCGCTGTCCAAGTTGGCTGACTTGCCGGCCATGACAATGAAGCAGCAGCGGGACCTCCTCTTTCAATGCAAGCAGAAGGTACCGTCTTGTTGTTTTTTTTTTTGTTTTTTTTTTTTGAAGCGCCAGACACTTATATATGTGTATGCTGCAGCTGGCATACGAGGAGCTGATGCTGGATCGCCGGTACTGGGAGGAGCTACGCTCTGTCGGTGGGCAGGTCGAAAACATGAAGGCCGGCTACCATACCATGTACAAGCTCAAGGAGGAGGCGACTGCTGAGCTTGTCAAGGTCAAGGAGGAAGCCGGTAGGCTTGTGCAAGAGGCTGAGGAGAAGGCCAAGGCTGCTGTGGCTTCTGAGGTGGCCAGGATCCAAGCCGACTTCGACAAGCGGCTGGAGGAGGCTGTCGGGAAGGCCAGGGAGGAGGCTGTGATGGCCTACCGGCGTGACCGGCAGCGCGCTGTGGAGCAGGCCACAGCCTATATGGAGGGTGGAGCTTACATTCTTGGCAAGATCAAGGATGCCTTCCCGGCCCAAGACTGGAGTCGACTCCCGGTGCCAACCGTCACCGAGGACTTCGTTGATGATGAGCACAAATCTATCCTCCAGGAGATCGACGAAGAAGCCGGTACCTCTGGCCAACCAGCGCAGCAGCAGCAGCAGGAATGAAGTCCCCCTGTGTGGGTAGTGTAGGCCAAGGGCCTTGTAATCATGCTTTCTGTTTTTTTTTTTGGGGTTTTTCGACCCATTGCTGAACAATTGTCCCGGTAGGGACTGCTCTCTCGGGAGCTCGTACTTGCTGGTTGGCCATAAGGCCTTTATTTCTTGTCGGATAATGTCGTTTTCGCCTTTTTTTTTTTTATAAAATTGCACTTTCTGCATATATCAAGTGTTTACTCGGGAGGACTGGATTTATCAGTCTGTCTTTCGGTATATATATCTTTCTTGTTTGCATTCGTCTCACGTGGGTAATTGATACCGGCACCGTGGATGCATACATTAGGGTAGCTAGTACTGGCCATATGTTTTGAAATTTTGCACATGGGTGTTGCGGGGATCGCGCTGCATGTCAAAACATAGGAGCAGAAACTTATGCATGGGGGTCGCTGGTACCGGCCACATGGCTTAGAAGAGTTTCATATGGGGGTAGCTGGTACCAGCCTCATGTTAATATAGAGCATAGGAGCAGAAACTTAGGCATGTGGGTCGCTTGTACCGGCCACATGACTTGTAAGAGTTTCACATGGGGGTAGCTGGTACCGGCCTCATGTTAATATAGGAGCATAGGAGCAGAAACTTAGGCATGGGGGTCGCTTGTACCGGCCACATGACTTATAAGAGTTTCACATGGGGGTAGCTGGTACCGGCCTCATGTTAATATAGGAGCATAGGAGCAGAAACTTAGGCATGGGGGTCGCTTGTACCGGCCACATGACTTATAAGAGTTTCACATGGGGGTAGCTGGTACCGGCCTCATGTTAATAAAGGAGCATAGGAGCAGAAACTTAGGCATTGGGGTCGCTTGTACCGGCCACATGACTTATAAGAGTTTCACATGGGGGTAGCTGGTACCGGCCTCATGTTAATATAGGAGCATAGGAGCAGAAACTTAGTCATGGGGGTCGCTTGTACCGGCCACATGACTTATAAGAGTTTCACATGGGGGTAGCTGGTACCGGCCTCATGTTAATATAGGAGCATAGGAGCAGAAACTTAGGCATGGGGGTCGCTTGTACCGGCCACATGACTTATAAGAGTTTCACATGGGGGTAGCTGGTACCGGCCTCATGTTAATATAGGAGCATAGGAGCAGAAACTTAGGCATGGGGGTCGCTTGTACCGGCCACATGACTTATAAGAGTTTCACATTTCACCGACTGTAAGTGACTGATTTGATATATATGAACAGAAGTCGTTGCTCCTGGCCGGACTGTGACCGGGCTTTTACAAGAGTACCGGTGGGAGCTCTGCTCGACCAATCCGTCGTACTGATTTTTTGTTAGGGGGAGTGGACCCTCCTACCGGTGTGTTCCGGTGTTTTTACGGGCGCGACCTACGGGTAGTAGTAGCGGAGGTGTTCAATGTTCCATGGGTGCGGGAGTGTGTACCCGTTGGAGTCCATTAGCCGGTAGGTTCCGGGCTTGACAACTTCGACTACCCGGTAGGGGCCTTCCCATTTTTGGTTAAACGTCATGGCTGCAGAGTCCTTCGTACTTAATCGTACGCGGCGTAGTGCCCAGTCCCCCAGCTTGAGGTACCGGGCCTTTGCCTTTGCGTCAAACTTGCGTTTGAGCCTGTTCTTGTGTTCTGCGTTCCGGAGGTTGGCTTGCTCCCGGCGTTCCTCGAGTAGATCGCGGTTGAGACACAACTGCTCTTCGTTTTCGTTTGGATCGAAGGTGTCGATCCTGTGGGTTGTGGAATTAATCTCAACCGGGACTACGGCCTCTGCGCCGAAAGCGAGGGAGAACGGGGTTTCTCCGGTGGCAGCCTTGTATAAGGTGCGGTACGCCCATAGTACCTCCGGTAGCAGCTCTGGCCATGCGCCTTTCTTTTCGCCCAGCTTGGTCCTCATTGTTCTCTTCAGGATTTTGTTTACTGCCTCTACCTGACCGTTGGTCTGGGGGTGGGCTACCGATGCGAAGTAAAGGGTGATGCCCTTGCACCGGCAAAATTCCCTGAAGGAGTTGGAATCGAATTGCCTTCCATTGTCGGTGACAATGATTTGAGGGACACCGAAGCGGCAGATGACGTTTTCCCAGATGAATGTTTGAATTTGCTGGGAAGTGATGGACTTGAGGGCCTTGGCCTCTGTCCACTTGGTTGAGTAGTCGGTGGCGACAACCACATATTCAACACCGCCGGTACCCTTTGGCATTGGCCCGATTAGGTCCAAGCCCCATTGTGCGAAAGGGCACGGGTTGACCATCGTTTCCAGTGGCTGGGATGGTTTCGGTACATTTGGCGCGTTGAACTGGCAGGACTTGCATTTCGTGGTAAATGACACGGCATCCCGGAGGAGGGTTGGCCAGTAGTATCCAAGCCTAACGAGCTTGTGAGCCATCGCTCTTCCTCCCGGGTGGTGGCCGCATATGCCCTCATGTACCTCCCTGATCGCCTCCCGGGACTCGGTGGGTCCGAGGCATCGTAGGTATGGCATTGAGTGGGCTCGCCGGTAAAGATGACTGTTGATGATGAGGTACCGGGAGGACCGGAATCTTATTTTCTTTGCCTCATCATCTTTTCTCGGGAGGGAGCCATCTCGCAGGTACTCTAGGATTGGTGTCATCCAGTTTGCTTCTTCGAGACGCAAGTGGTTTACCTCGACGGGTGTCGTCTCGGTACTGCGGTGTTCCAGCATGATGATGGGTACCGAGGCCCCTGGGTTGGGGTCGATAGCGGAAGCTATTCTGGCTAGGGCGTCAGCCCGTTGGTTCTCATCCCTTGGTACCTTTGTTAATTTGAAACACGAGAACCCAAGTGTGAGGTCTTTTACCAAGGTCACGTACCGGCACATAGTGGGGTCCTTTGCCTGGTAGTCCCCCGTGACCTGGTTGACGATGAGCTGAGAATCACTGAAGACTTGGAGTTGTCTGGCTCCCATATCGCTGGCTAGCCGAAGGCCTGATAGAAGAGCCTCGTATTCAGCTTCGTTGTTGGAAGCTTTGAAGCTGAACCGGAGGGCACACTCCAAGTGAGATGTGTCTGGACTCTCGGTATGTGGGGTGATGAGAACGAGTCCTGCCCCGCTTCCGTGGGAGTTCGAGGCGCCGTCCACGTACAGCTGCCAGACCGGTATGGATGGGTCAAACGCATGCTCGCCAATGGTAGTTGGGGCGCCCTCGGCGGGAGTTGCTTTCTCCGCCGATGGCTGCTGATTAGTGTTAGCGTGCTCGGGTGTGAACTCGGAGACGAAGTCTGCTAATACCTGGGCCTTGATTTCCGGTCTGGGCCGGTAGGCAATGTCAAACTCGCTGAGTTCAATGCTCCACTTCGTGAGTCTCCCCGATGCCTCAGGCTTCTGCAGGATTATCCGCAGTGGATGGTCGGTCAGGACGACAATGGGGTGAGATTGGAAATAAGGCCGGAGTCTCCTGGCTGACACCATGAGTGCTAAAACGAGCTGTTCTATCTCCGGGTACCGAGTCTCGGTATCCAGTAGAGACTTGCTCGCATAGTCCACCGGTAAGTCTTCCCGATTGTCGCTCCTGACCAAGATTGAGCTCACGGCCGTCCTAGATACCGATAGGTATAGGAACAGTGGTTCCCCCAGCACTGGTCTGCTGAGCAGTGGGGCTGCCGCTAGGTATTCTTTCAGAGCAGTGAAGGCTTGTTCGCACTCGGTGGTCCAGCCTTCGAACTTCTTCCCGGTTTTGAGTATTTTGAAGAAGGGAGCACACCGGTCGGTAGACCGTGATATGAACCGGGAGAGGGCTGTGATCCTGCCGTTGAGGCTTTGGACGTCCTTGAAGGTTTTAGGAGATTTTAGCTCCAGGATAGCTCGAATCTTCTCGGGGTTAGCTTCGATGCCCCGGTGGCTGACCATGAAGCCGAGGAACTTACCTTCACCGACGCAAAAGACGCATTTCTCGGGATTGAGTTTCATCCCATAGTCTTGGAGGATGGAGAAGGTCTCTTGCAGGTCGGTGAGGTGATCAATTTGCTTGATACTCTTGACGAGCATGTCGTCCACGTAAACTTCCATGGTTCTGCCAATCTGCCTGGAGAACATGCGGTTGACTAACCGCTGGTATGTAGCACCGGCATTCTTCAGCCCGAAGGGCAAGACATTGTAGCAGTAAAGACCTTGATTGGTCATGAAGGAGGTGTGCTCCTGGTCCTCGGGGTCAAGCTTGATCTGGTTGTAGCCTGAGTAGGCATCCATGAAGCTGAGGGCCTCGTGTCCAGCGGTAGAGTTCACCAGTTGGTCGATCCTTGGTAAGGGGAAACTGTCTTTGGGGCATGCCCGATTGAGATCGGTGAAGTCGATGCACATTCGCCACTTCCCGTTAGGCTTCCTTACCAGCACCGGGTTTGACAACCACCGAGGATACTGAACCTCGCGGATGAAACCGATGCTCAAGAGTTTATCTACTTCTGCCTTCATGGCCTCGTATCGCTCCTGGTCTCCCACCCTTCTCTTTTGTCGTACCGGCCGATAGGCGGGGTCGATACCAAGCTTATGAGAGATAATGGTGGTGGAGATACCGGGCATGTCTGCATACGACCAGGCGAAGATTGAGGCATTGTCCTTCAGGAGTCTGATCAGATCTCCCCGGAGAGTTACCGGTAGGCCGGTGCCGATCTTGACAACTCTGTCAGGCTGTTCAGGGAACAGGGCGATGTGTTCTACTTCCTCGTGGGGTTTGCCCTGTATGATCACTGCTCCTTCCCGGGGGTCGTCCGGCCTGTCGGTTGTTGCTGCTATGTCACCGGTAGTGACATTGCACACGTCCCGGCAGGGACGCCGTGGCTTAGTTTCCTGAGCATAACATGACCGGGCCATTGGCTGGCTTCCTCTGATGGAGGCGACTCCGACGGGAGTAGGGAACTTTAGCATGAGCAAGTAGTAGCACACACAGGCCTTGATCTGACAAAGGATAGGCCTACCGAGAATGAAATTGTAGGATGATTCACAGTCTACCACTAGCATGTGGGCAGATACCTTTCGGGACCTGGGGTACTGGCCGACCTCTACGTTGAGCCAGATGCTACCGAGAGGTTGGACTAGATCTCCCGAGAAGCTTATGAGCGGGTTCACCGTCCGCGATATGTTCTCGAGCGGTAGGTCCAGCTTGAGGTAGGCACTTTTGAAAATGATGTTGGCGGAGCTACCGCCATCCACCAGCACCTTGTGCATCAGGTCCGTGTGAACCTTGGCCGAGATCACGAGAGGGTCGTCGTGAGGGGTCACGATACCGGACTCCTCGTCGTTGGAGAATTCAATCTTCCACGGGTCTCGCTTAGGCCTTTTCTGTACCGGGGCGGATTGCACGGAGAAGCATTGCAGGTGCTGCTTTGCTTCCTTCACGTGAGACTTGTGCTCAGATCGCGAAGTACCGAATAAGGTTGGTCCTCCGCTGATGGTGAAAATTTCCTTCCGGTAGCCTTGACTGGCTTGACCGGTGTACTGGGTCAACTTCCCGTCTCGGTGTAGCTGTTCGGCCACGTCCCGGAGAGCCTGGCACTCTTCGGTGGTGTGGGTCCCGGACTGGTGGTGGGTGCAGAACTTGCCGGTATTAGTCCTGTTACCGGCGTATTGTTGCCTCGGCCATGGTTGGGGGAAAAGTTGGGGGTTTTCCTTGTAGATGTCCCCCAAGGGTTTGTTGAACGTTGTACAGACTAGCAGCCTGTCGTCGGTACCGTCCTGCTTACTGGACTTCTGGGGGCGGTTGTGCCTCCAGGAACTTTTCTTCTTGGGGTGCCGGTTATACCCGGTCTCGGTCCATCCTTGACTTGAGTCGTCCACCTGGTTAATACCGGCGGGTTGGCTGTATGGCCACTGACTTGGATGGGCCTGGGTTTCCCCGTGGTCCGAGTAACCGGAGTACTGCCCTTGCCCTCGTTGGTCGGAGTACAACTGTTCCCTGGGCTTGTTATAGCCGGGACCGACCTGATATACCGGTCGTTGTTGGTGGCTCTGGGGAGCCTGGTGTTGGGGGTTCCGCTCCCGGTTGGGGGGATCATACCTTCGGTTGTTCTCGCGGTTCTCCCAGTTGTTGCCGCGATTACCCCCTCGGTAGGAGTTGAACTTGTTGCGCTTGTCGCTCTGCCGAGAGTCGTCCGGCCGTGAGCCACCTCCCTGCTCCTGCTTACGCTTATCCCCGATGGGGTCCGCTGTGGTTGCGGAGGCCTTGTTTGCCTTGTGCATCGCGTTGAGCTGAGACTTCCGTTCGTAGGTCAGGTAGTAGCTCCGGGCGTATTGCCCCGCTCGGTTCATGAGTTCGGTGTAGGTGAGGACAGCGCTCGTGGCATTGAGCTTTCTGAGGAACTCGTCCGGTTGTAGGCCATCTCGGAAGATTTGGGCCGCACGGACGTCGTCCTTGGAGGTACAGCGCCGGTAGGCAGCTTTGAACCGCTCCATATAATCCGCCAGTCGCTCCCCGCTGGCTTGCTGGAAGCCGGTAAGTTCTCTCACCGAATAGAAGAAGCTGGACTTCGTGGCATACTCGGTGGTGAAAGCCTCGACTAGTTGCTCATAGCTGTCTATGGACTCCGGTTCTAGTTGATAGAACCACAGCATAGCCTCCTGAGTCAAGGTGTTGACGAAGGCGTGGCACCACTCCTCGTCAGTATAGCCCTTACCATTGTAAGCGGATTGGAATGCGGTCACATGCATTACTGGGTCCTCTTTACCGGTATAGGAGTCCATCTTCAGGCTCTTGAAGTCCCGGTTGTGCTCATGGATCCTCCTGGTGAACGGACCGACTGGCTTCTTTGCTATACCGAGGCTGGGTGCACTCTTAGCACCGCCGGTCTCGACCCTTCTGAGTCGGTCACTGAGCTCCCGGAAGAGGTTGACCAATGCGCCCTCGTCCCCTGCGCCTGCGCTGGTACTTATGGCGGGCGCGCTCACTGGTATCACAACGTGATCCTCGGTCCCGTCTTCGTCCGGGAAGTGGACCACTCCCGCGGCATCGAGAAACGAGACCTTGGGCGTCGACGCTGCCGGTTGGGGGTGACTGGTCACACGCCCTGGCTTGGCTGGCAAGCGTTCTGCCGGTTTGAGAGGGGTCTCGGTCCCTAGCTGTGTCGAGACCGAGTGATTGGGCGTATGCTCGAGGCTAAGCCGCTCCCTGAGCAGGCCGATCTCCCGGGCGCTGGCTTCCTGCGCCGCAAGCTGATCGCAGCGCAGTCGCTCGTTGCTCTCTTGGAGGTCTCGGATCATGGCCTCAAGCCTAGCCATCATCGAGGATTCGTTCTGGTGGGACTCAGGAGTTTCCGACTCGGTGGAGTGGACTGCTGCCGGTGTTTCCTCGTGGAGGGGCTCAAGACCAGCAATAGTCGTTGTGTCCTTTGGTTGCTTGGACTTCTTACTTTGCTTGGCGGGTTGTGAGCCATCACCTGCTGATTTGGTCATAGCTTGACCGGTAGAGTACCTCACTGGGTGAGGGTGCTTTTGTTACTAAGTGGTGGAAATTTGTTCCCACAGATGGCGCCAAACTGTTCCTGCCGTTTCCCAGCTGCTCGGTAGGGACGCACCTGGAGTGCACTTGAGTACCTGAAAGGGCAAAGGAGGTCAGGGGAGGCCGGCGTGTACCGACCGAAGACCCTCCGACGCTCAAGTTAGTCCCGAGAGGATTTGAGCAGAGTTTCTAGGAATGGAGAGAACTTACTTGAATAAGGAGTGAGGACTCCTTATATATGATCTGAGGTCGGAGACAAGCTTCCCTGGCGTGGGGGACATCCCATGACACGAGGGAATACTCTATTATTCCACTACCTCGACACGCGCGTCGAGGGACGGCGGTGCCTAGTGCGGTCCTAGTGCGGTATGGGCGTTCTTTAGTGCGATCCGCGAGGTAGTGGACAAGCACGTGCTGCCAGGTGGCTGTGCCGGTACCGACTGGACTGTGTGTCCACGGTACCGGGTCGAGAGATGTCCCTGTAAGGCCAAGGGGAAGGCTTGTTGTCGGTACACCCGGCCTGGTATTGCTGGTACCGCTGGGGTACCGCCAGGGCTTTGCTAGTAGGCTCGGTAGGGGATCCCTACCGAGTGAGTATATGCCGCTGGGGCGTTGCCTGGGCCGCTGGGGCATTGTCAAGGTAGTGCACTCGGTAGGGGATCCCTACCGAGTAAGTAGATGCCGCTGGGGTGTTGCCTGGGCCGCTGGGGCGTTGTCAAGGCAGTGCACTCGGTAGGGGATCCCTACCGAGTAAGTAGATGCCGCTGGGGCGTGGTAATGGGCCCAGAGGTGGGCTGTTCAGCGATGGTGGGCTACTCCTGACCCGTCATGGGGTCTGTACCGGGACAGATATGAAATGGTAGCAACACCGTTGTTTATTTGTTATCCGGAATCGGAAACAATTCCAGGATTGATTCCCATTCATGTGTTTACTAACATGTAGGAATCAGAATTATAATAAGGTTAATTACGAAAACACCCTTACGTATAACTTAATGAAATTAATAAATCATGAGGGTATTTTTGGATTATCAATAAATCATGAGGATAATTTCGGAATGAAAAATTGATTCACCCCGGAATCGGAATCAATACTTAGTCTCCTCACCGGAATGAAAATGGGGGAATGATTCCTGAATTTTTTGTGGGACCCATGCAATTCCGATTCCGCCTATGGTTAGTAAACGTCCAATTCTACCCGAAATGAGAATCATTCCCTATGGAGTCATTCCCATTACGGATTAGTAAACATGCCCTAAGTCCGTTTGTGGACAAGGATATAATATGCATGCACTTGCTCAATATTACGAATCTCTCTATGGTGGTTAGGATCATCAATGAAAGATGAGACATCGGGAAGTTGGAATCAGGTGCATGTCGACGTTCTGGTACGTACGAGTCTGATTGCATGCATTATGTATATACCATTATTATCCAAATCCAGCCTTTATATGAAGCCTTTGTCTCCAATAAGTAAAATCTTACACGCACTATTAATATATAAAAATGCTATAGAAAGTACATTAATTGTTAAATAGAAATGACCATTTTGCGGTGATCGTTTTCGACGCATTTCATTATCCGGCCATAAGTCAAATTGAATTTGGTGGTAGATATATGTCCCATGATCCCATCCACCAACCTCTTTTGTTTATTGGAAGTTCCATCCAGTTAGTGAGTGGGGTAGTTGATTTTAATGCAGCTAGCTGCTTTGCCAATTGTTATGACACCTGATTAATCATTAATGCGGCTTATTTGCTAATGATTTCGATGTTGAATTTTATTTGTTACTAAACGAATCTGAATTTGGGTTGATCCGTTCTAAATTTGGTCCGTTGACTGGTCTAATTGTAATTACCGATAAATGTGCGACAATTTTCTACAAACTTCTCTCCAGAACATATAACTGTTTTTGAGCAAATACTTTATATGGTTGAAACAGAGAATATTCTGGCTTTTTTTTTACTATTTCTTTAAATAGATATTGCTCCTGTTTTGCTTCGTGATTACTGGAGTTAAAAGCTAACGAACAATTTTTCTTTGTTAATCATAAAGAGCTTTGTTTAGTAGTGAAGGAAATTCAAGGTCGTATGGAGCGGCTCGATATTGCCAATATTTTCTATATACCTACATATGGTAACGTAATTGCTAATAAGATCGCTCGGTTTGTTGTTCGCAAGTTTGGGTGTCTCTTTTGGTTAGGGGGGCTAACCTGGCTCCCGGGAGCTATAGACAATAATTATTTTGTTTGTTCTAATGTCAAACCAACAACAAGATGTGTCATTTTAAGCTTTACTTTTAGCGTCATATAATTTTTTTTTAATGTTTTTATATTTATTTGGCATAATTGTCAAAATGCCCCCTGAACTTGGCCATAATTGTCAATTTACACTCTAAATTTGCAATTGTGTCAATTTACCCCCTGAACTTGGTAAAAATTGTCAATTCGCACCCTGAACTTGCAATTGCACCAATTTGCCTCCTGGACTTGGTAAAATTGTCAATTTGCCCCCTAAACTTGGTAAAAATTGTCAATTCGCACCCCATACGTAAATTTTAACCTTTTTTTCATTCAATTTTGTGACATGTGACATTTATGTGAGGGGTATTTTGGTCATTTTATGATATATATTTTTAGCAAAACACAAATATACATAAAAATTACACAAAAATTACATTAAAAACACAAATATACATAAAAATTATATTAAAAAGAATTAAAAATCCAACTTTTTAATGTAATTTTTAAAAATTCACCTAAACCCTAAAAATTCACATTTTTAATGTAATTTTTATGTATATTTGTGTTTTTAATGTAATTTTTGTGTTTTTCTAAAAATATATATCATAAAATGACCAAAATACCTCTCACGTAAATGTCACATGTCACAAAATTAGATGAGAAAAGTTAAAATTGACGTATGGGGTGCAACTTGACAATTTTTACCAAGTTCAGGGGGCAAATTGACAATTTTATCAAGTTCAGGGGGTAAATTGGTGCAATTGCAAGTTCAGGGGGTAAATTGACACAATTGCAAGTTGAGGGTGTAAATTGACAATTATGGCCAAGTTCAGGGGGCATTTTGGTAATTATGCCTATTTATTTTTTTATCTAAATGTATCATTTCTTTAGCATGGTTCAATATTTAACTGCTCCTAACTACTAAATACTAACACTGTAGCTTAAATGTGACACAAAAGATTGGGCCATTTGACTGGATGGCAAATGGGCAAGTCAATAAACGGGTTTAACCCGTTAGCTTATAACGTGTTAAATTTGGTGAGTTGGTGGGTTATTCATTAAAACTCGAAGCTCCCATTATTGGTCCATTTTCTTCTTTATATGCAAAGAATCCATCAATCAACCATTTTTGCATTAAACATCTGAAAATTGTTCAAAGGTGAATTTTTAATATCTTAGGTTGACAAATAGCCTTTCTTAGTATGCAATTGTCATAATATGTTTCCACCGAATTTTCAAAGCTCATTTGCATACTTCCTTTTTTCTCCCAAAAGGCAACTATTACAAAGTTTTTAAAAAAAAAAAACTAAAAAAAAGCAAAAAAAATAAATAAAAAGGTAAAAAATAAGATGAAATTAATAATAGGTTAAAAAAAAACAAGTTCCTCAAATTGACTCAAATCCACCCGTTAACTAACGGATCATCAACAAATCACCCAATAACAACCCGTAAAACAAACGGGTCGAGACAAATTGTTACTGTGCAGATTTGAGGCGGGTAAACGGACTGTTACTTGCCGGGTCTACATTTGACATTACACAAAACAACCAATGAAAAAGTTAAAATAACAAATCCAGGTTCAGAATTGAGACGTGACAATGCATGCGTCTCTGTCAGTTAACAACCGCACCCAATCCCAAAGATAGACACCTGTTCGTGATTTGTGGCATTTAGATACTCGGCATGTGTAGCTCACTCGCTTCCAAAATCCAAGCCAGTCCTTTCTGTCACTACTAGCCAAACCTCAAAGATTGCCCTCATTTCTAAATCCGACTTATTTCCAAATCACCATCACACTAATCGTTGACACCTTAAATCCTTCCACTTAATTAATTTCATCTCCTTACCTAACAACCATAGAGCGAAATTACCCAAATACCACTCCTCATTTTTCCCGAACGCATTCTGAACATGGCCGAAAAGAGGAAATTACCGGATAACCACTCTTTGAATTCTGGGTGGATTTACGGAAACACCCTCGCCGCATCCTGTCACTGTGTGCCAACTGCCCCGGCTCAAGCGCGGAAAGGCTGAAATCATTAGGGGAAAAAAAAAATGAGACGCTCCGACAAAACCAACCGAAAGCAAGGGCAAAATCGTAAATAAACACCAGCGGACTGGCCCTTGGAGAATGTGAACCAAGTTGCCAGCGCCAAGAGGACTTATGTGCAACTATAAATACGCTCTTTGACTCCCCTCACTCTCTGTGTAAGCAAAAGCAACACACACTATTAAACGACGCCACTCAGTACAATACGCAATAGCCAAATTCGGAGACATCGTCTTCTTCCTTCCTTCGTTCGCTTTTAGACGCTGGAGCTCTCACGCGGACGACAATGGCGCTCGGCCTACGGCTCGTCGTATCCGTCTCTCTGTTACAGGCATGATTACTTCGTTGCTCTCTGCTCCTCCAATTCGATTTTTGTTTTCTACTTTATGAAAATGTACAAAAAAAAACACTTCTCTCCAATTTTCCTACTCCTTTTCCGGCTTTACCAGAAACGCTTCCTTTTTTTGGTTGCTGAAGACGCGGAAAAAGAACTCTGAGCTAAATTTAAGCGTTTATTCTCAATTGTGGTGTGCTCTAAAATCATTATGAGTGCTGCTTATTGGATTTTGTTTCAAGTATAAGGAAATCTTCACTTTGATTACTTTCACTGATCTCTCTGTTTAGTTTAATTTGATTCAATTTTCTTGTCATATGTTCATGTGTGTATAGGTGTTATGGATTCTGCCTCTGACATATGCTCAGAGTTCTATAACGTCCAATGCTACAACAAGGTGAGGCGAGGCTTCCTTGATTTTTTTTTTTGCACAGAATAGCTACTAGAACATATCTGAAACTTAAATAGTCTTTCTTTTTTTTTAATCATTTAATTCTTTTTATACTTTGCACTTTATGAGCTCATTGATGCACATGTTGGTCTTAGTTGAAACATTGACATGCCCTGCTTATGATGTGCTGCTGTGGTGTGCTGCGGTGTCTCTATGATAGTTCAGTTACTTTTTATTATTTAAAACAAAAAATATTTTTAATGTCCTGGAACTGCAATTTCAATTTGCAGGTTTTGAATTCCTTATATTTCTACTGTCAGTTGAATTTATTATGTTGGCATGCCCTGGTTCAAAATTATGTGCTGCTGCTGTTGTGGTGTCTCTGTGATGGTTCAATTAATTAATTTAAAAAAAAAAATCTTGTTAATGCCTGGAACTTTAATTTGAAGTAGAAATGTTGAGTTGCTGATATGGCTAATGAATCAAATACCTTGTACATGCGTGCTTGATTCTCTTTTTTTTTCCCTGTATTCAAAAGAAGTTGAGTTTTTCTCATCTTAAATATTTTTTTTCTTTTGTCCATGGAAAGGCATTCTGAAGAATATTGTACTATGTATGACATTTGTGGAAAACGAACTGATGGAAAACTAGTGAACTGTCCTTACGGTTCCCCATCTTTAAAGGTACATTGCAGAGCCGTTCTTTATCATTAACTGAGTAGTTTGAGATCTACCCTGCTTATTATTCTATCAGAGTGAAGATCTCTCGAGGTTTTTAATTACCCAATGATCACGTATTTTATGTCTTCCAGCCAAGTGATTTACTTTCATCCAAGATCCAAAGTTTGTGTCCAACTATTACTGGAAATGTTTGTTGTACAGAAGCTCAATTTGACACACTACGGACATCGGTTCAGCAAGTAAGTATTCTTATGTTTATATTTGACACTATGCTAACAAACCAGAGTCATTCATTTTCCTCTCCGAAAGCTTATCACCCTCACCCAAATTATAATACGCATATATGTATTTATTTTTATTTGTGTACTATTTTCGCAGGCAATTCCCTTACTTGTAGGTTGCCCAGCATGCTTAAGAAATTTTTTGAACCTCTTCTGTGAGCTTACCTGCTCTCCAAATCAGAGTTTATTTATCAATGTGACTTCTGTAGCCAAGGTCAGGAAACCCTGATTCACATTTCCTAGTGTATTAAGGTTTACTTTATTTTATTTTAATTCTGACACCATCATGCCGCTCCAATCTTATTTTTAATTCATATTTGAATAGTGGTTATTTACATAAACTGAAGTGCAACATGAAACATTGATTCTTTCGTTTACGAATTTTCCTGTCAATCAGTATATGATTATCGGCTTGTATATCTCTTGGATTGCCAATGAACCTACTGCAAGTCATTGTTGCTTATGATATGAGATGTTCTTTAAAGAGATTAGCTAAAATGCACAAGATCATATTGTTGTATCAATTGTAGCCCCATATCATTCCTTCAGGATTAAATTTGATGTTCAAAAATCAAGTCTTATGACTCTTGCGTCAGAGAATAGTTGAAATGATAGCTAATCACTTTTTGTAGAAGATTTAAATTGCGGTTATTTGATATCAAAGTACATGAAACTTTTGAGTTTCAATCGATTGAAGAAAAAAGAAAAAAACAAAAGAAAAAAAATGTAAACAAAAAATTCCTGAATATTTGAGGATGTTGTTATCTCCTAGTTAGTTGGCTTAAAGTTTGAAATTTCTGCAATGAGTAACAATCTAACGTAGTCTTTTACTAGAAATGTTAGTTTTTCTTAACTTTTTTTATTTAGTTGACAGTGTGATTAAGATTACAAGTCTTCTTGGAGAGTCAATACTGTGCATGTAGAAGAGTATAGAGTTATTTAAGCGTATCCTTTTCAGGTTGATAAAAATATGACCGTTGGAGGGATTGATTATTATGTAAATGATGCTTTTGGTGAAGGGTTGTATGACTCCTGCAAGGATGTCAAATTTGGTACCATGAATTCTCGAGCTATGGAATTCATTGGTGCTGGTGCTCAAAATTTTACAGGTAAATTCGCAATCTGAAAACTGTAATTCTCTCTCTCTCTGATTCATAGACACACACGTGTGTACACAAATTGGAAATTACCCTTGTGGAGGATTATATTGGAAACACAAGCATATAATATTGGTTTTAATCAAGACTCATGCCTGTTTTTGCAATAGCTGATAGATGTCAATTTGGCAACATAAAAACACCATATCATTTCATTTATTCTTTAAATTGGGTTTCTTAGCCTCTTGGTTTGGCTGGTGTTGGGAGGTGGATGCTTCCTCATTGAATGCCAAAGTACAGACTAGAGATTTCTAATTCATGTTCCATGTTCTATATAAATTCAAGAACATCTTGCTATTTAAATTCTGTAGTGGAAATCTGCCTTTGTCAAGTGCTTGTTTCTCATTTGTCTCAGATTATGCTGTTTAATAGATGTTTACTGATTTATGGCAGAGTGGTTTACTTTTATCGGTAGACAAGCACCTCCTAATGTTCCAGGTTCACCATATGCCATTAGATTCCGATCAAGTGCTACTGACTCATCTGAGATGAAGCCTATGAATGTTTCTACTTACTCTTGCGGTGACAATTCATTGGGCTGTTCCTGTGGTGATTGCCCTTCTTCCACAGTTTGTTCTAACACAGTTTCTCCAGTTTCCCCCAAAGGAGGGTCATGTGCAGTGAGAATTGGTTCTATTAAGGTGAGAGAGCACATTGTAGAATTTTTTTGAACTTTTTGGTACCATATAAGTACTATAGATGCTCTATTTATATGCTTTTCTTGTGTGACAATTGCAGGCCAAATGTATTGACCTTGGTGTAGCGATTCTATATATTGTACTGGTCTCTGTGTTTTTTGGGTGGGGTTTATTTCACCGGACTAGGAAGCAAAGCCCGGCTTCTAGGACAAAACCATTGTGGAATAATGCAATGGAAGATGCAGATATTCATTCTGTTAACAGGGAGAAGAATGAGAATCCCCCAATGCAGGTGGAAACCAATTTCCGACTCTTTACCAAATACCAATGTATAATTTCATTTACATGTGTGTGTGTTCTGAAGTTCTATAATTTATGTTTATGGTTGACAAATTATTTATACCTCACATTAACTGCTATACTTTTTAGCTTTCTGTAGGCTCCTGTTTAACTGAGATTTTCCTACTTATTTTGCACCCCTTCTCTTTCTGCATAATTCTTTATCACACAAAAAAAGAAAAAATAATTTTTTTTCTAAAATTTCCTGTCAATTGTACAAGTATTATCATTTTCTTTAGCGTTCTGTTGTCTAATCACTTCATGGTTCTTTTCTTTACGTTTGCTTAATTATTTTACTCATATATCCTTTAGCTCTCTGTAGGTTGCTCTTATCTTAACTTTCTTTAGACTGAAATTGTTAATGATTAGGTGCTTGAAAATCCTCCCCAAATAAGAAACGGTGTCCAACTTTCAGTTGTGCAAGGATATATGTCAAAATTTTACAGGTGACTGGTTATGCCATTATTGCTGGTAGAAATATTATTAAACTTAAAATATTTGTCAGTTAACACAGAATGGTTTCTTACTAAAAATAACATTTTGATGCTCAGGGGATATGGGAAGTGGGTTGCTAGGAATCCAATCATAGTGTTGGGTTCATCATTGGTTATAGTTCTTCTGCTTTGTCTTGGTCTTATCCGTTTCAAGGTGGAAACAAGGCCTGAGAAGGTTCGTTTGGCATTTAAAGAGTAATCTCTAGTTATGTAGCATTATATGACTGTTTATTGTGGTGACTTGTGTTTCACTGCACTATGTGAACAATATTTTTAGTCCTCTTTGTTAATAGATTTTGTTGCCCTTAAGGAACTATGGCTAAATGTGTCATTGTCGACTGGAACGCATGTCTGCATAACTTATGAAGATGAACAGTTTCAAATAATGTGACGATAGTTTACAATTCATTTGTTTTTGATTCAAACTTATGATCTCGTGCACACTCCAACATGGTTTGTCTAGTGGGCATTTAGCTTTCCAAACTCATGTATGCATGTCACAGTTTTTGAAGCCCCTGCCAATATAGGTTTACATTTTAGGTAATTATATGTTGCCACCAGACTTTTACAATTCTGTTTAACTTAAGTTTCTGCACTGCATCAGCTATGGGTAGGGCCCGGGAGTAAAGCAGCAGAAGAGAAGCAATTTTTTGATAGCCACCTAGCCCCTTTTTACAGAATTGAGCAGGTACTCTCTACTTTTGGTAAATCATTTGTCATTTTATGAGATATTGTGCTTTAACATATGGGTGTTAATGGAGGTTAACTTTTAAAGCTAACACAAATGAAAGTTAAAAGAAGCATAGAACCAAGAGCTGCATCATCTATTTTTTTTCCTGCCATTACTTATCATTATTACTTATTGTTGGTATGAGAATCCCTACTAATTAGAAACTTTGTGAGTTTGTGACACAATGTCATCATCTTTGTGAGTTGGTGACACAATGTCATCTGGCTTTAAATTTGTAGAGAAACTTATGTTACCTTGTGTTTTTTTTTTGCAGCTTATATTAGCAACAATACCAGATGCCAAGCATGGTAAATCACCTAGTATTGTGACGGAGGACAACATTAAGTTACTTTTTGAGATACAAAAGAAGGTATTTGTTCTCGACTTCTTTTTGGACTCTAGTAGTCTAGTGTTACGTTTCAGAAGTCTTAACCTATTACCATTGGATAGGCTGTATGAGACTATAAATGTCTTTTCTTTTGAATTCTGGTCGGTTGCTTTTGTTTCTTCTGCATTTGATATGCGGCAAAAATACTTCTAATATTATAATACCCATCTTTGGCAGGTTGATGGAATTAAAGCAAATTATTCTGGCTCAGTGATATCTCTTGCTGATATCTGCATGAAGCCACTGGATCAAGATTGCGCCTCTCAAAGTGTCATACAGGTAGAACTCTGCTTGATAGTCTGCATTTGAATGATGAATTTCGGGTGTCTATATTAAAACGTGGTTTTCTTATTTTTATATAAACTTGCATCACAATTTAAATATCTATTGCAATCATTCTTGTCAATCTTAAGGTACTTGTAAGTTGACAGGAGTATCTTAAAGCCTTTGAGGAATAACCCATCTTTAGTCCTCAAACCCATCTTTTTCCCCATGTCATATCCATGTAAAAGACAAGAACCTGCTCATGAACTTATTCTACAGTAGCTTTGTTACTTGTTGTATCCATTGTGCCCTTGATTGACATGTGTCTTGCATCAATAATGTGTCTGTTTTGCTTTTGTTAAGGGTTTATACCAAGAATTCCCTCATTTTATATCAAATTACTGCATCTTGATAAAACTTCCTATAATCTATGTTGAATTTCCATTATTGCCTTATAGTGTTATTATTACTTTTTCTCTGCCCTAGATGGTTCACCTATGTTTAACGCTGTGATTAACATTCTCCTGTCATTATCTTCATGGTACCAGTATTTCAAATTGGATCCTGAAAATTATGACGATTATGGTGGGGTTGATCACCTAAATTATTGTTTTGAGGTATATTCTTAATCTCCATCTGCATATTGTCTGAAGTGTGGATCTTTTGTTTTATGGTGTAATTCGATGCTGGACGTTTGGATAAGCTTTTCTAGATATTTTTGCCTTTGTTGGGGCCACCATTTCTGATATAAGCTACTAGTAGAGTACATTCTATCAAACTGAAAATTAAATATCATCTGGATACAAATTGGGCCTGCAATATAATTGTTTAACTTATTATTCCAGGATAATTGGTAAAGGAATTGGATAGTAGTGGTTACTGGTCCTGTTTTATCTATAATAGTTACAAATTGGGGCAGCAACGTAATTTTTTGTTATTTAATTTAAAGCTGATTGATAGTTGAGGATACTGGTACATCTGTTACTGGTCTTACTGTTTGATCTAGAATATGTGCATCTGTTATCTATAGTATGCTTGATCTGTACTATCTAGTTTCTGCTACATTTGTCAGAAAAGTAAGAGAGCAGAGATAATTCTGGCCATATTTTTGCCTTTTTCTAGATAGGCCAGGATCATCTGGTCTGATGACCAGCCTCATGTCTTTATATGCTTAGAGTTCTCTCCAGCTTGTTCTATAATCAGTTTTCTTGCTTGTTTTTTATTGTTCTAATTTTCTCAAAGAAGTATCAAGACTATTTCTTGAAAAGTTGATTGACATTTGTGTTTTGTGCGCTTCAAGCACTATTCCTCTGCTGACAAATGTATGAGTGCATATAAAGCTCCTCTTGATCCCAGTACTGCATTAGGTGGTTTCTCTGGGAAAAACTATTCCGAGGTAATGATTTATCTTTTTTTCTGAACTCATGTTTATTTTAAATCCTTTCAAGTTGAAATTAAGATTGGATTCTTGGAGTTTTTTATTACGCTTATGATTTTTCCAAAACAGGCATCGGCGTTTTTAGTAACTTATCCTGTAAACAATGCTATTAATAAAGAGGGGAATGAAACTGAAAGAGCAGTGGCATGGGAGAAGGCCTTTATTCAGTTGGCAAAGGTTTACCTTTTGTCTTGTGTCATTCCAATTATTGCTTATTTTTTGTGTGTATTGTTCGTGTTTTCCTGTTTTCCAGCATGAAAGTAGACACTTCTATCTTTTTAAAGTCTAATATTTCATCTCTGATAGGATGAGTTGTTGCAAATGGTGCAATCTAAAAATTTAACACTATCTTTTTCATCGGAAAGTTCTGTTGAAGAAGAACTTAAAAGAGAAAGCACTGCAGATGCCATTACAATATTGGTGAGTGGTTTCTCTGTTTCACATCCTTTTAGACTCAAACCTGAGAAATACTGTAATTCACGAATACTGTTCTTGATGTAATCATGTGGACTAGATATTTCTTTTTTGTTATGTATTTCTGTGATAATGCCCACTATGTGAACCTTTTTAAATTCTTATCCATTTATGGTTACATATTTTATTGCAGATAAGCTATCTTGTAATGTTTGCTTATATATCTCTTACTTTGGGTGACTCCCCTCGTTTATCTTCCTTTTACATTTCATCTAAGGTATGGTTTCAACTATTTCAGTTTGTTTTAATGGACTGGAGAATTGCATTATTTTTTAATGGTATTCTCTAGGTTGAAATTGACACATCAGTTATATCACTATAATTTCTTATGGTTGAATGCTAGGTATTGCTAGGTCTCTCTGGAGTTGTTCTTGTCATGCTGTCCGTTCTTGGATCAGTTGGTTTTTTCAGTGCCATTGGAGTTAAATCTACCCTAATTATTATGGAAGTTATCCCATTTCTTGTTCTAGCTGTAAGTGTTCCTCCAACAATATATATACCTCTGACCATATGAATTTATGCATTTGACTAGCTTTAGTCAATAGTCAATACATGGTTGTCAAATACATAAATTTGAACTTTTTGGTTTTTCAAAATTATTTCTTAATGCACATCTGTTATGGACTTAGTTGTAGCTTATAATATTCTGAAGTTTCTCATCTTAACAGGTTGGGGTAGATAATATGTGTATATTGGTGCATGCTGTCAAACGGCAACCATTGGAGTTGCCTTTAGAAGGGAGAATAAGCAATGCACTTGTGGAAGTTGGGCCATCCATAACTCTAGCTAGTCTATCAGAAGTTTTAGCATTTGCTGTTGGAAGTTTTATTCCTATGCCAGCATGCCGTGTGTTCTCCATGTTTGCTGGTAGGACATTTTTAATTATGAACTTTAGACCTTCATAATATTTTCTATATTTTGTTGTTGTCTTGGTATCCTATCTCAGGCCTATTCTTCAAACTTACTTTTGCACATTCACTCTGCAGCACTAGCTGTTCTTTTGGACTTCCTCCTTCAAGTTACTGCTTTTGTAGCTTTGATCGTTTTTGATTTTCGCCGAACTGAGGATAAGAGGGTTGATTGTTTCCCATGTATGAAACTTTCATCATATAACTCTGATAAAGGTATCAGAATCGTTTTAATACATACATCTGAATGATACATTGTCCTTATTGTTACCAATAATTTTCCGCATATGATATTGTAATTCTCAAATGATTTTTTGCTGTTTATTTTGTAATAAAAATTGTTCTATTAAACGTTTTCTAATGTCAATATGAATGCTGTCTTATTTAGGCATTGAACAAAGAAAACCTGGTTTGCTGGCACGCTATATGAAGGTGATTGTTTCTTGTGATCAGTCATTTTTTCAGTGCTACTGTATTATGACCTGACGACAGTTAACCCTCTTGGTAACTGGTCTGGATAAGAATGAATTACAGGCAGTCTGGAGCTACCAGGGTTGTCATAATTTGCTTTCTTCTTTTGAGAAATTAAAAACTCTTTGTGTTAACTGTTTCTATATGATTCACATATGCTTTTGCTTTGAGAATATTATTTTAGCTCTCTGCTCACATTAATTTCTATCCGTGTTGGATTTTCTTTTGCATTTTCAGGAGATCCATGCTCCCATTCTCAGTATTTGGGCTGTTAAGATAGCTGTCATTTGTACCTTTGTTGCATTTGCATTGGCTAGCATTGTGAGTTCTGATGGTTTTCCTACCTTGTCATATTTTTTTGAATCTCCATTTCGCTGTTTGTGCTCATACTTGTCCTGAGTTACCTTCTGATTCTTCTAACCTTACAGGCATTGTGCACCAGAATTCAGCCTGGTTTGGAACAAAAAATTGTTCTTCCCCAAGATTCCTATCTTCAGGTCTGTAATTTAGTTACCTATTCATCACAGTGCATATATGAATCTAATACTCTGGTTCTCTGTGATGTAACACTTCATTCTATATATTCCAGGGCTATTTCAATAATATTTCAGAGTACCTCCGAATTGGACCCCCACTATACTTTGTTGTGAAGAACTACAACTACAGGTATCTCACAGTCATTCATATTCGCTCTCTCAGACATTGCCCTTTATCTCTTTTGGAATGTTTTTTTATTAGCTACCTCCTAAGTCTCAGTTTCAAGTTATGATCAAATAATGTGTCTATGTTACTTTTGGTGCTTGTGGTTTTTAAGACGTGGTGCTTTCCTCGAACATGTTAATCAAGAATTAGGTAATGCATGTCTGGACACGATCATGGGTTCTTGAGATTCCTGCTGATAGTCTGGACAGTGTTAGTACACACATTCACCTTTCGATATATGATGTGCTTCAGCATTTGTTTGCCTATTCCAAGTAAAAGCTCAAAGATGGCTATCTGGAATTAAAAGAGTTTTTCCTTCAGTAATTGGCATCATTTGGACAATTGGTATAAATAATATCTGCATGTGAAAGCAACTATTAAACTATTTATAGTTTTAAAATGAATTTCTCCAATTTACCTTACATTGTACAATTCCTTTGAGAATAATGTGAAGCTCCAATAATATTTTAGTTTGTTTGTTGTTTTATGTAAACACCTATCTTAATGCTTCCATCATTTGAAATTCTTCTCCATGCTGATTTTCCTCTGCTCCTCAGTTCAGAATCAAGAAATACAAACCAATTATGCTCAATTAGCCAGTGTGACTCGGATTCTCTTTTGAATGAGGTAAAACCTAATTTCATTTTTCTTTGATAAAAGGGTAAAATCTTAGCTTTTGTAGTTTTGTGTACTGCTCCAATGGATTATATGCCTCCTCATTTCTCTTATTCACATGTACATTAATATATGTTTCTTTTGTTCTGAAGTATCTTTCTCTCAGTTCAAAAAAAAAAAAAAACGAGAAGTATCTTGCTCATTTGAGCTGGTTGCATTTTATCAATGTGCTAAACTGATTTCTTTATATAAATTGTAGGAAAATATTAAAGCTTTCTCTATTTGTAGTAATATCAGGAGTTTAGTACAGTTAATATACAATGTAAAGTTGTTTAGGCTGTAGTTTTAATATCAGAGTAGTGCGTTCCCATTTTCTATGGAATGTGACATTGGAACTTATCTCTGTTGAGTCTTTATTTTACAAGGGCCAAGGTAGTTGGACAACAGCCAGATTTTTCCATTCCATGATCACTCTTCTGTCTATTAGGAGTTTTGGCAATCAAATTACTAGCCCAAGATTGTACAAACCTAATTTGACGACAACCACTTAAGTAGAAAGAAGAAGATTACAATAAAGTAGGTATAGGTCATCCAATCACACCAAGTAATCTCTTGCTCCTCTCAACCCTTCTTAATAGAGAATCCGTATAACACCCAAAGCTCACAGTCTCTCAATCTGACCAAGTTTTCTCTCAATTGATTACTTTCAACCTAACAAGAGATAAACTATCTTTCAAAGGAGGCTAAACCTCTTAAATGGTCATTTATAGGCTTCCTAAGATCCTAAATCACATTAAGAACTGTCTCTGTCCCACTCAAACTAGGAATAGAAGTAGATACCAAAATGGACTGAAAACGCATCAAGATTGAGCCGCAATCCCTACAATCTGTCTGTAGTTCCTTCTGTGGTCAATCAATAATATTGTTATCTTTTCTGTTCCTTTGCTTATGAGTATCCTTACTTCTAAACGTATGAGGTTGATTTCTCCATCTGTTCTTTATGTGCTAGAATTGTCCTTTGGTATGTATGTGTTTGAATTGTCGTTGTGTATGCTTGTATATGAATTTTCCTTTTGTGTGTATGCAAATGTAAACCCTTTTGTAAGAATGTATAATTTGTTCTTTGGCTTATCAGATCGCAAGAGCATCCTTAATTCCAGAATCAAGTTACATTGCTAAGCCTGCTGCTTCATGGCTTGATGATTTTCTTGTGTGGATATCCCCAGAAGCATTTGGGTGCTGTCGGAAGTTTACAAATGCAACTTACTGTCCTCCTGATGATCAGGTGATGATACTTTGATCATAAACCGTAACTTATAGATATGGAATTATGGACCAGGTGATGATAAATTGATTATTAAGTATAGTGGTTAGTATAGATATGAAATCATGGTTTGATGTTTGAAATTTCTTTTAGATCCAATATTGCATATTTCTCTTCAATTTGGGAAACATGGTATCACGTTATTAGTTTAGCATGTAGATTCTCTCACCATCTGCTAACTCGAAGCTAATGGTATCTAATATTATTCTAAAGTCTGATATCAGTTACGTCGTCTCTTGCAAGACTAAATATTTGAAAACAGAATAACAATATCATGCTATTCCTGTCATCTTAGACATCCTGTATTCCAAAATTTATCTTATTTTGTTTTGGTATCTGTAATTTCATTGATACTAAAATTTAGTTTTCTGCCAGCCTCCTTGCTGTTCTTCCAGTGATGGTTCCTGTAGCCTGGGTGGAGTATGCAAAGATTGTACTACGGTAATATATGTACTGCATAGTGGAGAGACACTTTAAGTGAATCTGCCATCTGATCTTGTTATCAGATAGTTGTGTATGAATCATTTCTCATTTTTATTTTTGGAGTTGTCAGTGCTTTCGTCACTCAGATCTGGGTAATGGCCGTCCATCTACCACACAATTTGAAGAAAAACTTCCATGGTTCCTGAATGCTCTGCCCTCTTCAGATTGTGCTAAAGGTGGCCATGGAGCTTACACTAGCAGTGTGGAATTTAAAGGTTTGTGGATTGGGTATTGTGCTTCCAAATTGATATTAACAAAAATGTCTCATGAAATGTGGCTTTGTTAATTGAATTTACTTTCTAATACATATTTTTATTTTTGTTATTTTTATCATCAGGCTATGAAAGTGGCATTATTGAAGCGTCATCATTTCGTACATATCATACACCTCTCAACAAGCAGGTATGAGAGTGTAATCAACAGAAACAATATTTAGATTCGTCTTTTTTGACCTTGTATTAAATTGAGCCCCACAATTTAAATGTTCATGATTTGTTTTAGAGTGACTATGTGAACTCAATGAGGGCAGCTCGAGAGCTCAGTTCTAGAGTTTCTGATTCTTTGAAGGTAAGATTAAGGGCTACTTGCTGTGTTGATTTTTTTTTTCATGCCAGTTTTAATATTTAAAGCCAAGAGTCACATGTCTACTGAACTGTTGTTTCTTTGTTGTTGCAGATTGAGATATTCCCATATTCGGTGTTTTACATGTTCTTTGAGCAATACCTTGATATTTGGAGAACAGCACTTATGAGCCTGTCTATAGCTATTGGTTAGTTATACTTCGATAGCAATGAAAAAATTTAGATAAGTGCTACATAGTTATCATCTAAAAAACTATAACTGAGTACACGTACTAGACTATTATTTTCTCCAACTCAACTGAAAGAAAATTCACAAAACTCAAATGTTGCCTCTCTGAAACTTGGAGTATACCGTGAACTTGTATATATTTCTTATAGATGTGCAGATGACAAAAGTAGGGTTTTTCTTGTTTTAAAAAGAATGATCTTGATATATTTTATGTTTCGCCAGGTGCCGTATTTCTCGTTTGCCTAGTTATCACATGCAGGTTGGTATTGACTTTTAAATCCTAGTTTAATTGCAAGAAGGATTACTTGCAGTATTCAGTTTGATTACTAGCAGTATTCAGTTTCTGAATTAAGTAAATAAAGAGGTGGTGTTCTTTATGGATGGTATACTGACCTTTCCTTCAAAATTGATTTTGTAGTTTATGGAGTTCAGCAATTATCCTATTGGTGTTGGCAATGATTGTGGTGGATCTCATGGTGATCTTTCTTCCTTAAATTTTCTCTTTCAAAATAAAAAAATTCTATCAACTCTTGCTAATGCTCACAAGATAACATTCTACAGGGCGTGATGGCAATTCTTCACATTCAATTGAATGCAGTCTCTGTTGTTAATCTTGTAATGTCGGTGGGCATTTCTGTTGAATTTTGTGTGCATATGACTCATGCTTTCTCGGTCAGTATCACTCTATTAAACATGTAACTTAACTGTTTGCTTTTCCCTTCTTCATGGAGAAGATTTTAATATTTTATGTTCTGACTCATCACTTATTCCATTTCAAGTAAAAGGTTAATTCATGCGCCCATACTTTTCTAAGTGGCAAAATAAACAAAAACAAAAGTGGAGCTATCGTGAGAATTCATTGGTGCAATTTCTTCTGCTAGTTTGTATTGAATATTTGTTGCACAGGTTAGCACTGGAGATAGAGATCAACGAACAAAGGAGGCTCTGGCTACAATGGGAGCTTCTGTCTTCAGGTAAAAGTGTTTTTTTCCATTTTCTTTGGCGGGGGATTGATTTTGTTCCAAAGAGATTATGTAATACGTGATGGAATTTTTTAATGGTCTGCAAAATTGTCAAGTTACCCCACTGTAACACAGTATATAATCAATAGTTTCACTTTCAGTATCTATTAATCTATTAATTGCTGTGCTCTGAGATATTGATTGCATGTTGGAAACACCTATTTCAACTTATATCTGATTAGCTTGCGGCATAAAACTCCTCTTTCTTTCACCATGCTTTTCATAGAACATCTGCTGCCGTAGAGATGATGTTTGATTAAGAAGCTGACATGTTAAGTCCAATGTCAATGGACTTTTTAATGATACAGATGTAAAACTTTACGTGAGCTCACTTCACCATTTCTGTATAATAATATCAGTTGATATGCCTTTGCAGTGGAATCACACTTACGAAGTTAGTTGGGGTTATTGTCCTTTGTTTCTCGAGGACTGAAGTTTTTGTGGTACAAAATCCATTAATCTCATTATCCAATTATACTGGCCATTACTCTCTGCAGCCTTTAATATCTCTGTCTCTTTGTTTTGCAGGTGTATTACTTTCAAATGTACCTAGCACTAGTTCTTCTTGGTTTCTTACATGGGCTTGTATTCTTGCCGGTAAGTTGGTACATTTTCGGCAGCATGTCCCTTGATGCAATCACATGATTTGGTTTTCTCCGAGGAAAATAACAAAATCATGCATGGCTTGCGTTTTATCTCATTGGGCAAGTAATTAGTACTAAACATCATTTTGATTGCAGGTGGTATTGAGCATGTTTGGTCCGCCTTCAAGATGTGTGCTCAAGGAGCAGCAACAAGATCGGCCATCTGTACCATCACAGCAATAAGAAGCTAGTTTGGTGACCAGAACAGTTATTTTCGTAGGCGATAGTTCCTACTTCTTTTACAGCTCAAATATTTTGTATGACCACAGGTAGCTCAACGTGTAAATTATAACTCAGATAACAGAAGAAAGAAGAAAATTGGGAAATAGAAAGGTTTTGTTTTTCGACAAAAAAAAAAAACGACATTCGTGTGCATTTCATACGCAAAGCTGGACCATACGATTAATTATGTATGATCGAGACGCTCTAGATTGATGAAGTTAGAAATTTATTAATCAAAACCCGTTTAAACTTCAAATGGAAAGTGAACTGTGAAAGAGTGCTGAAAGTAAAGTAATGAATTGAATTGAAGGAGCATCCAAAAGTACCTTGATAGGCATTTGAGAGACAGGGAAGTTTTGTATTGGCAACAGATATCAAGGGTCAAGTGGTAAGCTGCGACTATATCAAGTCTCACATCCTCCAACTCCTCAATGGCAGATTTAGTTGCACTCTGGTTAGCCTTACGTTTGGATGTTTCCCGGGATCTAATCATAGCAGCAATTTCCGGCATTCAAGCCATCAATTTCCAAGTCGTGTCAAATATGTCCACATTGACGAACTCATTGTTAGGCATCAATAATGTTGTTACAGGAAGAACGTTAAATGTTTTGGAAACAATAATTGGGTGCTCCTCTTCTGCAAGAGGAATGCTTTTAAGAACCTCCGTGGCTCCGTGCCTCGTAAACTTAAACTTGTTCTTCGTTGAATTGAGATCAAAGAAGCTCTAAATAATGTACAAAATACAGTTTCATAATATTGGCAGCAAGACGGAGCATAAGGACATGTGTGCGAAATTGAGGAAAAAGTCTCAATTATATTTTCAAAATTCTCGAGGCCGGTTTGTGAAACTGTCCAAAAGTATTTTAGAGTCTTAATGAAACCCAACGCGAAACCTTACGAGCACCGGGAGTGCTTTTTTTTTATTTCGTCAAATAGAAATGAAAGATACTAATTTAGAAACACTTTTACCGACGAACAATTCGTCGCTACAGGTTCTTCAAAATAAATATATTTTTTTCTTTTTTAATTTGAACAAATGTAAAAGGATTTTGTTTTTGGGAGCTCTTGGGCTCAATGAATTAAAAAATACAAACGAGCTTTAACACATATTGTCCATCAAAATTGAGTTTTCACTTAGTATGGGTGAATGGTGCGAAATTGAAGAACAATTTCTTATTGTAACACATGATTTAATTCAAAAATAGCATCTCAGAAATTCTCGAGGTTGGTTTGCGTAGATATCGAAAAGTATTTTAGAGTCTTAATGAAACCCAACGCGAGACCTTATGAGCACTGGAAATGCTTCTTTTTTATTTCGTCAAATAGAAATAAAAAATAATTTAGAAACATCTTTACCGAAAAACATTTCGTCGCTACAAATTGTTCAAAATAATTTTTTTTCTTTTTAATTTGAACAAAAGTATAAGAATTTTATTTTTAGGGCTCTTAGGCTAAATGAATTAAACAATACAAACGAATTTTGACAACATATTGTCCATCGAAATTAGATTTTCGCTTATTTGGGTGAATGGTGCAAAATTGAGGAACAATTCCTTAATGTAACGCATGATTTAATTGAAAAATAGCATCTTACAAATTCTCGAGATCGGTTTACGCGAGTGTCGAAAAGTATTTTAGAGTCTCAATGAAACATAACGCGAGATCTTACAAGAACCAAAAGTGCATCTATTTTATTTTGTCAAATAGAAATTAAAAAAATTAGAAATACATTTACCTCCGAACACTTCGTCGCTATAATTAGTTGTTCAAATAAATATATTTTTTTCTTTTTTAATTTGAGCAAATGTAAAAATATTTTATTTTTGTGGATCTTGGGCTCAATGAATTAAACAATACAAACGAGCATTGGCAACCTATTGTCCATCGAAATTGGATTTTCGTTTAGTTTAAGTGAACAGTATGAAATAGAGGAACATTTCCTTCATGTAACACATGATTTAATTCAAAAATAGTATCTTAGAAATTCTCGAGGTCGGTTTACGAGAGTCTCCAAATGTAATTTAGAGTCTCAATGATACCCAACAAGAGACTTTACGAGCACCGGATCAGTTTTTTTTTTTAATTTCGCCAAATAGAAATTAAAAAAAAAATTAGGAACACCTTTACCGACTAAGCATTCGTCGCTACAGGTTGTTGAAAATAAATATTTTTTCTTTTTTAATTTGAACAAATGCCAAAGGATTTTATTTTAGGGGCTCTTGAGCTAATTGAATTAAGCAATACAAACGAGCTTTGACAACATATTGTCCATCGAAATTGGATTTTCGCTTAGTTCGGGTGAATGGTGTGGAATTGATTAACAATTCCTTAATGTAACACATGATTTAATTCAAAATAGCATCTTAGAAATTCTCGAGGTCGGTTTGTGCGAGTGTCGAAAAGTATTTTAGAGTCTCAGTGAAACCCAACGCGAGACCTTACTAGCACTGTAAGTGCTTCTTTTTTATTTCATCAAATAAAAAAAATTAGGAACATCTTTACCGCCGAACACTTCGTCGCTACAAGTTGTTCAAATAAATATATTTTTTTCTTTTTTAATTTGAACAAATGTGTAAAGATTTTATTTTTGCGGCTCTTGGGTTAAATGAATTAAACAATGCAAATGAGCTTTGGGAACATATTGTCCATCGAAATAGGATTTTCGCTTAGTTTGGGTGAATGGTATGAAATTGAGGAACAATTCCTTAATGTAACACATGATTTAATTCAAAAACAGCATCTTACAAATTCTCGAGGTCGGTTTCCAAGAGTCTCCAAATGTAATTTAGAGTCTCAAGACATTGCAAGCACTAGAAATGCTTTTATTTTTTCATCAAATAGAAATTAAAAAAAAAAATTAGGAACACCCTTACCGACGACGCATTCGTCGCTACATGACGTTGTTCAAAGTAAATTTTTTTTTCTTATTTAATTTGAATAAATGTAAAACGATTTTTTTTTTTGGGGCTCATAGACTAAATTAGTTAAACAATACAAACGAGCTTTGACAACATATTGTCCATCAAAATTGAATTTTTGCTTAGTTTGGGTGAATGATGCAAAATTGAGGAACGTTGTGATATACTTAATATTGTCATATATTCATTTTATTATGTAAATTTATGGAATGTAATATTTGACTTTAAATAACACAAATATTGTTTACACGGTGCAGTAGTGGGTCACGCTTGTTGCTGTTTAACAATATTTTCTTTTTAATACATGTGAAGATTTTTGATTTTGCTAAACTGAAGGTTACTCTAATTCAATAAGCTTTCCTGCACAGCTGATGTCAGTCGAGTTTTTGCCTAATTGTATGACTAGGAGCATCAAAACTTCAAATCGGAAAATATATGTTGGGAGGAGGAGGAGGAGCGAGGAAGGATGTAGAGAGTTGCTTCTGATGAGGAACCATGTTTCCAAGTATGACATGCGGTTCTGGAGTTCGAATTCTAGGGATGCTTTCGGTTTTGGACATGCGGAGGAGCCACACATTCAGGTTTTGAAGCCTTCAAATTTAGGACAAAGCATACAAACCACCCATGTGGGCAAAACCAAGTGAAATTGGGGGACATTGACAAGCTGATAAAAAAAGATTTTTTGAGGACCATGCCAAGTCTACAAAAATGTTCAGTTGTAAATAACTAATGTCAAGCTTTAGATAAACGATCCAATAGATAACCACCTTTTGCACTAAACATCATTACTAAAAGCTAACAATCTAACCATATAGTCTTACCGTAGTTAAAACCGGCCAGTGGGAAAGTATTTCTCAGTTATGCAGTAATCTAAAAATCTACAATACCATTTAAAATTTTAATTGAAAAAAATGAACATCAATTGAAAAGAAAGAACATCAAGTAGAAATTTCAATTCTCTATATTCAAGAATCAACTCCCCGGAACCCTGCAGGGGAAATAGATAAAGAAAATAAAAAACCAGGGATGAGCATTCAGCCACACTAAATCAGTTTTACATAGGCGAGAATACTAGTAATGCTGAGTACATACCGGTATAAGTAGCGAAACAAAAGCTTCCAAGTGAGATGATATCCATACAATAACAATTAACTTATCCAAATATGCATGAAATGCAAGGACTAAGCTTCTAACTGTAATACTTATATGGACTTAGCATTAAATGTACATTGGACTTACCATATAAGTATAGAACAAGTAATTGGAGAATCTTGAAGTCTTTAATCCTAGATGTCATAATCATTATGTATATATCTATGCACTTGGATTAAAAAAAAAATTCAAGGGCATATTTATGATTTGTTATTCTATGCATCGCGTCCCGAATTTGTTGTTTGTAACTAAGGGCAAAGATGACTTATTTATGTCACGCCCCGATTTTCAAATCAATTAATAAGGCATTTTGCCCTTAATTACAATCAATTCGGAAACGTGACTACATGGAATATCAAATACAAATATGCACTAGAATTTTTTTCTTTTTAATTCAAGTACACAACACCAACTCCATGCCCAACATTGTAATTTCAAACTCAAAACAAGAGTCGAATATTACATACCAAATATTTATATAATAAATTGATACATCAAAATATTACATAAATAAATCTTCAGAGTGCGAAGCATAAAATAGCGGAAGTCTTATAACCCAACAAAATGTATGCAGCCTTGCATTACTCCTGGTTATCCTAACCTGCAGGTATAACCCCTACACCGTGGAATAGTGTACCGGGTTATATCAACAAACCCGGTCAGCTTACGAAGCTGGTATGAGTGATCTATGTTTTATTCACACTGTAACATTTTCCCAAATTGAATTCTTTTATTTTCAAGAATCAATTAAAACCCAAAAGTTCCATTTCAAATCCGGAAGATTCGTATTATCTAATATACTGAACCTACGTGCCCCATACCACGTATTTTAACCCCACACGCCCCATAAACGTGTATGTTAATACCAGGGTAATCCAGTATGTTAAATAATATAAACCCTCGATCTTTACTCACACAAAACCATTTATAACTTAGCCTGATTAAAAGTGAGATGCATCTCCTTTTAATACATCAAGTTATTTTTAACTTCGCCTGATTAAAAGTGAGAATACTATTTTTCTTCTCCTTTTAATACATCAAGTTAATCATACAATATGCAGTCTAGAGCTCTAACTGAATGGGCTACCATTTTTCACCCATTTAACATTGTCCCCGGTCAGGACAGTCCGTTTGGACAAAAACATTCAAATAGGCAAACACAATATCTTATTTAGAATTATTGTGTTCCCACAAAATTCACAAATCAAAACAATAAAATGAATATTTTTCAAATATTGTTTTAACACCAAAATCACAAACAACACAATATGAATTAATATTCATATATAAAAACATCGTGAAATTCACTCACCTCTAATTCCTGCTGCGTCTTCAAATAGTAACCAGGAATCGACAAGCGTGTACGAAACACCTTTCATAATCACCTATGATTATGCAATATCCAATTAGCATAATACATTTCCAAAATAATCCAAAGTTCCTCAAATGTCACCTAGGACATCGGAAATATTAATCGAGACCATTTGACCAAAAGTCAACCATCGGTCAACGTGGGTCCCACGTCTACTATTCATCAACGGGTCCCACACGAAATCCAAAACTTCCAAAATCTACCAACATGCTTATTTCTAGCATCCTAACATCATATCCAAAAATGGTGATGATCCAACGGTCGGATCATCACGGATCTAACGATCCATAATCATTGCATAATTGATCGTTGATCAAACGATCTAATTTCAATAATCCAACGGTCCAACATGCTTAAAATCTCAATACTAACCACACGATCAAATTTCATGATCATCCAACGGTCGGATCTCTCGAATTGTAAATCGTACGATCCGATTAATCGGGTTAATTGACCATCGGTCAAACGACCGAATTTGACAAAAGTCAAAACACGAAAGTTGTTCGTATCGACAAAACAAGCCAAACGGAGCAAAGAACTGCTCCCGGACCGACCTGACGCGCCGCCGACGCGCCGCCGGAGCTGGCTGCCGGCCGCCGGTCAAGGTGGTCCGATGGCTACCAATTTTTACCAGTGTGTAGAACTCAACAAGCCCAACAAGTTTAGTAACTACCTCAAAGTCTGGATCGGAGCGGAAGTGGCCGGAATCGGCGTTGACTTTTTGAAAATCAAAAACTTCTCGAGCTCAATCCGCCGCCTACGGTGGTTTTCGGTGAAATCCAAGGGCACCATCGTGTTCCAGGGGTTGAGGGCTTCAAAACCCGATACACGGATTGGTCCGAGGTGGCCGGAATTACGTCGGAAACTTAGGGGGCAAAACGGCCCCGCTTTGGCCGCCGCGTGCGGCGTCACGCCGGAGAACCGGGCGGCAAGACCGGGTGGGCTAGGTATGTCGGCCCGGGCTGCACCTTTTGGTGGTGGTGGTGAGACTAGGGGTGGCCGGATTGTGGTGGCCGGAAATTGCAGGTGAGGAGAGAGAGAGGGAGGGTGCGCGCGGGGGAGAGAGAGAGAGAGGAGAGAGAAAATGAGAGAAAAAAATAAGAATTTTTGTTTTATAGAAAAACATGATTTTTTCCGACGGCCGTAACTCCTTCATACGATGTCCATTTCCGGTGAACCAAATTCCTACGAACTCGATTCGACGAGGTCTACAACTTTCATGAAGGAAGATTTCCCAGATTCTCAACAGATAAAAAGTTACCTTAATTAACCTTGTGTAACTTATAATTACCGCCGTAATTATCGTTTTACGACGAAAACCTCTAAAAATATGAAATCACACCATTTCACTTCAAATTTCACGACCTATTTTATAAAAATAGTATGGAAATTTTCGGGGTATTACAATTTATTTGTTGAAAATTCGTTGCATTACATATATCATTTCAGAACCATACTTACAAATTCGCTTGGTATGTGGATAATGATAGAATCGATGTTTTATAAGGGTTTAGGGTTTCAAATGAATATCACAACATATGTAAAAGCACTAAAAGTATAGGTCAACGTTGGTGGTGTAAGAAAATTGGAAACAATGGTGTTGAGTTTTTAAAGGATGAATTGAAGAAGTTAAAATGAACAACTATGAGAGTGTTTGAAATACGATTGATGGTCAAATGTTCACTAAAGCACCTGGCTACTTCTAGTAATGAAGAGCTTGAACATCAATTTGTTTTTTTTATCACAATTATATAGTAAAGTTGGATGCATATCAAAGATGTTGCTACAAGCTAAGTGACATAAGTTCATCAAACTAGTTTACACAGAAAACTCCAAAGATAAAGTTGAGTATTGATCAAATCGAAGTTGAGAGTTAGAGGATAGAATCTTAGGCAAGAAAATGTCAAAGGTTAAGAATATATAAAGCTAAGATATTTTTTTTGGACAATATAAAGATAAGATATTATGAGGCTGCAACTTATTGTGTTACAGCATCACAGTTTTTGCCTTTTAATAAAGATGTTTGTTATCTTAATAAAATGAATAACTCTGTGTCCAATAATTATGTGACAATTGTTAATGATCCAAACTCTATCTGATTAGACTTCCTCAGATTATTGTTTAATGGTTTTCGTCAATCAACTTGAACTTTAATCCATACATCTCTTAAAGATTGAATTTGTTATTATATAAAACAAAGGACAATGAGAAAAATAGAACAAATGATATATGACAAGAAAGATAAAAAGAATCACAATGGTGAATTACGTCAATTAAGAAATCTGATGTTAGTAAACTACTATAAGGTCTATGCCGGAGAACAAGGACGGTCCTGATTGGATTCCCGGCTGTGGCCCGATCATCATCGTAGAAAACACTGTGATGATAAAGAAGCAACACATATCAACCTTCGTCATCTCCAACAACATTTTCCATTCGTCATCTCCAACATTTTCTCCAAAGAGAGAGAGAGAGAGAGAGAGAGAGATATATATATATATATATATATATATATATATATATATATAGAGAGAGAGAGAGAGGCGACTGTGAATTTTGGATTCGTTAGCATGACTGTGAATTCTTTTGTTCTCCTGGTAAAATAATGACGTCGTCTAAAACTCTAAATAATCACGGGTAGGAATGGAGAAACGCGAAATTTTGTTTTTGTATTAGCCAATTCTTTGTATTTATTACACTTGTGACTTCCACTAGATTTTCAATGTTTAATTTAGTTCCTCTACCTCATTTAAGAGCGCAAGAGGTTCGACCAATACTCGAAAATAGACTCCCTTGATAAAATTAACAAAGAATAAAAAAATTGATAGAACACTTTTTCTGACCATATTTTCATTGACAGAGGTCATGCCCCCCTTTCCATGGCTTCTTGGATCTGTTTGGATGTTCATTTTCTGGAATGACATTAAACTCTTATGTTCATCACCGCAACAAGAGATATGTATTTATATATAAAGTATGAATATGTATGTAAGGGTTAACGGGTTGTTTGGTTGCAATTTCAAAGTTGCAGATTGGTTAATATCAAGAAGAGTCCTCTTATATTTATATTGCTTGATATGTTGATTTGTGATCTTCGCCATTAAAAATTGCAACATCAATTTCTCTTGCTTTGGTTTGGATGTAGAAGGGAAAATTTGGGATGTAAGTTTGCAAGAATACCCGAAGGGAACGCATTTGTTCAAATGGCTGATATTTGTAGTCAAAATCTTGAATTAATATTGGATTTGAGATATGAAGAAAGGAGATGAGGAGATAAAGAAGAAGAAAATAAACAATGGAAAAAAAAATTGTGTGCTGAATTCCTGATTGACTTGATGGAAAAAAAAAAATACTATATGAACTTATTAAAATCCAGGAAAATTCTAATGTATGTTACCGTATCTCATACATACAATTACAACTTTTAAGACTTAATTACTCAAATGAGAACCTATTTACCCTAATGAGGGCTTTATTTATCTTAACGAGGGTTTTTTCATAGTTACCACAAGAGTTGTCGAAGTTGTAATATGTGTCGTCAAGTTGTAAAATATTATAATTACCACTTTTAGGACTTATTTACTGAAACAAAAACATAATTTACTTTAATGATGACCTTATTTACCTTAACAACGACTTTCTCTCCTCATTATGTATGAGAAATGTTAACATATCATAGCTTTACTCTAAAATTCAAACAAATATTGCTAATTCAATCCATTAAACTCAATCAAACTCCATATGGAATTAGTACAATCCATAGATTCAACAAAATACTATATGAACTTATTAAAAAAATCCGAATTGGATACACCTCCCTAAATTTTTATTTCTGCTTACGAAATGGTTAAAAAGATTGAGGCAATTAGTTTCCTCGGTGTTTAGAGTCTCTATAAATTCCGAGGCCCCACGTACTTTTGATGATTAATGTGTGATTATACAAACCATCTCATAATCGTGCTTCCACTGGATTTTCGACTTTTGATTTAGTTCATCCAACCCATTTAGGAGCGCAAGAGGGTCGACCAACTAATAAAATAATAATTATAAGCCACATATGCCGACAACGTTGTCGTTAGCATAAGTTGCCATGTTCTTCGCATTCGAACAATCATGCGGTTGATCTCCTTGGGATTCTAATATCACTCTCACAGCCGTCCTCCAAAGTCCACTAAATTGCCAAATGTCTTGTAAAGTGTGTTACTATATTAAGCAAATTCCCACGCTCGACGACCTTTCAGTTGGCGAACGTTGTCCCTCTTTTTGCCCATTTAATTCAAATAAATTCTTCTCGACGCTCTAATGATCGGGCGCTTGGTCTCCATGGATTTTTATCATCACTCTCAAATATCTGACCTAAAAAATCACTAAATCTTGAAATTGCCAAATTTCTCATAGAAGTTGTGGTATAACAGGCAAATTTTCGTCCATTTTACCATCCTTAAAAAAAAAACTATTCCGACACCCAATGCATGCAATTCCTAAGGTTCATTGCTACTCCTTCGAATATCTCCCCCAAGAGCCCCGGATCTATATTTAATTTCGTTTGATCAAACCTTAAATAATAAACAAAAAACTAATTATGAGAGAACTTTGGAGACGACATATTTTTCGGCAAAAGTTGTTATTAGATTGAGATACACCAACTACAAAAGTTATGTATGGAGAAATTTTTAGATTTGATCGTCACGCTATGTCAAATATGTGACTTTCCAATAAAAACCTGTCAAGTGGAATTTCTTTAACACTTCAGCATTGGACACAGATCCTTAGGGTTTAGGGTTCAGGGTTTAGGGGTTAGGGTTTACTCAATGCTGAGGTGTTAAAAAAATTATACTTGGCAAGTTTTTATTAGAAAGTCACATATTTGACATGACATGACGGTCATATGGAAAAAACTCTCATATGTTAGGTTTAGTAAAGACCTAAACATATATTAAACTGCCAAATAATCTTACATACGGTCTCTTCTCCATATCTTTTCTTTCCATTGCATTCCTAGGACATTGATCTTTATGCAATTTGTCACCTTTTGACATAGGTGAATCACCAGGTTTGCAAAAAAATAAAATTAAGTTGGGATAAAATTAAATTTTTAAAGTTACAAAAAATGTGGAGGTTCAAATACAAAACTTAGATGTCTAGAACCACCGAAAACTCAATAAGTATTCTGTTTTACTGGAAGATTATCATATAGAGATTCAAAAAATTACGGAATCATCACCAAGGATTCGGAGATATTTGCTAGGACATTTCCTATTAGTTGGAGGAAATTGGGGAAGGATGTTATAGCTACTCAGCTGCCGTGCATTGCTTTGCCAGAGATCAAATACAAGCGTATGTCCTTTGAGCAAGGAATTGAAGTGGGAGAGATGGTGAAAGTGCTATTTGACAGGTCCTGTCTTATTTGTTTGAAGGACATTGCAATGCTCGGGAAGAATCTAGGATTTGCCTACAGTAATTCTCTCAAGTCTCGAGTAATGACCTGTTTTGAGATAAAAAGAAGAAAAACAAAATCATATGATATATTATATCAGAAAGGGAGGGAAAAGAAAACAAGGCCTATTTCAAAATTGAAACAAAAGGGACAATTATGTTCATTCACTACAATATACAGACAACTATTAACTAGCTAGCAAATACAACTCAATATACCAAAATAACTGCAGATTAAGATGGAGGTCCCAGATAACTCTGCTGATTGTTTCCAACACTTCATTGGATCGAGACGGTTTCCAACAGTCATTGGAGACGCAAAACTTCCATTTCAAGCTCCAATTTATGCAGCAAGGCTTCAACATCTGGACTAAATTCAATAGGTAGGTGCACTTCCATTATATTCACTGCAAAATCTGCCACCTCATCCATGTTGCAACTCATGAAGCTTTTTACAAGTCACAATCAATCATGAAGGGCCACTGCAACCTGAGAACCTTTATAAATGACGACGAGAAAGCTGGAGGGAGAGCTTAATTGTGTTGCACTGTGAAGATTGGCATACATCAAGGCACTCCTCTAAATCCGCATCACATGTTAACAAGACCCACTCTGAGTCATCATCCAAGTACTTGATATCGAATCTACTCATGTCTTCAATACCAAATCGCTTTGCAATTTCTTGCCCCAAATCTTCATATCTCCAATTACTTTGAATGCGGAACCGGGTTTTCTCATCTCCATATGCGACTTTTACTCTTCGAGTATCCCCTTCTTGAGCTATCTGGCAATCATATTTCAGTGAAGGTCGAAAAGGCTGCATGTTTTGTTGCTCGTTGAGATTTTTATGGCTCTGGGATCTTGGCATTAGCTCATCTGTTCCATCTTGACGAAGGGCATTCAACTCTGCTTCACTTCTGACCCTCTTTAGCACTCTGTTATCTCCACCAATTGGATCATCATTACCAGCGAGACTCCATGTGGGACGAGGCTGCTCTGTCCTGCTGGAACAGCACTGGCTTGAACTGGAACTCTGACTACATGAAGATGAGGGAGATTTCGATGCAGTAGCTTGGGGGCTCAAAACACCACCTTCAGGTGGCACTTCTGTTGGCTTTGGCCAATCAATCAGCTTTGAAGTTGAAAATGGACTGGTCCCAGACAAATTTGGAGAGGCTAGCTCTGGATAGCTTGTATAGAAAGAATTGATTTGGAAAGCACCGGACGCACCTTGGACCGAGTCAATTACACGTTGGAGTTTCTCTAAGGAGTGACCAACCTTCTTGATTTTTCGGGATGGCCAACGTTTAATCCCCTGTTGTCGGCATATCCTTTTCAAGGTTGTGGAGCAAACTAAACATGATAAAGTTGAACAGGGAAGAAAGAAAAAGCAACGTTACATGAAAATTATGAACAGAAACCACATTAAAAGAAAAAATAAAATAAAATAAAAGATCATAGCAGTCTTTATGATTTTTGTATAGTTCAATGGTATTAGCTGGTGAAACTGTAAATACTGACACAAGCAACTTAGTTTGGTTTATATATGTATAATATAAATACTTAATACTTTATACAAAGTTTTACATAGGATAATAAATTACACAAGTATATATACAGCCCCATTACTATGAGGGCCCTAAAATGCCACACAAACTTTCACAAGAGCTAGAGCATCAAATATGTTTCTCAAAAGAAATGCATACCTCCAAGACTCTTTGCAGCATCTTTCAGGCTACCAGAAAAATATTTTCGAAGGACTTCCAAGGTGATAGCTTTCTCCGCTTTGGCACGTCTTTTCTCTCCTGTCTTACTCACACCAGCACTTGAGAAGCTACCGTCACCGAACGTAGAACATTCTCTAACAAATTCAACACCTCCTTCTAGGTTTGAGTCTTGTAGCCTTAACTTTGAGGATTTCGTACTCAGCATATTTCTTGGTGTTTCCTTTGGGACTATCGAGACATCATTATCAGTCTGTTGGACCTCTGTGAAACAGGCGATACCACTAGGCCTGGGATCTGAAGGGACTATCACTTCACTGACTGCCAAATCTGTTTCATCCTCTAACTCCTTGTCTGTGACAACTCGTAAGCTCCGGCAGATATTTTGTATAATTAAGGACAGTGAAGTTAGCATCTTCTTTTGTTCTTCAGGATCCCTGCAATCCACAGGCAAGAAGAACTCGAGGACAAAATCAGTTGAACCAGTGTGGATGCTCCGTAGACGTATTGCAACAGCTGCATGCAATCCAAACATCCTGGCATGGTGAGATAAAGGATACTCTGTTTTGGCTAAGGTGGTTATATCATTTGAGAAGCATGGTTGATTAGTCATAAAAGCTCTCCCAACAATGCCTTGGCCTTTTAACAAGTGATGCTCAGAGCAAGCTTCATGAAAACCCTGGATATAAGGATCAGTCACATGGCAAGCATGATCCACAGTTGAAACACAGTGAACGTAGTTGTCATCAGAATGTCGGCACCCATCTTTGCCTTGTTGGATGCATAACACCCAAGTTTGTGCCAAGGGCAAGTTGTGCGTCTCACATGCAGATCTCAATACTTCTCGGATCTCAGGTAAGGCAGCTTGGTAGGGTTTGTCACTCACCTGGTAAGATAAAAGCACCAAAATAACTGTATAAGGAATATCAAAATATTTAGTACATCAATTTTCCTTCACGGAAATTATCCAGTTACCTTTACATTATGAGTATTCAAATTTTCAAAACTCCGCAGATCAACAGCCTGCAAATCAAAAAGCTTGTCCACATTAGAAAACAAGATTCATGCGAACAACTCATTAGGACAAGGCAAGGTAAGAAGACTCAAAAGTCCCTATCTAAGGAGAGCATGGATCAAAGAATTTGGTATCACAAGCCTATAATGAGTAATTTAGACTATTTGGAATTCAATTACTTGTATCTCTAAAAGCTATAATCACAGACAAGAAACCGGAAAAGAAAAATTAATAATAATAATAAATATAATACAGATTGATGGAAAAATGAATTTATATTTCTCTTTTCTCCAGCACTGCAGTGGTTGGGAAGGACAGGAAAAGAAACACAGACCACAGATCCATGAACAAAACAGTAAAGGGAAGTTTATCTATATAAGACAATATAAAGTTCTCACTGACAATCCTAGTTACTCAAATGAAAGTAAACATGGGATGAAAAAACAAAGGTCATTTATTCTCATAAATCCATTCTTAAGTTGGACTTTATATGCACTATTCAGAAATTCCTAATTGAAAAGTATCACATTGAACTTTCCAATTCATGGGGAGTGAATCTCTGTTAAAAGAGCATGGTTTGCTTGCCTTCCCACTGTTTAAGTTTGAATGCATAAGCTAATCACTCCAATTTAGGAACAAGATTAAACGATTGGCAAAAGAGAAAAGCAAAACAAACCAAGATTTTACAATGTAAGGATTGGATGGTCATTATATACAGTTCAATTTGGCATGAGGATTATTTCAAAAAACTCTGAGTCACCAGAAATATAAATTAAACATCATAATTGTCAGTATAAGTGATGGAACTTCAACTGATGTCAACTCTTGCAGTGTTTTATACAGCACTCACTGACTGAAATTGAAAGGTAATAATGTAATATTCAAAAGAATGATGTGCTGATTCAAGGAGAGAGTACAGACCTCAAGTGCTTTGCAAACACTTTCAAGCTCAGGTTGATACTGCATCTTCTGGGTGGTCGTAACAATCTCAATAACACCCAAGCAAGTCCTACTACCTCGTTCAAAGATGGGAATGGCAAGAGTTCCACGTACATCATACCGTTGAGCATAATCAACCCGTGGGTACTCGTCACTTCTAAACAATCGGACATCAGGAGTCCATTCAGGAACCTTACCTGAGAAAACCCGACCAGGTAACCCCTTAACTAACTCCTGAGAATCTTCTCCAGTTGAGAACTGATAATTCACAGAGATATTGCGGTACTTGGCAAGCCTGGGACAGCTAGATTCAAGCGAGAAAAGTTTATCCTTAGTTGTCAAAACACGTCTACCCCCTCTATTTTCAGGCACCCATGCCTGTACAAGGACATCTTTGTCTTTCATGACATCTTTCATGTACACAAGTGCCCTCATTAATCTCTCCATCACATATGATGCAGAACCTCGATTATTTGGTGGACCAATCCAGAACCTTCTGCTCGATTCATAACCTTCAATCATAGGATTTCCTGATAGATCAGAAAACCCAACATCTGTCATGTTCTGGCTAAGAGACTGAATATTGGCTGGACTTTCTTCCTGGAGTTGATTAAACAGTGGTGTCTGCGTCTCTTCTTGATTATTGGTCTGAGATGGGTTCATGCTGAAATTTCCATCTGTCTCCGATGTAGGCCAAAAAATGGAGTCCAAAATGGCACCAGAACTGAGGGCACTCTGATTAGGAAATCCAGGTCCATCTGTTGCTTCCAACCAGCATCCGTCTAAGAACAATTCATCCATGAAGTCTAAATCCATTGCGGAATCAGTTGGAGCTCCCAGCATGGTAGCTGGTGATAGAACACCATCTTCCATGATCACCCTTTTGCTGTATTTTAGGGTCCCAAGAATGAATGAATGAATTCTTAAGTTTCTAACTGATAAAAAAGGAAGATATCCCAAGAGCAATCCAACTTCCAGTGTTCTGCCTTCAAATCCCAGTCTGTCCCAAGTTCCACAAAATCATAAACAAGAATCAACCACTATTCTCTCAGAGAATAAATAAAAGCAAACTTCACCAATCATAGCTAACAACAAAATCAACAAGTGCTACTGTACATGTTACTATATGAAGATTAGATTCTCTATTTTCTTTAACAAATCTCATACATGTCAAAGCAGCCAAATTCCCAAAACTAATCGAACAACCAACAACTAATGTTAGTAGTAGTGTAATAGAAATTACAGAATACAATTTCATTGACCAACCTCAGCCTCCGATATGCATCAAAGTGGCAAAATATTCATTACGCAAATCAAATAGTGAAGAAAGAACAAAACTAAAACCCCCACTTTCCAAGAACAGAACTGGTCAAATCCTCCATCACGTACAAGATTCAAATTTTAGCCAAACAAAGTGAACACATGGAAACATTTCACCAAAGTAGAAGGATATAAATCAAGCATTTCAGAACACAAGAGGTCCAGAACAAAACTAATCCAGCTTCAAACCCAGTACCCAAATAAAACCAGAAGTAAATAACAAGAAAAGGAATAAGAATAACTTACTGTCCGAAGATTCCTGGAGATACCCAAGTGGGTATTTGTGTTATAGTTTATATACACTTCCTGATATACCCATGAAAAACTGTCTGCAACACAAGTAACAAGAGCAAAGAATCAATCTCATAATAGAGGCTGCTCTTGTGAAATCCCCTCCACAATTCCAAAGCTTCAATCTGGGCCGACTATTATGAATCTTTCTATTGTGTGAGAAAGATTCTCACTTGCAGATATGGACCCACTCCTACGTAGGCAATAAACCCATCATACACATTGTACTTCTCGCTGTAAAGTCAACTACAGAGGTACAGCATAGCCAAAGTTTAAGAAGAGATTGAGAGAGAATCAGAAAGCTGATTCTTTTGGGTGATGACGCAATGACTTGAAGGAGTGGGAATCGGTGGGAATCACAATTCGTTCAACGCCCAGTTAAAAATGGAAGAGGGGTTGGAGGGTCGTGGCTTGGCACTCACTTTCACCAATATACAAATGAAAATGCAGATGCTCTCCCTCTCTCTCTCTCTCTCTCTCAGTCTCACGCTTCTTTATTTGTTCTATTCGCCTCCTCACATTTATTCATTTTTAAATGCCAAATGGAACAACTCAAATAGCAGCAAAGTGAGTGCCACCTCACACCTGCAACGATTCTTCAATCAAGATCAAGACTTTCCCCAAACGATTCTTCTTCAACACTGATACGGTTTTTATTTCATCCCCAAAAAGAAAATTGAGTTTTTGTTTTTATATGCTTTGTTGTTTTTTTTGGATAAATTCAAGTCTGGTTACTTTGTGCAACAGGAAGCCTATACATGTTAATGTACTATATACGGCAGTCACTCAAATACCGCACTATCTTGTAATCGACAAAACCATAAGAAAGTAGACCAACATTTTATTAAGGAGAATTTGAACAAAAACATCAATCACATTTCTTTTGTCCTGTCAAGTCAATCAGGTATACAATATCGAAAAGTATTTCACCATTCACTTGACAAGTTAGGCAAAATATATATACTATGGACCACCCTGAAAGAAAAGTATTGACATGAGCTGTATCATTACCGAAATTCGGAATATAATTAAGTGTAATATTTCTTAGGTGTTGTTATTAACACACTCTAAAGTGTTAATAACACACTTTTTCTCTCTATCTCTCTTTCTTTCTTTAACACTTAAGATAGAGAGAGATAGAGAGAATGAGTGTGTTATTAACACTTTAGGGTATGTTAATAACAGCACCCTATTTTTTTCATATTATGTATAATTGTATAGTTGACGGGTATAAATACAGTTAGAATTCCGTACTATATATCTATATACATAGAACTCATATTTTATCACACTAACTTCAGGATGGCGTCGGACTTTAGTTTCTGATCCAACGCATCTCCTCACCTGGTTACCATCTGATGCCAACTTTCTTGCATTAATTTATTAAACCCAGAAACCCTCCAAAAGAGTTGGTCCCCATCAATAAGAGAACCCAAAATTATTAATGAAAATTCGACCAAAAAAATAATAATAATTGTTAATGAAAAGATCTTGTTGAACCGAAAGAAACAGTATATTATCATCAATGTCGTGGTGCTTACGAATTGTATTAACTGACTTTGTTTAATTACATTGAATACAGATTTTGCAATGGTAGTTACACAGACATGTCTAATTTCATATAGTCATACCTCAATTATAGAAGCCTTCATTTTCTTTGCCTTATATCTACTTTGCTTCAAGTTGACGTAACGAACAACAAGTTGAACTTGAATTCTCGAGTTTAACAGTGTTAGAAAAGCATGTTTTGAATTTTGAACAAGAAGTTGAACTTGAATTCTCGAGTTTAACAGTGTTAGAAAAGTAGGTTTTGAACTTTCCCATTGATTTCAGTCAACTTTGATGGGTTCTACAAGCTCACTATCACTCTTTTTAGTAAGGGGCCTTACAACACGAATCGAGTAGAGTCTCAAATTAACGATTGAGTTTAAAAGTCTTTACTTGATCCTTATTGTAAAGTACTCCTCCCTTGAAAAGAAATTGTCTAAACATTTTGCTAAACCCACATTTTATGCAACTTCGTAAGCCTCACATACAGAAAAGTTCTTAATAGTGCAACATTACGAAGAAATTTATTACTCCAGCAAGTAGCAAAGTTTGTGTGAAACTGGTAAGAGGATTACAATCATAGCAAATCTGGTACAGAACCACTAGTGATGCCAAACAAAAGAAACTAGATTTTCATCGGGTTATAAAGCATACTAGGCAGTGAGAATTCTGCAATACAGGATTTCAATGCGAAATCAAAGCGGAATGTGTGCGTTTGAAACGCTACACAATTAGAATTGACCACCCTCGCATCCTGCTTTGATCATGCATTTAAATCCACATTACAGAAAACCTGTGCAATAATTCAACAGATTCAGCGAAATAGAGATCTATGACTAAATAACTTTATGTAATGTAATGTTTGGAAACAAGATGAAATCGGCACATATACACCGGCACTTATTACACTGGAGTAACAGGTCACATTACATGCGAGATTTAGTAAAACACATATTTCAAAGGACAAACAAATTCAACATGTGATTTATCCTCTCTCAATATGTCTTTCTTGCCCAACTTGAACATCTTGCTTGGCATCAATCTCAAAAGCTTGGCCTCACATTGAGATGAGATGCGAGTTTCTGACCCAGAGATTTATCTGCCTGCATTGCCAATACCAGTATATAACATCAGAACAACACGACTCCTTTAAACTAATACCAACCCTTCATACACCTGTATACAATGATGTTCAACTATACAAATTCACAATGTGACACTTTGCGAATAGACTCACCTGAGACCAGTATGAGATCCAAATGCTGCGAATCTCATGGGTGCAACGTGGGTCAGATAGGGCGTCAACCCACCTGCGTATATATCGGTCTTGCCTGAAATAGGAAAAAAAATGATATAAGGTATGCCATTTAAATACATTTATTTGCTTGTACAGACATCATAGGGTCAGGTACCTGTCTGGTGCAAAAGATCTGTATCTCTCTCCAGCTTGCTTGAAGTTGTTCTCCTTCTCAATGATGCTCTGCATAACCAACAAAGCCAGTATAATTACTTTTAATTACATAAACAGCCATTCATTCAACTAAAAACACTACAGTAAGAAGAGGAAACAGAACAAAAGTAGTGGGATTTCTTAAGAGAGAATGTTTACTGAAGTACAAAGCTGTCATACAAACCATGTGTTGAAGCAAATCTCAAAAAATCCAGATATGATTTTCTATTCAACTAAGAAGATACAGATATCATGAGCGATGAAGGAATACTAGAGAAAAGTGAGGAAAGAGAAAAAAAAATTGATAATATGTACAGAACACTGAAACGGTAACGTCAGGGAAAATTAAAATCAATATTGCTCAATTAATAAAAACTGACCCTCTCACGCCTTCCAGTGTAGACAGCAGCAGGAATGGGGTGGCTCTCAGCATGACGAACAGGATCAAACCTTGATGGGAAGTAATTAACCTAAAAAGTAATAGAGCCTCCAATAAGAGCAAATTCAGGTGAATAAACAAGCATAAAACTAGAGTAACCTCTCAGCTTCTTCAGCAACTACAGCAACAAAGGCATCATTTGAGAAAAAGAATGGTAACCAATTTCATACTTGGAAGAAGGGAATCAGAAATAGTAAAGTACCTCCTCATCCCTGTGCATGAAATTCATCAATCCCTCATGGTGATTGTTGTGATGAGCAGACTTGGGAGCATTAACTGGGAGCTGCAGATAGTTTGGGCCAAGTCGGTGCCTCTGAGTATCAGCATATGAGAAGATTCGAGTTTGGAGCAACTTATCATCTGAATAGTAGACACCAGGGACGATAAGGGCAGGGCAGAATGCAAGTTGTTCATTCTCTGCAAAGAAATTGTCAATGTTTCTATTCAGAACCAAACGGCCAACTGGCTGCAGGGGGAGAATATCCTCGGGCCAAGTCTTAGTTACATCAAGTGGATCAAAATCAAATTTGTCTTCATGATCGGGATCAATTGTCTGAATGTAAAGTTTCCACTCAGGGTAGTTTCCAGCTGCAATTGAGTCATAGAGATCTTGGGTAGCATGGCTATGATTAGATCCACCAACCTTAACAGCCTCTTCATCCAACAAACATTTGACTCCACATGTGGGTTTCCAGTGAAATTTCACGTAGTGTGCCTTCCCAGTCTTACTGATAAGACTGTATGTATTAACACCAGAGCCTTCCATATGCCTGTAATCTTGGGGAATTCCCAGGTCATCAAATAGGAAGGTGAACATGTGCAGGCTTTCTGGATGGTGGGAAAAGAAGTCGAGGATCCTCCAATTCTCTTGGATGTGGGACTTGGGGTTAGGCTTGAGAGCATGGACCATGTCTGGGAATTTCATTCCATCACGGACGAAAAAGACAGGGAAATTGTTTCCCACCAAGTCAAAATTGCCCTATGTTTAAGAAGAATAATGTGACAACATGAATAACCATTGCAATAAAAATACAACTACATGAAATTAATAACCATGTTAGCAAGAAATCAACTTTCTGCACAAAAAAAAAAGAACACATTGCAAAAGAACTCCCATATGCTTAAAAAACTGGTATATGCTCTGCTATGTCTATAACAGACACCTATTGCCTAACCACCACCCCCCACTCTCCCTTCTTTATTTTAAAATAAAAAATGAAATGAAAGAAATGAAAATCATTATTCAATAAGGTTATAAGACTGCATAGTTTTCTGAGACTGATTGGTCTAAAGTACTTCATAGTTTGTCATCAGCACCATGACCGCCACCTGACTGCATCATCTATTATATACAAATATGATCCGCACTAATGTCTATCTCAGTTATGTGTCAGTATACTGAGGTCATTTAATATCATTAAGCCTGCATCATCCATGATAGACAATTATGATACTCACTAATGTCTATCTAAGTTATGGTTATACAGCTAAAATCAGTATATTGAGGTCATTCAATCTCATTAAGCCATTGCAACCTCACCTCTCTGGTGTAAAACTTTACTGCAAAACCACGAGGATCCCTCAGGGTTTCAGGGCTGCCACGCTCATGGATAACAGTAGAGAAACGCACAATGACAGGTGTCTGAACTCCTGGGGCTCGAAGAAAGTCAGCACATGTAAGATGAGAAATATCATGGGTGACCTCAAAAAATCCCTTTGCACTGGCTCCCCTAGCATGGACAACACGCTCTGGGATACGCTCCCTATCAAAATTGGCGAGTTTCTCAACCAGATGATAGTCCTCAAGGAGAATTGGACCTGAAAATAGACATAGCATTTAATTCTTTAAATGCAGCTACTCAACTCCCTATACTTTCAGCATATAATTTTTTGATCTTGGGGGAGGGGGAATTTGAACTTGGGACCTTAATCACAATTGTGGAGAGAAATACCATTGGACCAACTTGGTCACGGTCTAATTCATACCATGAATTACTTTCCCTATATTTAAGCAAAAGTTTATGTATCCATATATTAAACTACAGGAAAATGGATACCTCCAGATAGGATTTTAAAGTTCAATCTTTTCTTTTCTGTTCACAGCATAAATTTCCTATAGCTTTTATAAGATCAAATACTACCGGCTATTACCAATCCCAGAAACTGTACGGGAGACAAGAAGATGCTCCCATGCTCAGTTAAGAAGGTTAATAATTTTCTCTTCTGCATTTGGAAGATAGGTTTCCGATAACAAGATGATAAACAAATGCCATCTTTCACAGACAAAAAATGAACCAAAAGGGCGGCTGCATAGAATGGCTGAGAAGGAAAAGTAAGGAGAAGAATCCCAACTAAATTAAGTACAAAAAAAATATTTGTACTTAAACATCCAAACAACACTTTGCAACTAGATTCCCATCACCAGAATACCAAAATTTTCACAAGAAATTTAAAGAAGCATGTAAAAATTCAACACCCACAGAGCAAAAACATCATGATAGTCTGATCATGAAGTGGACCAAAATAAGAACAAGAAAAGACAGTGTTTTGCGATTGAAAAACCATAGAAACATATAAGTAAGGGACAAAAGGGTCATAGTAAATACCTCTAGTTCCCACAGTTAGAGACGAGTTGTTGTTCCACACTGGAGCACCGGAGTTGGTGGTCCAAAACGGCGAATTGAAAGCACTAGAAGGGCGGTACTGCGTCGTATAAAAAGAAGACGAATCAAAACCATGACATAACAGAACCATAAGCACAAAAATTTTGAGCTATGCTAAATGGCCAATCCAATTGATTCTGTAACATATTTACTTTTGATCGAAAATTGCAGTAAATGAATTAAAGAAAGGCATAAATCGAAGAAGGATTGAGATTGGGCGAGAGAGATGAGTACCTTGTAAGGATCCATGGAGGGAGATCAGGTGAGAATGGATGAGAAGGTAGAGCAGGTTAAGCCACTCAAAGAGGCTCAGAGCTATAAATCGGAGGTAGATTTGTAATTTTGGGAAATTTATAAAACGCAAAGGCGTGGGTCCTTATCCACACAGACACACAAACACACTCTCCAAGGTCGAACCGATATAAATCTATTTATCATCTTTGCCAATTTAGCGTCTCGCGATTATCCTTCTTTTATTTTTTCGGAATTTAGGCCTCGTTTGATTTACGAAAAAAAAATTAAAAAAAAAAAGAAATCAAGTCATTTCTCTTTTTATAGATATGAGAAATTCAAATTTTATTTAACTTTCTTTTCAAGTGTTTGGCAATGATAAAAAAATAGTCATAATATTTTGTAATAAATGCAGAAAAGTGAGAGAGAAAATGAATCCCTTGGGGTATGGAGAGAACCATTTCCTCCCTATTTTCCTTTCTTTTAGGAAAGTGTTTCCTTTCCATTGGCACCCCAAACACAAGAAATGTTTGAGCTTCTTTTCCTTTCCCATGACCTAAAATCCGTAAACCAAACGAAGCCTTAGAGGTTCCTCTGAAATAAACAATTCTTAAGTTTATCTGTCAAATCTAAGGTGGTTGGTGCAACGATTTGACATTAAAGTTGTTCTAGAAAAACTCGTATGTCTATATTTTATGTTCATAATCCGAACTAATTATGTGTTAAAACTCATTTTTTCAGTGATGTTCTTTAAAGTGTAATTTATCAAATGAACAGTTCATATTATAAAAATTGAAGTGAGAATACATTAATTACAAAATTGGGTAAATAACTAGGCGAACGTGAAAATTTTTCCTATGAAATTTTTTCGATTATCTTAATCCTTTGTTAGGGTCCTTTACTCACAAGCAGGGATAAAGCTAGAATTTCATGTTAGACTGGCCTGAATTTAACTTACCAACATTTTTTTTCTTGGATTAATTACAAGTCATCAAACTTTGTAAAAGCGTATTAGTTTTATTTTTTTCGAAATTTCAAAATCATTTTAGTTTGGATGAATAAAAGGTACAGAGACTATCATGGTACAGTAGTTGGATTGCCAAGCATTTGGTAAACTAAATAATCATTGGAAATACTAAGTAGAGGTTTAACTTCAATAACCAAAATATTGAGTTGCAATGAAATTAAAAAAAATCTACACTGAACTAGTGAGTTGGTAGTAGTTGCATCAAGTGGAGTAGTGGGTGGGCATAGGTTAGTTAATATGAATTGGGATAGCAAGACTACTTATTCAAAAGCCTAAAATTTGTATAGGCTACATTTCATGTATCTACACACTTTTGTATTACATCTTCTTACTTGTATTCTTCGTAGTGTTAACAAGAAACAAGAATAAAAATCAAGAATAGTGAATTTTGTGAAGAATTTATACCGTTAGAAATTAGTGTGTCAATTTTGCCTAAATAACAAAGTTGAAACAATTACCCTAATTAAGAATTACTAGATTTCTTGTATTAGCTTGAAATTCCTCAAATTAGTGTTAGCTTCAATTGTTTTGAAATTTTATTTGCTTGATATAGAAATATGAAGGATCAAATGTTGAACTAGGAGGTATGAATAGAAGCACTTTAAAGTTAAACTCGTAAGGATAAACGCAATAACTGTCCAAATCTAGAAAAAAAATTATTATATAATCCTGGACAACTACGTGTACTGTGGTTCGAGCTAATGCAATTGGTCTATTTAGTAAACACTTGTTGTTGATTGCCACTTAATTTATTTATTTTTCACCACATATATTCAGTCACCAAAGTGTCGCTATGCTATTAGCACATACCACATGATAATCCGGGACTACATAATACTTGAAATCTAGGAGAGGGAAATTGGGATTGGCCATCCCTGAAGTGAAGGGGCATTTTCCATCGAAAACTTCTCACGTACTGATATTATCAATGCGATATATCGAAATCCTCGCCGATATTTCTGCTGGAAAGGGCGGGACCCACAAAGAAATATTTTTTATGGCACAAACCGAGCCTAGAGCCCTAGAGGTGTGAAAATTATTTAATAATTGAGAACGTCATGAAGTCATGGTTCCTTATCCTGGTTTTGGGGTTTTGCTAAACCTCGCTCACAGCCACTTATGAGTGCTTGTCATGCTCCACTCACAAGACGCCACGACTGCCAGAAAAAGGCCTTGAAACGTGTGCTATTGGCACACAAACACAAGCTAGGAGCAGGGGATAATTCTGCTTCTTGAAAAGTCTATCCTATTTTGGTGAGAGTGTGAAAGCTTCCAATATAGCTAATATGCTGCTGATAAGGTTGGGTGAGGTAATGAGCTTAGCCACATTTTATTAGTGTCACATAAAACACTAATAAAATTCACCAGATTTTGTTTTTCTTTTTGTCAAAAAAAAAAACACAATTTATTTTTAAACCTCGTATGCCAATGAGAGTCGAACAATCACCTCCGCAGTGTTATCACAAAAAACTAACATACCACAACACACCGACAACAAAACTCACTCTTGGACTCCTTTTCTTTTGTTCTTTTTTTTTTAATTTTATTATTATTTTAAGGGACCGAAAATTTGAAACTACAAAGAAAGGATTCTCAAAGAATCTCTATAATATCAAATTTTGCTGAAATTAGAATAACAGTGAACCAAACACAAAAGTGTTTCCGTATTGATGATCTGATTCGGCAAAACTCTGTAAGGGGGAAGACGGCAAAAGTGTTTTTGTCTTTGTTATATGGCTCTTATAGATTTTTCTTCTGTCTATCAAGTATCAAGTATATCACTCATAAAAGAGAACCAACACTGTCTTGGGCAGAAAAGCAAAACAATGATTAGTTTTCCCCAAAAAAACATTACAACCTAAAATTTTGTAGTGAATGGAAGCTTATGCGTTTCACAAATTGCTGTTTGGAAAGAGCAGGTCAAATAATTGTCAATCATGAGGTAATGATAAAAAAATAAAAAATAAAAAAAAAACAATTGTCACTGGGAATAGTTTCAAGTCTTACTGTAACTGGACTGAGGCTACACCACCCAGTCAGATATGTTACTCAACTTCTGAACCACATTTCAGTGCCCCATTATATGCCTACATCACTAACAAAGATGAAGCTTGCAACTGTTTAGCGATGTAGCACGCGAATGTGGTCCAAATAGTTTTACTATCGTATTATCTTGTTAGAAACCGAAAAACAATTGGTCAATGTTGGATAAACAAAATCGATGTCTAATATAACTTAATCGGTTAATCCTCTTCTGCCGTAGAAAAAACACGAATGCATAGGAAACACGCCCAGAAAAAATAAAAATAAAATTAAAAAGAAGTGAAAATTAAAGTTTTATGTAACCCCAACAAGTTCAGGGGTTTTTTGCTGAAATTAATTTAGGTAAATACAGGTAAGACTACCTCTTGCATTGCTGCTACTGAGAAAAAACAAGGGATGACATATTACAGTAGAAGATACAGCATCAATTCCTCAATAAGAGAGTTTCAGTAAAATCACCTGGTTATCAGAAATCAAAAACATCAGCAAAGTTAAGAGTACCTATATTAAAAGATATGTACGAATGAGGTAAATTCATTCACCTGGTCATCACCAAAATTAATAAAACAGCACCCAAAACATGTTGTAACTGCTCTTCACTTCTTGGATTGAACATACTCAGATGCCAATGGGGAATTGCTTGTCATTGAGGACTTGACCAAAATATTTAGAGCCTTCATCCTTTGGATCTCTTTTGCTGCATATAATGCATGGATTACTAAGTTAGTTTATTAAATCAATGAAAGAACCAGAAAATGAATATGGACCTAGTGCATAATGTCATAATGAAATATAAGCAAAAGACACATCAGGAAGGTGAGTTTGATGCTTAAGAGAACCCATTCAAGCCATCTTCAATGAATGGAGGATCATGACTTTTGTATTACAGTGAAAAACAATTAACAAACAGTGAATCACACTCGAGTGTATTAACAAATATTTACTCTTTAGTTTTTTTAGACATTTGTATAGAATTACCTTCCTCGACTGATAGCAGCATTGATCGTTTCTCTAGCTCAACAGCATGTCTGCTAAGCTCAGATGAAGATAAACAACGAAGCACTGACAACAGTATAAACAAGAAGCATTTTTTAGCACCGGCAAAACTAAAGGCAGAAAAGTATGTATAAACAAATTGCATATTTGGAAGCAGCACTACTAGAATAGAATGACATACTCTGGATGTATTCACTCTGGCTAGACTCATTGATGAGCTTCAAGAGGTTCTGCAGACATAGAAACCGCTCTGTCCTGTTCTCATCGTTGTTCCTCTTAGAATCAACCAGGTGAGAAACCACAGGATCAGGAGTAAATATAAGGTGCCTGGAACGAGCACCTGGCGACGCATTACTAGACTTTCCAAGAAAAAGTGGAAGTGGTGGTTTACCAGGTGAAAAGGTAATGGGAGAAGTCAAAGGAATTGCTGCAAATGCAGGTTCACAAGAACTCTCATGATCCTGCTTCTTGGTTCTTTCTTCAGGTACGCCTGCCTTCTTCTGTACATGTCGTTTGGAATTGAGACAATCAGCACTTTGTTCTGTCACGTCTTGAATTCTTCGCTTGCCTAGTCCTTGCTCACATGAACCACTGATGTTCAAGAACTGGTGGCAAGGGGAGCTCCGAGGACGCTCAGGGGTGACTATCTTGGTTCCAGAAACCTTAATAGGTTCCCCAACCTCCCATCCACAAGAATTCTCAGGATGATTAGGCATAAAGATCCTATTATCATTCTGTACATCTCTCAATGCCACCTTTTTCATTCTTAATGTTGATTGCTTATGGCAGATAGGTGAACCAACCACACTGTTGGACACTGCATTGTTGTTGAGGTTAGTGTTCACCATTAATTTGAGGGACTAGCAGAACAAACTTGAATAGAGAAGCTTAAGGTCCTGGCTGCACAGGAATTAGCAGAAGAGAGAAAGTTTCAAAAGGATATGACGACATTTTGTGCATAAAGAATATTTAAGTATGCCTAAACATGGCTATCAAAAATGGGATGCAAATTTCCAATCAGATACCTACTATTTCTTACATAGATGGTTACAAAGGCAAAACTCATTTATATTAAACTCCTAGGTAACAAAATGAATTTTTCTTTCTGCTGCACAACTCGAGTGGAATAAACAAACAGAAACAGTAATGTAGAACAGCCACAAGTAAACACATGCTTAATGCTTTCAATTACCTAGATCTAGGTTACACATAATTCAATGTGTAAGACAATATTGAGGTAACTCCACTTCTCGAAGCATTGGGTGGCCACAATCCATAACGAAAATGTAATCTTCGCAAAATGGATTCACACTCCCCATAAGGCAATAATGTACCAACTACCAAGATGAGTTAAATTCCTTTTTTTTTTATAACCTTATTGCTAAGGCACGACAATAATTTAAACCTAGCCCCCCCACCCCAGGTATCCAAGGGGAATCGAACCCAAAACCATTTGGTCTGGGAACAACTCTTTGGTGCTACCACTGCACTAACTCTTCTGGATTGAGTTAAATTACATTAAAAGAGTATGAAACTTTGGAACATGCCCTCCATTAGGAAAGAAATCTCAGGTTTAAATATAGAGGAAGGCAGTTTTTTTTTTTTTTTTTTTTTTTTTTTTTTTAAAGAGAGAGGAAGGCAGTTATTTTCAATCATATAACATAAATATATCAACAACTCAATCTAACAATTGGTAACAAGAAAATTGATCAGTTTCCGAGTCCAAATTGCATATGTAAACACTGACCAACTTTTCATAGCCTATGAAAATACTAAATAGAAAGAAAAAAAATCCCTCTAAATCACAATTCTACATTCAAAACTGAGAGAATCACTTCAGATCTAAGCTGGGTACTCATCAATTGCTTTGCAGACAAACTACGGAATAGAATATAGTAACAGAGTTGCAGTAAAAATTGGAACAAATGAAGAGGACAAGATCTGCTACTATTTTGAAGAACTACTAACTCAGACGAACTTAGATTATGTATAAACCCTAAGAAGAAGAACTTCAAGACCCGTAGAAAATTAGAGTAAAGAAGATTCAATTACATGAGAAATATCAGTGCGGATTTGGGACAAAGAAAGAGTAGGAGGTTTAAATAGGGTGCAGAAAATAATTACCTTTGCAAGATTCTGCAATGGATCTCAGATGAAGCTCAGAGCTTTCGAAAATGGAAATTTGGCTCCAAAGTCCAAAAGAGGCGTAAAAGATTTTAACTTGGTTTAAATATGTTGTAGGTGGACCCACACACGACACGTTACATTTCTCAACAAGAAGTGCTTGCGAATTGCAATTCACTCTCCTTGGTTTATTTTTGGGAGTAAAATCTTCAAATGGTAACCAAACTATCACGAAATGCATTTTTTGGTACCCACAAATACTTAGGGAGTCCGGTGATATCCAAACTATGTTTCTGTTATCCTCATTAGTACCTTCGTCCAATTTTCCGTTACAAAAAAAAAATAATAATTCATTAAGGGTCAGACCAAAAACACAAAGAGTTAATGATTTTACCAAGTGTCCATAAAAAAAAGAGTGAATGTTTTTTGTTTGGCCCTTGATGAATTTTTTTTATAACAGAAAATTGGACGGAGGTACTAATGAGGCTAACAGAGACATAATTTGGCTATTTTTGGTAATACTTCTGCCCCTGAACAAGAATTTTGTATTTTGCGCCTACTAAACTTTGAATTTTGAACAATTTAATTCGTTGCTTTGTTAGGGCTGAGCATGGGTCGGTTTGGATCCAAAAAAGTGGCGTAACCAAATCGAACTGGAAGGGGTCGGTTTGGTCCGGATTTAGTATTTTTTATTATTATTTCAGAACCAAACCGAAATGAGAGAATCAAAAATCCGAATAGAATCGTCCCTCGCTTCCATTCACCAGTCGGTGCAGATTCGATTGAAAAGTAGTAATGTAAGGTAAGAAAATTACAGCCATGCACCTACTTTGGCTCGTTTGTAAATAAGTCGCCACTGACAATATTTCTATACTCTAAATTTATTGTATAGGAAATATTCATATATGCTTTTATCCAAAAATTATACAATGAATGTTGAATACTCAAAAAAACACATCAAAATTATATAATCGATATCAAAATTCATGTACATGGGAGCAGTATTATATGATGCTAGATGGAAGCATTCTAACGACCAGCTTAATTGAAGCACATCATAATAGCTCTTATTATTAGTACTTAATATGTATGTTTTAGAATGTATGTGTTTATATTTTCTTTGTACTTATTCTTTTTCATTCACGAGATTTTGGTATTACGTTTCCCCTCTCCCCGATCATATTTTTCTAATTATTAGTGAAAAAGACGTAATGGCCAAGCTTCCCACTGCACTGGATTCCATCCATAAAAAAATACAATTGTATTATTAATTTAGTATTTTATCACATTTATAATTACATATAGATGAAAACATTAGTTTAGCAAACCTACTTAATTACTCATCCATATTAAATATCATAATTTCATTAAAAAATGTGATGTTATGAATATAGTTTCCGTGATTTCTTTATTTTTGACCGAAATTTCTATCAAAATCGAAACTTTCTCCGAAATTTCCATAAATTTGAAGTACTGAAATTTCAACTGAAATCGAAATTTAGATCCTTATTTGAGGGGCATTATCTTTAATTTTGGTCATATTAATAGAATTGTCATTTCCTACAAAAGAAAAAAAAATAAGAGAAAAAATCACAAAGAGTACCCCCAAAGAGTACTCCCAAACTTAAGGCTAATCGACACTTTGGTAATTGATACCTCAAGTTTCAAAAGTTTTCATCCCGACCCATTATTCATATATAACGTCCATGACACCGTTAAATTTTGAAACTTGAGATACCAAAGTATGGATTAACCTTAAGTTGGGTAACTGTTTTTTATGACTTTTTCTAAAAAAAAATATAAAATGATTTGGTGCAAAATGGACCAGAGTTAAATAAGGAAATAAAAACATGGAGAGTTGACCTTAGCAGGCAGTAGTGATCTGGGTATGGAGAGAATTAAACAAGTGAAACATAACCCATCAGATTCAGATCGATTGACTTTGCAATTAGGGTTTTCTTTCTTCCTTCCCAAGAAGAACGAAGAAAGAAGACGATGACGATTAACGCGGGAATGATAATCATACAGCAATTCTAATCAGAAAAGCAACAGTCAAAGAAAGAAACAATGGGGTGGAGGAATGCGTTTGATAATTCGAAGCCACTGTTCGTGGCAGTTTACGCCACTGTCATAGTTGGGATTCTCTTCTCATCTTTGTATGTGATATCGGCCATCTACTCCGGCAAGGCTGCTGCATTTTCCGCCACCTCCTTGCGTTCCAGTCAGTTTTTCTTTTTCCTCTTCAATTTGCTCAGCCCATTCATTCTGTTAGTTAGTGTTTCTTATGCATATGCTTCAATTGGTATCGCTTGCAGTCGCAAATGGGTTTTGGAGATTTCAGTTGCCCGTTTAATAATTCAACTAAGCAGAGCTAAAAGACCAGAACTTTTTTTTTTTCTTCAAAAGAATAAGATTGCATTGTTGCTACCGATTTAGCAATCAAGTTCAAAGCTTGGTCATTCTTTTTCTTATTTTGCTATCTACATTCATTTGCTTATAAGCTGATTGACTCCATTTTCAGAGTAATGTAAGACTCCAATCATGCCTGTTAATATCAAATGAGATTTGGATAATTATTGATATGACACTGCATGAGTTCCTTACACAGAAAAATTGGAAACTTTAATTTCCAGACCACAGTCATTAACATCTTAGAACTCGAGTCTGTTTGTTACTGTGCGTTTGTTATGATGTTCTGTGCTTGTTCATTTTGCTTTCTCTCTGTGAGCTCAGTCTTCTTCCCTTCCTTGAAGGTGATTTACTTATGTCCATGCAAACATTGTTACAGATGTTGGTTCTTCCCCTTTGGAGCAAGCACCCAATGTATCACAACCGGCAATTGTTCAAGCAGTGCCCACACCTAAACTAGATAGTCGAAATCTGTCTACAAGACCTATTTGGGAAGCTCCCCCACGCACAAAGAAAATGCCACGTTTGAAGACTTTTAGACTGACCAAAGAACTGGTTCAGCAAAGAGTGAAGGATAACATAGTTATAGTGACCTTTGGTAACTATGCATTTATGGATTTTATCCTGACATGGGTTAAACACTTGACTGATCTGGGGCTTTCTAACCTTCTCATTGGTAAGCTACTCCATATGATAAGCTGTGTAATTTTTTTTTCTTTTTGGTCTTTTGAATTTCTTCTACATTTTTTGTACCATTTTCCTGTTAGAAAAAAATGTGCTTGTAGTTTTTATGCATCCATTGAGGGAGTTTAACTTAATGGCTCAGGTGCAATGGACACCAAACTGTTGGAGGCTTTGTATTGGAAAGGTGTTCCAGTATTTGATATGGGCAGCCATATGAGCACAATAGATGTTGGATGGGGATCGCCAACATTCCACAAGATGGGAAGAGAAAAAGTTATACTGATAGACTCAATCCTCCCGTATGGTTTTGAGCTCTTGATGTGTGATACAGACATGGTTTGGTTAAAGGTAGTTTTCTGCTTGTGTTTTAATTCTTAATCTTTTGGCTTGTTTTATTTGAAGGTTAAGCATTGTTAATTTCTTATGCATTGTTTACTGTCTTCCTGGAACAGAACCCTCTTCCATTTCTTGCCCGCTATCCTGAAGCAGATGTCTTAACGTCTAGTGATCTAGTTGTTCCAACAGTCGCTGATGACAGGTTGGACATCTGGCAACAAGGTGAAGATTTTATAGAAAAATACTTCTCTTTTCTCCTCTTAGTTGAAGCATCTGAAATCGTCCTTAATTTGTATACTTGCATAAGATGTTTGCTTCTATTTGATGTGGAGGATTCTGTGAATACTTGCACAAGATCTTGTGACATGAAACTGTTTCGAGCCTGAAATGATATGCTGACACTCTGAAGGGAGTCTACCCCTTAGGGGTACTAGTATACGATCTCAACTCTCCTTTACTGTAGATCTCTTCATTACTATTCTTTTATGTTTTGGCACTTAAGACAAGGATAAGAACTGCAAAATATGGTTTTTTTTTTGCCCTACTCCTATAGTACCTATATTAATTTGTTACTCTTGTTTTTGTTTAATACTCTACGGGTTCTTCTTTGTATACATTCATGTTAGACTAATATATAATTAGTTATCAAGGTATCATACTGTGGAACACTTACACATTGTATGTTGTCCTAGACTAAGAAAGATTGACCTAATGCTATTTCTGAATATAAATCTTGGAACCTGTCGGCAAATTATAGGTTTTAAAAGTTCACACCCTAGCCTGATACTTCTTCTTAATCCAACTTCCACCCTCGCTTGGTCTTTAAAATTTGAACAGTACAGCTCCTCTGTGACATTTTTTGGTTGTTTATGTTGAATTATTGCTTCTGGTATGTTTTTATTTCATAATCAATAAGCTTATAGCTATGTCATGTACTGGGCTTTATTAAAGTATGTCATGTCTTCACCTTTAACAGCTGGTGCTGCATACAATATTGGAATTTTCCACTGGCGGCCAACAGAGCCTGCTAAAAAATTGGCTAAAGAATGGAAAGATATGCTTCTAGCTGATGACAAGATATGGGATCAGAATGGGTTTAATGATCTTGTAAGGAAGCAGTTAGGACCATCTGTTGATGAGGAAAGTGAACTTGTATATGCTTATGATGGAAGTCTCAAGCTGGGGATTTTGCCTGCGAGTATATTTTGTAGTGGGCATACATATTTTGTCCAGGTTGGTAGTATAGTTTTACTTTGGGTGGTTTGGACATTGTATCTTCTTATTTAAACTTTGTTATCTCACTTAGAACTAGTAGTCCATATAAGCATAGACGACTCTATGAAACGAGTCCTAAGCTTCTACACTTTAATGGCAGGCCATGTATCAGCAATTGAGGTTGGAGCCGTATGCAGTGCATACCACATTCCAGTATGCGGGTACTGATGGGAAGCGTCACCGACTACGGGAAGGCATGGTTTTCTATGACCCGCCAGAATACTATGATGCACCAGGTACTAATGGAAAGTGATACCAATAACTGTGCCATATGTCACACATCTTCTCAATCTTCAAATGCATTTGTGTTGCACTTGCTTGCTTTGGTGAAAGTAAATGACTGCAATCAATGTCTTCGCACCTTCTTAGTAAAAGTTTCCTACCAATCTCACAGAAATCATTCATATAAATTTTACAGTTTTGAAATATATTCTCCTACTAAAGAAACTAGGTAGTGTTTGGTTGCTTGAATGAACATTGGAAGGGAATGGAACCAAAATGAGAATGAAATGTAAAGAGTTGTATGGTAAACTCTAAAGTAGAAAGTATTGGAAATTGGTAAGGAATGTAATTTCTATTCCCATTATTTTGGGGGCAATGGGCATTCCATAGGAACGCCAGCTCATTCCAGTATGTTCATTCCCAAGGACCAAACACTACTGGATTCTTAATTTCCTTGAAAAATTTCCGCTATATCAGAATTCAAAAGGTTTGCATATAAACTAAAAAGTAGGGCAGGGCTCCTGAATATGTTGATTGTTCACTCTGGCATTTGTTCATATTGTTCAGATTACTGATCTGACACTAATGCTGCTTAAATTCTTTTGAAACTTATGCAGGGGGGTTTCTGTCTTTTAAGCCATCTATTCCTAAGATCTTGTTACTCGAGGGGAAGCATACTATTGAATCACATTTTACTCTTGTTAATTACCAAGTATGCCTGACTGACCTGCTTCCACTAAATTCTACCATTTGTGTGGACATTACAGTGTTACATCATATATAATTTATACTCTCTGATTTTGTTCAGATAAAACAAATAAGGACGGCACTTGCTATTGCTTCTTTGTTAAATCGCACCCTGGTAAGAGCAATCAAAATATCTGTGATTTATCTTTTATTTCAATTCACATTTTGCTGGACTGAAATAGTTTCAGTGCTAAATGGGTGGACGACTTTTAGTTCCGAATTATTTGATGGAATTTGAGTTTTTTTTCTTTATATATAGGTGAGTCACAGACGTTGTTTCACGATTATTATCATTATATCATAGTTGACACCTTCATCGTCAAGGATTAGAACCATACTAGTATATTTAGCTTAAACTCACCTGAAAGTGCTTCTTATGACACAAATACCACAGCTGTTAAATAGATTATCAAGTGATGGAAATTGGGGATTCGTGTTCGAACATGTTCCTGATGTGGGTATGTGTATCATATGTATCACACACATGTGATAAGAAAAAAGGTTCCCTTGGTGTAAATTGCTAAATTATACTTATAAGATTGACAAAATGGTAGAATGCTGACTATCATAGTTATACCATATCGATTATTTTAAACCTTGCATCTCAATGTATCAAACTTTGGGCCTCTCCATTCATTACCAATTGGTTTTGCATTGGATACTCCAACATTGACATGGAAAATGAGTGAGTAGTTCACCCATGTCATTTGACCCCACCTGTTTGTTTCAGTCTGACAATATATGAGGTAATTTGTTGAGAATATTAAAAAACTCTTATTTAGGTATTTTGGCTTTGCATAAGATACATAAAATCTTGGGCCTTCCCATCCACTGGTAATTGATAATTGGTTGGTTGCTCAACTTTAACAGAGTGCAATCAATTTGGTCTCCTAGCATGTACCACATACACTGTGCTGTTTGCTCATTGGTTTGATTCAAAAGAATGAGGCACTGAAATGTATCCTCTAATTTTTAATAACATTTTCCAAAATGTATAAAACTGACACTACTGGTTTTTCAGTCCCTGAAGTAATTAACTGTTGAGATGAACCAATTCATTTGCAATGCATATGGAGTTTATATTTTAATCTCCATTTCTTTTATTTGTGATTTTTAGGTCATGCCTCCACTATGGTGCAGGTTGGACAGGCTGTGGTTTGGCCACCCTGGAGTTCTTGAGGGATCTATGACTAGACAACCTTTCCTTTGCCCTCTAGACCATGTATTTGAGGTATCCCTTTTTTTTTTTTTTTTTTTTTTTTTGTGAGGTGATTTCATATGGTTGTCATCTTTTCCCTGAACTTACAAAATACTTCGGAAAAGTTTCCCTTTGGTATAGGTTCCTACAAAAGCAGCATTTGTGCTAAAACAACTGGATATTTGTTGCATTTTTAAAATCAAGACAGCTAATAGATTAGCTCATGGTTTTTGCCGTAGTAATGTAGTATTTCATTTGTTTGAAGTAGTGGCTTCATGGATGAATTAATAATGTCATTGGAGAAAAGTAACGATCATATATTTCTTAAGTTGGTCATCAATGCATCGCTGTATTTTAGCCTTCCAAATATGTCTTTTTCCTTATCCACTTTCAAAGTCTGTAAAGGGCTCTGTGAACCACTATGTGCGTTGATTATTGTCTTTAAAACTGATTAAGATATTCTCAAAAGAAAAAGGAAAAAAAAGAAAAAAAGAAAAGAGATTTCTAGAACCATCAGTTGAATTTTCTGATGAAGCTCATTATGATGTCCCATTCTTTAACATGGTTTATTCCAGGCAAGATTTTCGTGGAGGATCTTGTTGCTAGAATTGTCTTTTGTCATTTGTTTTTGTTTTGATGATGGTATATGTATTAGCCTTTCTTGTTGGTTGATTGTTTAGTACGCAAGCCAGAATGGTCAACTAGTTGGAGTATATCTTTTTTTTTTTAAAGTAAATTACATATACATCCTCGCTGTGGTTACTTTATCCATAAATTGCCTTATTTGTCTATTCTATCTGTGGAGCCTTTGAACTGGAATTTTAAATACATGTGGATTCTTGTACGCTTATAGAGTTCCAATTTAGTTAAACAAACAGGTCTAGATTAGTCACTATAACGTGAAGTATTTCTTACACCTCTTACAGGTTAGAGTACTTTGCGGTCCTCATAGTTAACTTCACTTCCATTGGTCTATAATTTCAACAAATTCACTCTTAATACTTTGATAGTTGTTTTCCAACTTTAAAGAATGGGTGAATTTATTCCAACTTTAAAGAATCAAGTATAGAGTGAATTTATTCCAAATTAGGTAAACAAGGGGATTGCACATATTGAAAGGAGGTCACCATAACCAACTCTTAATACTTTATCCCTAATCCTCAATTAACAGAGTTAAGGAGGGAGGGAGGGGCATCATAGTAAATAAAAACAAAATAAGCATCTAAACATTCCAGACACTCTCACATTAACCTTTTAATAAATTCTCCCGTCGACCTTAATTTTTTTTTCTCAGGAATCTCTTACAGTAAAAAAAAAACCACAGGAAAACAGTAAATTCAAACATTTTTTTTTTCAAAAAAATTATTGTCTTCCTGATACCTTTGGTTTTTCATCATTTTGTTTATTTTAATGGTTTTTCTTATTGAGTGAAAGTTCCTAATGGATCTCAATGTCCCATCTTACTCTCGGTTGTTTTTCTTATTATGAATCCCTTTGAAAGCTAACGAAAGTGCATGATGTTGCAGGTAAATATCATGCTCAAGGAACTGCCAGAGGAGGAATTTGGGCCCCAGATCAATATTAGAGAGTACTCATTCTTTGATAATCCATTGATGCCAAAACAGGTAAACAATTATGTTTGAAGTTTATGTCAAAGTATCTCTCGTCTTGTCTTGTCAGCATTTAACAATTTTGTTTCAGGTGAAAGAGTCATGGCTTGAAGTCCAGCTTTGTCAAGAAGGAATCCGAGACTGCCTAGCATCAAATAATACAAGTCCATCAGGAGTGCTCAGATTTCCAAAGAGAAGCAGTGAAGAGACGGTACTGAGAATACACACACACATATAGTAGCTCTTATGTGTTACCCTGTTTACTTCATCCCAATGTTGTCTCATTTACTACGTTCCAGATTTCCTCTTCTTTTCAAAATCTTTTATAACCCCAATCAATTCGGGTTGATCTTGGCCCTATGAACCTTGTCTTCTTTTATCCCCCTTTCAAAGTCTGTATGATTTACCCATGTCGTTTTTTGGTACTAGCATTTATTGTGATCCCTATTTTATTACTAAGCTGAAGGTGAGTATCTGTTTGTTCAACATTACAACTTAACAAATTATACTCAGCATTAGCTCATGAGCTGGTCCGAGCGTAAGCTGGCCTTTGAAGAGCATAAGTATTATGACAGTATACTATAGGTGGTCAGACCTATTTGAGTTTATGGAGATTATGAAATAATTATTCTATATTCCTTTTTTTTCTTCTTTAACTGCTTAATGTCTGTATTCAAGTTAATGAAGTTATGATGTTCCCTCTCCCCATGTAACTTGTGATCATTCTGAATTTTGCTTATATGTGCAGTTCAAGTCCGTATTCTCCTCGTTCAAAGATGTCAAAGTAATTCAGTTTTCCTCTATGCGAGATGCCTTCCTTGGTTTCGCTGACAAGGTAAGTCTTTTCATTTCTTTGTCCTTTGGTTTCATATAGGCTGAGCCCGTAGACCTGCTTAGTTTCTATTTGCTGATGCTGTGATCTATGTTCAGATAAGAGAAGAGAGATTCAGGAATCGCATGAAGCGGTATGTTGGTATATGGTGTTGTGTGGCTGAACAAACTCCTGGCCACATATATTATGACATGTACTGGGATGAGAAACCAGGTTGGAAACCTATCCCACCTCAAACTCCACAGGATGACCACCCACCAACGTGAAAACCTTGCCACGAAGTGTATATTCGTCAAACAGAATACAAGCACAGCATCGGAGATATAGAGAAAGTTCCTAATTAACTTATTGTCATTTAAATGGAACAATGAGGACTGCATCCATGGTTTGTACATGGAAGAGGCTGTGTCCATATCAAGAATGTAATTTTGATGCAGAGATGCGATTATGTGTTGTACCAGTAAAGGTTCCCTTTTGATAACCCCACAGCTCGAAGAACAGAAACATAATCTTTTCACGCATTTCGATGGTCATCTCTAAGTTGAATTTGTTAATGGAAACTGTAGCATACTTTAAAATGAGCTCAATAGATATCCATTGTAGATCAATCTTGCTAAAGTTGCTCTTAATCTGCATAACATTGCATTCTATAGAACTGGAGCCTCCTTGGCTTCCTCAATATCTTTACGCTGATGTAACTGAAGTGTGATTTTGATTAGTGAATTTTTTTTGGGAACATAGATAGTACGAAGGATAGATGGAGTGCTAGTGGTGTTTTGTGGAGTGCAAAAATGACTCCTGCAAGATTGAACATCATTTCCTTTTCTTGGAAGATGTCAAAGTTCGAAATGATTTATAGAAAATGGAATTTTTTTTCTTATACGTCGTAACAAAAATGGCACTTTTGAGTTTTGATCTGCAAAACGATCACATGTACAGGTTCCACAAAGTTGGAACAGCAAGGCTTTTTAAGTTTCCAGTGCAGTCCAATTTCTTCAAAAACACATCCACAATCAAAATTGGATTATACAAATTGTACCTCACTAACTTTGCAATGATGTTATAGGTCATTTCGACAATGCAATGATCCTAAAAAAGTTTACACTCACCACCTCAAGTACTATGTCTGAAAGCCATTTTGTGCAACCTTAACTAACCTATCAATAAACTGGTTCATAAACATGTCATAACTCGCAAATACAGTTTTCAAAAATTTATGTGAAGCCGCTTGGGAAAAACCAAGTTCATGTTTAAACTTTACTAACAATAAAACATGTTGCTGTTTCTTCAGAATAATCAAAGAAAAGTAAAAGTTAAAGGATTGGAACTGAGCAAAGATGATAAATCATGAGAGGCTAAAAGCTAAGCCTAATTGCATGGTTCCATTTTCAAGTTAACTGGGTTTAAAACATAAGTTCCCCTCCCTCCATAACCTATTAAGTTTTTATTATTATTCGACAATTTTTATCTCCATCTCTAGATGTTAGCGAAAATCGAACTTGTGAACTCCACAGTGTTGATTTTACCAATAATCAACAGACCACAGCTCACCGGCATCACCTATATATTAAGTTATTCACCATGGCCTTGAGTTTCCTTTAAAAAGGAATTATTATATAAAATTAAGGGAACACACTTCATTAACAAAAACAAAAACTAGGGGATGACTAAAGAAGTAACTCGACTCCTATGCAAATAGAATTAATCAACTTTTTTTTTTCTCCATTAGCTATGGTACTTCTCTAAATGCTTAGATTCATTTGGTGACTTAAATTATGTCAGACTTAATATTCAATTTTTAAGGGAAAATATTATTCATTGTCCAAAAAAAAAAAATATTATCCAACTCAAAACCGTCAGATTAAAAATAAAGAAAAATAAATGAGAGATAACATGCTAAACCGTAAACCCCTAATAACTCAAAACCTCAAAACCTAAGCAATGAGCAAGATTCTTAGAGAAAATTAAATAAAATTACATGATTTATTATGAGCCGCAAAATAAAAGTTGTTCAAGGTTTAAGAGTTGAGTTTTTCTATGCTTTTTACACCTCTTTTTATCTTTCAAATTACAAGATTTTCTCTCTAAACCTCTCTTAAATTTCTAAAATAACCTTAGTGTTTAAGGGAATATGAAATACAATCACAAAGCAGAAAGTAAAGAACAGAGCAAATAGCACATGAATAGATCATCTCTTTATTAATGAATAGGTGCCTCTATATATAGAGAAACACAAGGGTACAATCCATATCCCAATAGGACTTCTATTCAATAAGTAATCCATATGCTAACCTAACTAAGATACTCCTAGGTTGACAAGGCACACACAAAGTATGTTTCCTTCAACACTCCCCCTTGTGGCGTCAACACTAGGTGGTGCTCCTCACGTTGTCTCATTAAAAACCTTGCCAAGTAACAAAAACCCAGTGGGATAAAAATAACTTTGGTCGAAGGGAAAAAGAGTACAACACACCCTTCACATTTGGTATAGCATGGACGCCAGACTCCCCCTGAAGTCTGCGTCTCCCCCTGATTTCCACAATCATGGGAGGTCAGATAACTTAAGCAAATCAATGCTTTTCACATGCTTCTCAAATGTGGAATTAGGCAGTGACTTAGTAAATAAGTCAGCCACATCGTCCTCAGAACGGACTTGATTCACTTTAATCTTAAGGAACTTCTGCTATTGCTGATTACAAAAGAACTTAGGCGATATATGCTTGGCGTTGTCGCATTTGATGAAACCTTGCTTCATCTGCTCAATGCAGGCAGCATTATCCTCATAAATGCATGTAGGTTCATCAGTGGTTGACCTCAAACCACATGTACTTCTTATATGTGTATCAATGAACCTTGACCATATACACTCACGAACTGCTTCATGGAGAGCAATTATCTCAACATGGTTCGAAGAAGTAGCGACAAGGGTCTGCTTAGTAGACCTCCAAGATATCGCGGTGTTACCCATGGTAAAGACATAACCAGTTTGGGAACAACCTTTATATGGGTCAGAGAGATACCCAGCATCAGCAAAGCCAACCAAAACATCACAAGGTGTTTGGGAAAAAGGGGACATCAGCTTTTCTGTCCGTCGGTCGACCGTTCGACGGCCGGTCGTCGACCGGTCGACGGTCGTCAGTAGGCACGGGTTCCTCACCCATTTTGCCATATTTTCATGCCTCTCTGCAGGTAACGTGCCCTTTGTGTTCCATCCGGCCGGTAAGTCCTCGTCCGGATGCCCGGGTCGTTCAACCGCAGCAAACATAGGTTCCTCACCTAGTTTCGACTCTCTGTAGGGATAGAACAAGCCCATATCAATCGTACCCTTCAAGTATCGAAAGATAGTCTTTATGCCACTCCAATGGCGTTGCGTGGGCGCAAAGCTAAATCTAGCTAACAAGTTAACAACAAAGGAGATATCGGGTCTTGTACACTGTGCCAAGTATAATAATGCGCTATTACACTTAGGTACGGTACCTCAGTCTCTAAAACGTCTTCACCATCATCCCTTGGGTGAAACGGATCCTTCTTGGATCTAGACTGCGACCAATCATGGGAGTGCTTAACAGGATGGACTTTATCCATATTAAATCGCCTGAGCATCATTTCCCAAGATCTTTCATCTCAAACACGGATTTCAAGTATTCAGTGGCACTTGCAAATCCGGAACTTGTTTTCACGCAGGGGCATAATTTTATTGTTCACATACCCTCTTCCAATCAAGTAGTCACTTAGACGGGTATACCACATCCGTCCGGATTGTTTCAATCCATATAGTGAACGTTGCAACCTTATTGCAAACGTGCTCTGTGGTCTAGAGCCACTTGACTTGGGTAAATGAAGCCCATCCGGGACCTTCATATAAATCTCCATATCTAGATCCCCATAGAGATATGTTATGACCACATCCATAAGCTGCATGTTCAGTTTTTCGGAAACTACCACTGACAAGGTAGCAGAACGTTATGACGTCCTTTACGAGAGAGTATGTCTCATCGTAGTCGATTCCAGGGCGTTGTGAGAAGCCTTGCGCCACAAGGCGAGCTTTATATCTCGTTCTCTCACTACACTTTCTAACAAAGACCCATTCATATCAACAGGTTTTATTCCAGAAGGTATTGGCACAACTGGCCCTAATACCGTTCTCTTTGTTAGTGAGTCCAACTCAACCTGGATCGCATATTTCCATTTAGGCCAATAAGCTTCTACGTTGGCATTCATCAACGGAGCGAGGTTCAATATCATCATTCTCAATGAACTCTTGTGCACAAGCATATGCAAACACATCATCAACTGTGATGGAGTTTCTATCCCACGTCTCATGTACACTAGTGTAATAATCGAGATCTCTAGGTTCCCACGGATAGGTCTTAGCGACAGGGCGTCCCCCGAAGATGTCTTTTGGACATAACCATAATCCGGAACGTTTTCATGGACGGATTTTGAGTATCAATGATGAGAGGGTTATTTGGTGCCATCGCAGCCCATTTCCTAGGGCGCGAATCCCTCGAACCTGGTGGCCTCCAATGCTTCCTCAGCGGAGCCACGGCCTAAGCCACATCACCACCATTACTGGCAGTGGCGCCACCAGCTGTCCCTCCCATAGGGTTAGCTGCAGTAGCGACTTTGAGTCCAAGTCCTTGTTCAGGCACTTGCATCCTTGCAGGCATGTTTGCAGCTGGTATATATGATCTAGTCACTAAGATCTAAGAAAGCGTCAGGAAGAGAATCTCTGACTTTCTGAAGATCTATAATCTACGCACTCTCTGCAGTAGGGGGATCGTTATGAGACAGAGTGGGGACAGGCCACGACAATTCCAGTCGTTCCTGCTGAACGTTCACGTTCTTATCTCCCCCTAACGACGGGAAGACTGTCTCATCGAAGTGACAAATAGATCGCCTGTCAAGGGTTCTACATAGCGGATTATGGTTGGAGACTCAAATCCAACATAAATACTCATTCGTCTCTGAGGACCCATATTGAGACGCTGTGGCGGCGTAATGGGCACATAAACAACACACCCAAATATGCGTAAGTACGATATGCTTGGCTCGTACCCAGTCACTAGTTGTAGCATAGAAAAAGATTGGGTGGTGATGGGCCTCAGACGAATAAGCACAGCTGCATGCAATACTGCGTGCCCCCAGGCAGAGAGAGAAAAGGTTGGTGCGCATTACCAACGTCCTCGTGACCATTTGTTGCTATTAATGGCAATCTCTGCAAGACCATTCTGGGTATGCACATGTGAGACTAGATGCCCAACATCTATCCCATGCAGTAGTCATCGAAAGTCTTCGATGTAAACTCCCTAGCCTTATCAAGCCTGATAGTTAATGGGATGATCCGGGTAGTGAGCCGGCAGGCGAATTATCTGTGCTAGGAGTTTAGCATAAGCAGCATTACGAAAGGACAACATCGTGACATGTGACCAGCATGTCGATGCATCAACCAACACCATAAAATATATAAATGGCCCGCTTGTTGGTTGAATATGTCCACAGATATCCACTTGGATTCTCTGTAAGAATGGAAGAAGTACTTTTAGAATCCTTTGCATAGGACGGTCTCAGTCCTTATTTCCCTAAGGAACAAGCTTTGCATAATGAGCATTTGGCTTTAGGAGCTTCAGAAGCATAGGAGGATTTTGTCCTGTCAGAAAATTTCTGAGGACAGTCCCAGTCGACCGTTCGACAGGAATGGTCGACCGGTCGACGGTCACTCCCTGGAGGGGGTTCGACCGTTCGACAGGAAACTCGAACGGTCGACGACGCACGCTGGACGAGGTCGACCGTTCGACAAGAATATATCGAACGGTCGACGGGCGGCGGACAGAGGCACTTCTGCCTTTTTTCATATCTGTCTCATCTCCTTGAATCAACTTTTGATTCATGCTTCGATTAGCTCGATATGATGGATGTCCGTGTGAGGTTTTCAATACACGGATCATCATATCACGACCATGATGTCTTAATTTGTCGTGCCAAAGCCAATATGTGTCTGAATCCAAGGGGTCATCCCGAATGACATTGTTTGATTCAATAGCTCGAATATTGGTTGCATATAACCCACTAGAGAGACACATAAGCTTCTCTAAGATGCGCCTTTTACCGCAGTCATTAGAGGTAATGCAAAGGGATTCTTTTCCATTCTCATCATGCATCTTAGCATGGAAACCATTGACTCTTATATCTTTAAAGCTTAACAAAGTTGTATTTCCTCTTGGAGCGTAGAGAGCATTTGTGACATCAATGTGAGTGCCATTAGGCAAGAGGAATTGGGCATATCCTCTTCCTTGCACAAGATTCGATGGTCATGCCATCGTAGTCACAGAGGAATGTGTAGGCATCATGCCTATGACGCGATATGACATGCGTGGTTCTGCTATCTGCGAGACTTTCAAGTTATCTAGAACCCATTCCTAAAAGCTCATCATTAAAATCGAGGCTACGTAAGCAACTCAGATTTTATTAAAGATATTGGCCAAGGCTTCAAAGTTCCATCTTGATCTTAAATCAAAACTAAATCCAATATCTTTGGCAAACATGCCATATTTCATCAACTTGGAAAACATAAGACTTAAGCAAAATTAGCTTCCAAAGTCTTTAACCCTTAAACTCGACGTCTTGATCATTGCAATTACATCTTCATATGTTTTGCAAATAATGGCCCATTGATCAGACGCTCCATATTATTAATAGACATCATGAAGAGGATTCTCCATTGATTGAGGTATAAAGGCGCGGTACTCACGGTCCCTAGGACGGTGGCAGATTGCCTTGGCCGGTGGCGGTGCTGCCATAACCAGTGGCGCAACAACGCTAACCGGCGATGACCGGCAGCGTCCCTCTTATAAGGACAACGGTCTTCTCTCACTCTTTCGCGGCCCTATGCTCGCGTGATCGCTTAATCTTATGGCGATTACCTTCATGAGAAAATAGATTCTACGAACCAAAAATGTCCGGGATCGTCCCTAGATATAGGGTTTTGCTCATGGCTTCCTCCCATAGGGGCGCCATCGTCGTCATGCCTTTCCTCAAGGCAGAGATGGAGAAGGTGGTGAGAGTTTCCTCAATCAATTGTTCATCTGTGATGATTTTCCACAGAGAAGATGGAGTCACGAACGTTGTCATAACGTTCATGAAGCGCTTCTAGCGCTAACCTCTTTCATGAACTCAAACTGGAGTGCCATATCCATATGGCGATTCATCAGGAAAAATAACCTGGCATTGTACATCTCAGTTTGAGGGTCTAGAGCGGTTTCTTCAAAACAACGCTTATGGATTCGAGCTAGAAGCTCTTGTGCGAATAGGTACATTAGGATATCATGAGCCCATCTCATAATCTAATGTCCGCAGAATCCAATGGAGTAAAATCGAGTTCATTCATGTTCGACATCCAAGAATATGGAGAACAAGAATGTGGTGTGTTTCGGAGTTAATACTCCCACGAAACAATGAAGGGTAAGTTTCGGAGTTAATACTCCCACGAAACAATAGAGGGTTTCTGAGCAATATTTGCTCCCAAGAAACGCTTCCAAGGATTTTGGATTTAGGTGAAACTTTGGTGTCGTATGGTCATAACCTTAAACCTTTTCGGTAGCTCTACTCAGGTATAACCAGGTAAGTTATAAGAGATGTCGGTGGAGCAAGCTCTCTTAATACCACTTATCTCAAACTCCTTACCTAGACATCATACCTAAGCAGGTGAGCCTAGTTGGGAATAAGTCATAAACCATAGGTCGTTTCTTCTCTACGGATTCCTCATCCGGAGGTTAATTTGTCAATGAACTCCTCGTTCATAGTCTCTTCTCTCTACGGATTCCTCATCCGGAGTATTAGCTCGAACCCCCACAGTTCGGCTCTTGAGGTCATCACCAATAGCATGATGACATTAGAGGTGCTCATGACTTACACATACCGCAAGCGATATGAAGCTCGATCACTCCCCTAATGCTTCTCATAGTTTGGCGAGTCTCGTATATTATCCCACGTTATAAGAAAGGTGGGAGGTAGAAGAAGGGAGGTTGCAAGTCCCCGGAGAAAAAGAAGGTTGAATTAAATTCAGAAAGCAGCAACGTTTACAAAAGCTTACTTGGATTCTTTTCTCGGATTATCTTGAGTACCACTGCTTCAGGACCGAATATCTGGAGATCCAACGGTCGGAATTGGCTGAATTTTTAACTGGGGGTATTAGACTCACGGAGGAAGCTCCCTTCCAATTTTCGGCGTAATCCAACGGTGAAGAATGGAGAAAATCGATTTCGAAGTTGACTGTTCTGTGCAGGCAGATTCTTGAACTAGAGGAGATTGCACAGAGGTACTATTCATGCGGTTTACTATTCACGGGCACTGTTCATCCGTCACTGTTCACGTGCACTGTTCATCGACACTGTTCATCCGGCACACCCTAGGGTTTTGGCGCTAGCAGGATGCTAAGCTCAAGAGTTTTGGCTTTTGATCTCAGGGCTAGAGGTTCGTGCTGATAACGTGTTTAAGGGAATATGAAATACAATCACAAAGCAGAAAGTAAAGAACAGAGCAAATAGCACATGAATAGATCATCTCTTTATTAATGAATAGGTGCCTCTATATATAGAGAAACACAAGGGTACAATCCATATCCCAATAGGACTTCTATTCAATAAGTAATCCATATGCTAACCTAACTAAGATACTCCTAGGTTGACAAGGCACACACAAAGTAGGTTTCCTTCAACACTTAGCCATATAATTCACATACAAAACATTATATTACCCAAATACTCACTATACCTCCAAATTCACTCATTATGCCTTCATTCATTTTTTTTATTGATTGAGAAAAAAAAGATAATTAATTCTTTTTCTCTAAACCTCCATTGATTATTGAGCAATTCTATCAATTTTTTAATTTCTCACACGATGTCCTTAATTTTTTTTTTAAAAAATCATAAATTTATATTCAATTGTGAAATATAATATGCTCTTGTTGAAAAATGGAGTACCAATAGTTTTTATTTATTTTATTTTTTTACTGTTCTACTTTTACCAATCATGTAAGTTCTTATGGTCATCACTTGTTCTTAGGTTGAAAAGAAGTTGTACGCACAGATTAGAGTAAAATAAGAAATTTAGGGTTTGTGTCAAATATTAAATTAAAAAGTTTGTAGAGAAATATTTTTTGTTTATAATTTATTGTTCATAATAGTCATTTTATATGAGGATAAACACATCATTTAATTATTGAAATAAGAAGAAGGTTATGTGAGAAAATTTGGAGGTCCCAATAGAAAAACTATTAAGGGTTTTAAATGTTAAAAGATTAGGGTTTAGAATTTTGTTGTTATTTGCTGAGGTTTCAAAGAAACAAACAGATCCGGATTTAGATCTCAAGCCGGCTTACAAGAATTAACCCAAAATCCACCTAAAGGAAACCCAAGCTAGCTCAAGCGGACACGCATTTTCAAAATATATGAATCATTTTCAAAATATCAAAATATATGAATCATTTAAAATAAGTAATATATGACTTTGTTTTGGTATTATGCTGGAGTTGATATTTTATTGAAAAACTACTTAAATATTGCTAGTGTTAAGTTAGCTACTATGTTGGAGATGCATAGCTTAATACATCTAGAGCTAATTAACCACTTAAAATCATATTTAGCAGACTCTCTATTGTAGTTTTTTTTTTTATAACTATTTTAGAGAGCATGTTTAGCTTTTCAACTATTTTAGCAACTCCAGCAATCTCCAACAGTCAGGAATGGGAGGAGATGAAGCTCTGTATTATTTTTGTTAATTTAAAACATTTATTTTTAGTTGTTTTGCTTGTGTAATTTTTAAATAAATTTAAACTATTTTTTTTCAGTCAAAAAAGGACATAAATTCAAAACTAGCTAAAATAGAGAGAACTAGTGGAGATGTATTTTCAAACTGACTTTTAGCTATTTTTGCTAAAATATGGTTAAAAAATAGCTAGACTTGCTAAAGATGCTACTAAGGTTTAACCATATTTTGAAAATGTGCTTGGGTTAAAAAATAGCTAGCCTTGCTATTTTTGCTAAAATATGATTAAAAATAGCTAGCCTTGCTAAAGATGCTACTGAGGTTTAATCATATTTTGAAAATGTGCTTGGGTTAAAAAATAACTAGTCTTGCTAAAAAGCTATTTTGGTTACCTAGTTTGAAAATACGTCTCTACTAGTTCTCTCTATTTTAGCTAGTTTTGAATTTATATCATTTTTTGAATGAAAAAAAAATAGTTTAAATGTATTTAAAAATTACACATAACAACTACAAATGAATGTTTTAAATTAATAAAAATAATAGAGAGTCTCATCTTGCTCTCTATCTAGAGATTGCTGGAGTTGCTAAAATAGTTGAAAAACTGAACATGCACTCTAAAATAGTTAAAAAAAGCTACAATAAAGAGTCTTAAATATGCTTTTAAGTGGTTAATTATCTCAAGAGCTGTACTAAGCTATGCATCTCCAACAGAGTCGACAACTTAACACTTTAGCAATATTTAACTAGTTTTTCAATAAAATATCAACTATAGCATAATACCAAAACAAAGTCATATATCACTTTTTGTTAAATGGCTAGTTAAATTTAGCATGTGAACCATCTATAGCTAAAACTTTTTTATGTCTAGCTAAATTTGTTTTTCTTTTCTTTGTATTTACTTATTTATTTTTCACAAGCACTATCAATTTTATTCAAAATTAGCGAACACATAATGACCCTTCTCTTTGGGGCGTGACAAAAAAGAACCACTACCTAAGCAATTTTGCCTTCGACTATTAGTCATAGTACAATTAGAAAACAAAAAGTATGATCCTGAAACCGTTAAAATAATAAAAGGATCAACTTATGACCTATAGCTTTCTATGACGCCTCTATATCTCAAAGACCAAAATTGTAGGATTCGGGTTCTGGTCCACCAACAACCAATTTTAACCCTAGGCCTAACCAAAGTGAAAAGCATCCGGCCCAATTCCACTAGGTTTAGAACCACCTATCTCAATCCGATTGCACCAAGGGAAACCTAGTGCACACAGACTATGACTCATCACAAAAACTCCACCGTCGTTAAGGTCAGAACTAACACAGCTAGAAGTAGGATCACCGAGGAAAAAAAATAACCCCCACCCTAACCTTTGTGGCCAGTTGGTACATTGACCCAACTGACAAACACCGCATCTAGATTGTCTTCTACCATGAAAGCACCAAATCTGCTAGTATCGTGAGTACACGATGTAAGGGCAAATTATTTGTTATTGGCTATTTCCTATTTGACAAAACCTCTTCCCTTGTATTAGCAATTATTTTGTATCATTACTAATTTGTTTTAGGGATTAGGTGTCTTGGCTTAGGTTGTTCTTACTCGAGATGGTTCGTGAAGACGTCATTCTTATCCGGTCTTTTCTCCGAACTTCGATCATTGGTCATCGAAGGTTTCATTCAAGCACCTCAAGGTATGACTCATGCATATGCACATGCACTTCATTCACATTATGTCTTCCTTGTTGTCCTAGGTTTATCTAGGTTTGCTTGTTAGCCACACTTATGTTGTAAATCACATAAGTCTTAGGTGCTTATTTTATATGCACTTGTTCATACACTTGAGTTTATTATTGTAATACCCCAGATTTTCAATATTAATTTCTTGGAAAAAATTATGGAATTAATTATTGATTATTCGTAATATTTGTGGAATCGTGGGTGGACAAATATTAACTCGGAAAAATATAAGTTTTGGGAGGTCAAAAGAGTTGACTCTTTATTTCGTCGAGAATTTGGCAAAACCTTATTCACGAAAGTTTTAGAGCTTATCGATACGAGTTCGTAATCTTAAAGTACGCTTAATTTGGAGCTCGTATGAGAGAGTTTTGATTTTCGAAAGACTGAAGTGAAAATAAATAATTTTATAATTCTTTTTCGTCTGCACGATCGTGGCCGTTGAATCTTAAAGATTCAATCTGAGCCGTTCATTTCTAATCAATGATTAAGGTTAATTAATCATTTCTTTCTCTCTTTCCTCCCTCACTCTCACCCTCCCCCGGTACTCACCCTCCCCGTACCGACCTCTCTCTTTCTCTCTCTTTGTCTGCCGCATTTGTCTCGTTCTGCTTCAGAATCTCTCATCTCACTTCCACGCATTAAAGGGGTTGTCTCCATTTCACTCTCTTTGGAGTCCCTGCGCTTTCATAGTCTTCTGGGCTTTTGCTTCTTCGAGCCTTAAACTTCCTCAAAGAGTATATACAGAGCACAATAAGAGCAAAACAAGAAAACTCATTTGGTGTTTACTCTCATTCTTTCAACATTTGAAGTCAATTTCATGGGTTTTGGGAGTTTTAGGATTAGTGGGAGATGGGAATTCCAAGAAAAACAAGGCAGCGGCTGAGATGAGGAAAGCAAGGCAGCGACGGTGATGGCTGGTTTGCAGCGGTCTTTAAACCGTGGTGGTCTGGAGGCGCGACGCTGGTTGGTACTCGAGCTGGGCAGTCTGAGATGGAAGAAGGTTGCTGCCATGGATCTGAGAAGAGCGGCGGATTGCAGCGGCTTCAGGCGAGTGCTGAGATCGACGATGGTGAGGGCAAGCAACACCGGCGGTGGTGAATAGAATTGGAGGCTTAACTGTTGATATTAGCAGAGGAAGATTGAAAATGGAAATGATCTGAGCTCGGCGGTGGTACTCACGGCTCTGAATGGGTGCCAAGAGCAATTGTTTGCTCTGGGTGTTGAGGTGCGGTGGTGAGGTGCGGTGCCAAGAGCAATTGTTTGCTCTGGACAGAGGAAGAAGAGAAGGAGCTGACAGAAAGAGAGAGAGAGCATGAGGTGGTGGCGGATCCAAACCGACGACGCCGACGGCTGCTGATTGAATTGGTGGTGAGATGGGTCTGCCGGTGGTGGGAACTGTGATGACTAAAAGATGCCGGCGGCAAGGAGAAAGAGAGAAGAAACGGAGAAAAGAAAGAAAGAAGAAACCGTGGCCGGAGAAGAAAGGAGAAGAAAGGGGTCACCGGCCGGAAAAGAAAGAAAGAAGAAACCAGAAGGAAGAAGAAGAAGAAGAAGAAGGGAGAAGAAAGAAGAGAAAGTCACGGGAAGAGAGAGATGATGGGTGTGGGTGCAAAGAGAAGAAAGGTGGGTGCAAAGAGAAGAAATAAGAAAGAAAAAAATAAAAATAAAAATAAAAGTCAATTGGGCCTGTTGACCCATTGACCAAGTCCAAGGCCCAAAGCCTAGCTTAGTCCAAATCACTTTGGATACCCACAGCCCACATGAGCCCAATTCCAGAAACTGTTTTGGACACCCGAAGTATCCAAAGACGACTCGAAGCGACGGGATCGGAGCTTTGAAATCTCTAGATCTACAACGAGTCAACGCCGTTTCCGGCCAATCCGTTCCGATCCGGACTTTGAGGTAGTTATCAAATTTAATCGTATGGTTAATCTTGTAGTTATAAACATGTTGTACGGTGAGATCGTTGAATTTCAACCGTTTCATTAATGATTAATTAATCGAGGGTTAAGGATCGTTAGATCCGTGATAATCCGACCGTCGGATCGTCACCATTTTCGGATATGTTGTTAAGATGCTAGAAATAAGCCTGTTGTTAATTTTTGGTGTTGAGGAGTTTCGGTGGGACCCGTTCGATAAATATTTAACGTGGGACTCACGTTGACCGACAGTTGACTTTTGGTCAATTTGTCCCGATAAATAGTCCCGATGTCCTAGGTGACATTTACGGAATATTTATAGTATTTTGGAAGTGTATTATGCTAATTTAAAAATTGCATAATCATAGGTGGTTACGAAAAGTAAGGCGTACGTGCTTTGGTCGATTTTCGGTTACTATTTAAAGACGCAGCTGGAATTAGAGGTGAGTAAACTCACTTGATATTTGTGGTGAACAAAGTTTACAATATTAATTTGGTGATTGAATTAATTGTTTAAATGTGAGTAACCCTCATATTTAATTGTTGGTGCATGAAATTCATGTATTGTCTTATTAAAATAATTATTAGATTGAGAAATTATATTTATTTAAAATAAATATTTGTTTTGAAACAAATGAACTTGTTCGACAACGGTTCATCGGTAAGTGAAAATTGATTTTGAAAAGAAAGGAATTTATATATATATATATATATATATATATATATATATATATATATCTTGGTGAAATATTGAGTCGTGATTGAAATATTTTATACATATATAATTGTGTGAAATATATGTATTTTAGTAAATTGTGTCATAAATTGGTGAACAATCATATGATGCAAAAGAAATCATATCATTGTTTTGAGATTAAATTTTGTGGTTGAAGATCAACCTATTGAGTAAATAAATTAAATCATGATCTCTAAATTGACTTAATTTAGGATCATGTTTGTGAATTGAATTGTGTATGAGAAATATTGAAATTGAAAACTTAGTACGATTGTGTACTAAAGTGATTTACTGGTAATTGGAGTTTTTGTGGTGATTAAGCGCAGGGCTTAAGTCCCTACAGATAGTGCACTATTAGACTCATAGGAAGGAGGAGCCAACCTTGAGTGTACATGCTTTGGTAGGAGACCTTGGTATGCTGTTTGCTTACCCGTACAGATTGTACGCGGATTTTTACCCATGCTAGGTATTTTGTTACCTGGGACTTGGGACTTGATTTGATTTGTTCTTTACCAGTCATCCTAAAATATTCACTAAAAAGGGGAAAGTCCATATTATTCTGATCGAATAATTATGTGAGCATATATATAATTTGTTAATGATGCATTTGTTAATTGTTTCAATTAGAAACAAAAGGAGATTGATTTTGATTTCTAAATATATTTTCGTATTTGGACTATCTTAAAAAGTCTTTTATACGATCTGTTTTTGGTAAGTTAATTATGCAATATTTTAATTGTATAATTTTGTTTGTATAACTTGTTAATACAATATAAATCGAGGTTACTCATACCAGCTTCGTAAACTGACCGGGTTTGTTAATATAACCCGGTACACTATTCAATGGTGTAGGGTTAATCATGCAGGTTAGGTATGCGCTTTAGCATTTGGAGAACTGGTTGAGAATTCTAGTATCAACCGTTTGAGCTGGTGATAGTCTTCCGCTGGTGTATATTAGACTCTGAGGAAGTAGTTTACTTAATTTATTGAATTATCAATTTATTATGTAAATTTATGAAATGTAATATTCGACTCTAAAGATTGAGTCAATATTTACATTGGAGGGCATGGAATGGGTGAGTGTTGTACTTGAATTAATAGAAAAAAAAATTCTAGTGCATAATTGTAATTGGTATTCCATGCTACACGTTCCGAATTTGTTATGTAATTAAAGGCTAAAATGCCTTATTATTGTTGTAAATTTTCGGGTCGTGACAATTATGTTAGGATTGCTAGATCTTCACTTAGATTCATCTTGATTAGCTTTCCTTTGTGTTTAAGGCTATTTTTAGCCTTGCGATCGATCGTCACTGTTCATACGATTGATTGTGGTCACGTAGGACATTATGTCCGTTGAAATGTGACCGTTGTGTTCGAATATGTCCGTTGGAACTTTTCGTGCCATCGATCGCAACATGTTATGCGATCGATCACAAATAAGGGTTTCTACCTACAGAATACATTTTTACACTGTGCGATTGATCGCAACTTATCGTGCGATCGATCGTAAATAAGTCTGGGCTGTTTTCTATAAATAGAATCTTTTAGTTTCATTTCGGCTAACTCTTTCCCTATAGTCGAAAATCATTTCTGAGAGAGTTCTTTGATGGTTGAGTGAGCTTAGTTCCATGTATAGGATCCCACTCCATTAATCTCCATATATAATCCTTGCTAAACACTTTGATTTGTACATAGTTGCTTGTTTAGCTTATGTTATACGATTTGAGATTCTATTTAACTCTAGCAATTCCTTGTTGAATTGCTGAGTTGAAGGATTGAATCTTTAGTTTCAATATTCTTTGTTGTTTGTTGGTTTAGCTATTGTTCATTGTGAATAGCTAAATCAACCCTTGAATCACTTCAAGGCTTTTCAATTCGGTTTGGTTAATTCAAGCAAATGTTCCTTGTGGTTTGCTTGTGTTAATCGAATTGAATTCATTTTCATTCATACACACACACACACACACACACACACACTTGCATAGTCATAGTTCTTGCGGTTGGAGGTTCACGCCGGTGAGGTTCAATCCGAGAAGCTTGAGGAGGTTTCGCTTGAAGAGCAAACGAGACTACACAAAGTTAGAGCTGTCACTAAAGTATAGGTACTTAGTGTTGAGTTTGGGACCGAGCGCCCCCTTGCACGTGTTGCCATTTGGCTTTTCATAGTGTTACTCAAGAGCGTGGAGTACGGCTCCCCTCCGGTTCTCCTCTAGAGGTAGAGGTTCTGGGTGACCATATCGTTGTGTTGTGTGTTGTGTGTTGATTGTTTATTGCTTTCCTAATTGTTGTTCACTACATTGTATAATTGTGATTATAATTTTTGTGCATGAGATTGCATTATATAGTGAACATTAGACTGTGGAGTGCTAGTTTGATGCACTCTTTGGGTTTTAGGAATTGCTCAATCGATTGTGTATGTTGCATATGTGATTGTATTGTTTGAGCAATTGTTGTGAGTGGAGAGTTAAGTTTTATTTTGGTGTATACTCTCCGATTAGTGTTTAGGACGACTATACCGTTGTTGGGACAATCCCGCATACCGGAATTTCACACGATCATAAGCCAAAAATCATATTTGCCCGAACACCCTAAGTCAGGCACCAGAGGAATGGAAGAGCAAGCTTAACCCAGCCAAAGCAAAGTGACGTAGAATGATCAGTCACCGAGACCCGAAAAACTGCCAGATTTGATCCCACAAGCACTATCAATTGGCCAGCGCGAACAAAACCACCACTCTCAACATCCCCACACATCGAGTTTCCCTCTCAGTGTGAGCCAGCACCAGCTAAACAACTCAGCCGAGCCAACCTAAATGTCCTCCGGTCCAGAGCCATTGACTCAACAAATACTAACTACACTTCCTTCTTGAAAGACCATCATCACAACCAAGGGCGGAGCTACATTCAAGTAAACTTGGGCTACAACCCAGGTAAGATTTATGGGAGAAAAAATTATTACCTGAAAATTAATTATTTTAGGTAAATTCCAATAAATTTAAGCTTTTAGCCCACTCCATTTTACATATATTTAGCTCATTGTGTTCAAGTTAGCCCACCCCATCTAAAAATCTTGGCTCCGCCATTTATCACAATCGCCACCATGCACCATCAAGAGGTCCTAGGTTTGATCGGATTGGCACCATCACCATTACCATTAGCCCACCCCATCTAAAAATCTTGGCTCCGCCATTTATCATAATTGCCACCATGCACCATCAAGAGGTCCTAGGTTTGATCGGATTGGCACCATCACCATCACCATTACCATTACCATTACCATTACCATCACCAAACTAATAAGGAGAGTTCATAAAAAAAAAACTTTAGGTCATAGAAACTCATTGGAGTTTAGGGATAAAGGAGCGACCAAAACACATAAATTAATCTCAAGCATGGAAAACACTCTAGTACAGTAGTACGACGTTTGCGTTGTTTTACTAAATCCCTAAACTACAAGTCACCCATGTTAATATCAAAGTTTACTCTCCTTGCATTTAATACATAAAGTCAAAGTTTTGCCTGATAGAAGGAGTATCAATCTTACCATACTTGCTTAATCATGCTAACATAAAATATATATACTTCCACCAAAATGAATTTCATAGAATTTGACATTGAACTTGTAAACTTCCTCATATATAAAACATATCTCCATCAAAAAAAATAAAACATATCTTCTTCTACACACTCAAGGACTGAAGAAACTTGGTAGTCACTTACTAGGATCCCATTCTGTACGTTGGCACCCGATCCTAGTCTCACATTCCAAATTTTCCAGATATTTGTATTTTAAATTCTTAATTACATATAATATAGTCCTTCTGGGTTGAAAACTACAATGATGTACATCACAAGCAAGCATTATATGCATGGGAAGCTCAATATATATATATATATATAGTCAAAGCTTAAATACATTAATTTTCTCTTCTTCTTCATTTAAACAAGTGGTCTGCCCTACCCGCGTGTCCACTGCATTCAAGAGTCAACTTCATATACAAATTCATTAAACTAGTTAATTCCTCTTGATTAATTGTTATCTGTGTAGAATGTCTACCATAACTAATTAATAATTTCTCTACAATAATATCTCAAATGTATTAGCTTCAGAATACAACTGGCTTTCTGACTCGGAAGATTTAATTATTTCTCAGACCGAAAAAAGATTTAATTATTTCAATTTAATTAAGTCAAACAATGGAGGCAAGCTTCCTTGAAATAATGCCACTTGTACCGTACCCATGAATATCTAACCTAATGTATTTTCAACGCATGCATGTACATGTTACGTACGTGAATGTGTACGTCGAAAAATTTCGAACCACGTGTATACAGTGGCATGCATGGATCCGCACGCCAGTTGAAGTTTATAGGTCAAAATTAACATATTAATTAGCATGCAAATGCTAAACTATTGGAGTTAATTAACAGTTGATCATGAGCCTAATAATCAAGTAATTAATAGTTGATTAGTTTAGTTGAAGTGTGATCGGCTCCTTCTTGGTAAACATTTGACCCTTTAGAAGTACCGGCTCCTCCTTGTGAATGATTCTCTCTTTGGTTGCCAACATGAGAGAAGCTGGGGTGATTCCGCCATCCCGGGTTGTAGGAGAAAGAATAAGGATCATTTCTTGAGTTCTCATTCCCTTGCTTGTAGACTCCCACTTGGTTCACATATTCTTGTACAAAGTCCGGATATGAAGAGGCAAGGTGACAATCTAAAGTCTCATGCGTATGAGCATCACAAATCAAGCAAATAGTTGCTACATTCCGCTCTTGGGAACTTGGAGGAGGTGAGGAAGCTCTTTGGTTTACTAATTTCTCAAGTTTTCTCTCAAGGAAACTCTCAAGTTTGCTCTCCAACTTCTTGAACTCTTGTGCCACATTGACGGATCCGGAGACGACTACATTTCCATCTTTGAGTTGCTCCCTTGATGGCATAGAAAGATTAGTCACCTTCTTTGGCCCCATGTCATCCCAATGGAGAGAATTTTCAGCTAGTTCCTCATAAGTACACCAAGCCTCATCGGAAGATTTATCCGCTATTGTTCCTCCACTAAAGGTGTCAACCCTTTGTCGTTGATCCGGTTGAAGTCCTCTATAGAATAGATCCACCAAAAGCCATTTCTCCAACCCATGGTGAGGGCAAGACAAATCAAGATCTTTGAATCACTCCCATGTCTCATGAAAGGTATCGGTGGAGTATTGCTTGAAACCAACTAACTCATCACGAACTTTAGACGCCTTGCTTGGTGGGAAGTACTTGGTTAGGAATGCCTCTTGAAGTTGGATCCATGAATGAATCGAGCTTGGGGCAAGTTTGGTAAGCCACCTCCTTGCACTATCCTTCAAGGTGAAGGGGAAAAGGCGAAACTTAAGATTTTTCTTCGGGATGCCATTGAGTTTGACGGTGGTGCAAGGTTGCTCAAACTCAATCAAGTGGTCATATGGGCTTTGATTTGGCAACCCATTGAAGTTCGGCAAGATGTTGAGTGTAGAAGACTTGATTTCAAAGTGGTGCTCACATGGTGGAAGCACTATGCAAGAAGGATTCCCCACAATTTGAGGAAGCGTATACTCTCTCATCCTTCTCACCGGGGGAGGCACTTGTTCACCCATTGTGGCTTCTTGTCTTGGTGGTGAAGTGGAAATCCTTGGATGTATTTGAGTATGAGAGATTGGAGGAGCGCTTTCGGTGACAAACAATCTCCTTCTTCGCCTTCTCGGTCTTCCTCTTGTATCCTCGCTTAATATGATTCCGCTTCGTAAAGTGATCCGAGTATGAGGGAGGAGAGGATCATTCATGCACCTTAGAATACCATAAGATTAATTAGTGCCAACTAACAAGGCAAGAAATCAAGGATATATATGATAGATATGTGGTGAGGGTCTAAACTCTAAACAATCAAGAAAAGCAATGAGAAAATAAAATAAATTTTTTTTAGGTTGCTTTTAGCGAGGAACCGTTCCTCGCTAAAAGTGTCGACTGGTCGGAATTTTTGGTCGACCGGTCGAGCAACCTACTGCCCAAAAGACACTTTTCTCGGACAAAGTTCGACCCGTGATCGACCGGTCGAACCACTTGCTATTATTGGGCCTTTTTTTAAGTGCAAACTTTCCCAATGAACAAGGGAACAAATTTAGTTCAATAACAACTAAAACAAAGCAAAATACAATCTAACAAACGCTCAATATCAACAATAACAAGCTTAGAATCAATTTAAGATATCACAACAACTATGCAAACGCACAAATATCAACAAAACAAACAAACTACACAAGAAAGTGCTAGAACCCGCTACCGGTTACCAAGAGATCAAAGATACACCTCAATGCCCGGCAAGCAACGACGCCATTGACTTAAACGCGAAACACGCATATAAAACGCAAGCATACGTTGTCGTCAAGATATGAAAAGTAGATTTAAGACCGGGGGGTTTGTCGTACCACGGAAATTTGGTGCCCCAAGATCCCACTAGGTAACAAGGTAATTAGCTAATCTAACACTAATGGAGGGACTAGAAATAGATATCTATGCATTGGATAAGTGGCATATGTGCATTGTGAATGTGTAGTGACCAATATTTGTGAGTGAGTGAATGACAAACAAGCCAGCAATGCAAGTTGTAACACCCTGACCCCAATCAATTTCAAAAAAAAAAATCCGAATTTAGGGGGAAATTTAAAGAACTTAATCCAAGTCACCGATTAAACTCACAAATCCACAGTAACTATTCAAAGAACCACAACTTCACAACGTCAGTACTCATTGCCCTATTCTGGGATTTTCGTCCAAATTTGCCTCTTTAGAATTTCAAGCATACCAAAACAATCTAATAATGTTCAAGGGATTGATTCAATGTCGAAAATGAACCAAAGTTGTCCAAAACCAGTACTGACTACAGTAAACCCGCACATGCCATAAACTCAAAAATACAAAATCTCCAAACTTAACCAAAATCGGAAACCAAGGGCACAAACATGTAGAGAACAATGAGGGGAAGAAGTTTGATACCTAACTTGTCGCCGTTCATGGCCTGAAACGCCGGAAATCGATGTGAAACCCGCCGGAAAAACCAAAGCTTTCTCTCTTTGATTCTCTCTCTATAGTCAACGATTTGACAAGCCAAGACCACAGACGAGCTCGCCTCACCGAGACAAAGCTATTGGTACCGGGATCGTCTGCCGACGTGGCCGAAATCGAAAAATCCCATCGGAGTTGCCGGAAGTTCTTCCCTTCGTTTCTCTCCCTACTGCCGTTGACTTGATGAGCTGCGACCACCCTTGGACTCGCCGTGTTGAGGCGAGAAAGATGAGATTGGTCTGGCGCCGTGAAACTGCCGGAGGAGGAGGGTGGTGATCGGAGAGGAGCGGTGAAGAGGAGAGAAGAAGTCGGGAAATCTCCCCCTCCTTCTAGATTGATCCAAATCTATATATACTCAAATCCGACGGTCCAGATCAAACGGTGATAGAGATCAACGGCTGAGATTGCACCGACTTAAGTTCTTTTCTTTTATAATTTATATATTTTTCAAACTTCCAAAAATCATAAAACTTAGATTCGGTATCCGAAAAATTTCCCAAAAATTCCCACGAAGTCATCGTGACATGTACTTTATTCTCGAGTCCTCAAATTGGAAATTTTATTTTATTTTTTAAAAAAAATCAAAAAGTTTCCCAAGTGCAAAACAATTGTCGAGCTCATATTCTTTTAATAATAATATTTTCTAAGCTACTTTTTTAAATTCTTCTCGGGGCTCACAATATGTATCTAAATATTTATTTCATTTTAAAAATTTCAGGGTATTACACAAGTAATTAAACTAAGCTAAGCAAGTAAGTGATGTAAATGAGGAAAGACTCAAATGATGAAGCGATTGGGGGCTTCGGGTCACTCTAGTCCATATCTGATGGACAAGCAAGCAAATGCATACACTCGTTGCTAACTTAACACTTTAGCAATATTTAACTAGTTTTTCAATAGAATATCAACTCCAGCATATTACCAAAACAAAGTCATAGATCACTTTTTGTTAAATGACTAGTTAAATTTAGCTTGTGAACCATCTATAGCTAAAACTTTTTTATGTCTAGCTAAATTTGTTTTTCTTTTCTTTGTATTTATTTATTTATTTTTCACAAGAACTATCAATTTTATTCAAAATTAGCGAAATTACACATAATGACCCTTCTCTTTGGGGCGTGACAAAAAGGAACCACTATCTAAGCAATTTTGCCTTCGACTATTAGTCATCGCACAATTAGAAAACAGAAAGTATACATCCTGAAACCGTTAAAATAATAAAAGGATCAACTTATGACCTATGGCTTCCTACTGCGCCTCTATATCTCAAAGACCAAAACTGTAGGATTCGGGTTCTGGTCCACCAACAATCAATTTTAACCCTAGGCCTAACCAAAGTGAAAAGCATCCGGCCCAATTCCACCAGGTTCAGAACCACCTATCTCAATCCCATTGCACCAAGGGAAACCTAGTGCACACAGACTATGACTCATCACAAAAATGAATCCACCGTCGTTAAGGTCAGAACCAACACTGCTAGAAGTAGGACCATCGTCGAAAAAAATAACCCCCACCCTAACCTTTGTGGCCAGTTGGTACATTGACCCAACTGAGAAACACCGCATCTAGACTGCCTTCTGCCATGAAAGCATCAAATCTGTTAGTATCATGAGTACACGATCATAAGCCAAAAATCATATTTGCCCGAACACCCCAAGTCAGGCGCCAGAGGAATGGAAGAGCAAGCTTATCCCAGCCAAAGCAAAGTGACTTAGAATGATCAGTCACCGAGACCCGAAAAAATGCCAAATTTGATCCCACAAGCACCATCAATTGGCTACCGCGAACAAAACCACCACTCTCAACATCCCCATACATCGAGTTTCCTTCTAAGTGTGAGCTAGCACCAGCTAAACAACTCAGCCGAGCCAACCTAAATGTCCTCCGGTCCAGAGCCACCAACCCAACTAATACCAACTACGCTTCCTTCTTGAAAGACCATCATCACAACCAAGGGCGGAGCTACATTCAAGTAAACCTAGGCTACAACCCAGGTAAGATTTATGGGAGAAAAAATTATTACCTGAAAATTAATTATTTTAGGTAAATTCCAATAATTTAAGCTTTTAGCCCACCCCATTTTACATATATTTAACTCATTGAGTTCAAGTTAGCCCACCCCTTCTAAAAATCTTGGCTCCGCCATTTATCACAATCGCCACCACCATCAAGAGGTCCTAGGTTTGATCGGATTGGCACCATCACCATTACCGTTACCATAACCATCACCATCACCAAACTAATAAGGAGAGTTCATAAAAAAAAAACTTTAGGTTATAGAAACTCATTGGAGTTTAGGGACAAAGGAGCGATCAAAAACACATAAATTAATCTTAAGCATGGAAAACACTCTAGTACGACGTTTGCGTTGTTCTACTAAATCCCTAAACTACAAGTCACCAATGTTAATATCAAAGTTTACTCTCCTTGCATTTAATGCATAAAGTCAAAGTTTTGCCAGATAGAAGAAGTATCAACCTTACCATACTTGTTTTTTTTTTTTGTCAAAGATCTTACCATACTTGCTTAATCATGCTAACATAAATTATATATACTTCCACCAAAATCAATTTTATAGAATTTGACATTGAACTTGTAAACTTCCTCATATATAAAACATATCTTCTTCTACACACTCAAGGACTGAAGAAACTTAGTAGTCACTCACTAGGATCCCATTCTGTACGTTGGCACTCGATCCTAGGCTCACATTCCAAATTTTCCAGATATTTGTATTTTAAATTCTTAATTACATATAATATAGTCCTTCTGGGTTGAAAACTACAATGATGTACATCACAAGCAAGCATTATATGCATGGGAAGCTCAATATATATATATATATATATATATATATATATATATATATATAGTTTCCTTCATGTGTGGACGTCCACATGTGAATTAAAATACGAACTTTCTTATTGCGAGTGTAAACTAATGATCAAAACCGTCTATATTTTAAGTCATCCTTCAAGGATAATTTTAATAAAAAAAAATTTCAAATTGGAAATTATTTAGCCATTTGATTATCACATTAATTGTTTTAACTTTATCTGACTGATTGTATTTGTCTGTAAACTATATAACGAACAGATGACCAAACAATCTCCAATTTGGCTAATTTTTTGCAAGGATAATTCTTGAAAATAAATCTAAACGATGAACGGTTCCGGTGATTGAATTATGTTGTCAATTGGTCGGGATGAAGAAGTTTGCATTTTAATTCACGTGTGGACGTCCACATGTGAAGGGACTGATATATATATATATATATATAGTCAAAGCTTAAATACATTAATTTTCTCTTCTTCTTCATTTAAACAAGTGGTCTGCCCTAGCCAAACCTGACCCGCGTGTCCACTGCATTCAAGAGTCAACTACTCAACTTCATATACAAATTAATTAAACTAGTTAATTCCTCTTGATTAATTGTTATCTGTGTGGAATGTCTACCAAAACTAATTAATAATTTCTCTACAATAATATCTCAAATGTATTAGCTGCAGAATACAACTGGCTTTCTGACTCGGAAGATTTAATTATTTCTCAGACCGAAATTTTTTTTAATTATTTCAATTTAATTAAGTCAAACAATGGAGGCAAGCTTCCTTGAAATTAATAATGCCACTTGTACCGTACCCATGAATAGCTAACCTAATGTATTTTCAACGCATGCATGTACATGTTACGTACGTGAATGTGTACGTCGAATAATTTCGAACCACGTGTATACAGTGGCATATATGCATGGATCCGCACGCCAGTTGAAGTTTATAGGTCAAAATTAACATATTAATTAGCATGCAAATGCTAAACTATTGGAGTTGACAGTTGATCATGAGCCTAATAAAACAAGTAATTAATAGTTAATTGATTAGTTTAGTTGAAGTGTGACAGAGGACACTTAATTTGAAAACAGCTAGCTAACTAAGTCACCTTATTATCTGTAAAGTTGAGAATGACGTGCACTGAAAGTGAGCATGTGAACTTGAATTTGTAAATTGATTAAGGTTTGTCTTAGGTGCGGACAAACCTTGCGTTTACAACGGTGTTGCTCGAACGATAGCACAAAACTATGCAAGAAGTTCAAAATGGAAGTGCTAAACTTAAGTCATGAATAAAAATTGTGAAGAACGATGACTTCAAAAGAAAATATATTTCGTTTTTGATATAACCAAATAACTCTTGAAGTCTCGATTAAACTATTTTCGTTGTTTTTTAAGTAACGATTTTCAAAGAAAAATTTAAAGAATGAGTAAGTTTGATTTTTTTTTTTTGGACGAGAGAAGGAATAAGTTTGATTGAGCTCAAGAAAAACAAAGGAAGGCATCGATTAGAATGTGGGTTCCATGCATTTGAGTGGTATCCAACCCTAAAGGTTATTTTCAATATATCACAGTGCATTGGATGATCGAAGAGAGGATGTATAGAAAAGGATGAATTGGATTTTGTCTCTCATCCCATCCCCTTGTGTCCCATTCACGAATAAAGAATAGAAAGAGACCATAAGAGAGCACAACCATATATTAATTAGTTAATGTTGAATGACCAATTTCGAGCAAGGGGGATTATGACACTAGCTATAATGTGGGATATGACATTATATATGACCCCATCATGAACCCTAAAAAAGTTGAAGACTTATCTATATATGAATTCAAAACAAATCAAGTCCACGACGTACTCCATGCAAATTGCAACGAAAACTTGGGCTACATTTGTTTAATTCTGTATTCTAGCAGCTATAACCAACCAAGTGGTTTTCCTCAAACCGGTGGTTTCCCATGGTTTTCGTTTTGGCTTTGGCCCATAGAATTCAACTTCTAGGTTTTGACGTATACCTACACTACAGATACGTATGAAATACGTACGTTGACATGCATTAATGATAGATCATGGCTTTGGTTCTTAAATCTGCAACATCTTCCCTCTTCCCGTCGATCGTAGAAACTTATACATCCATCTGCTATTAAAAAACGACCATGTATAAAATGAAACTTGTAGTTTGTATAAATTTGCCAAGGGCTATTCTTTGCCTGCTTAATCACGCATGCTTTAGTAATGATGTAGGACAAGAAATATATCAATTTAGCCCTAAAAGGATTAAAATAAATAAGCGGCGTAAAATCAAGAGCAGTGATTGAATGATTAGCAATTCATGGTTTATGAGGTTGTTAGCTTTTGGAATATTTAGAAAGTTGTAGTTTTTGGACTTTTCAGGTGACTCTCGCGAAAAGTCGGATCGATTTAGACTGGGAATCTGGATTGGCTTAACTTTGGGCTACAATGTCCGTTTTAGACGCACGATCCATTTCCGAAAAGGGAATCACAAGATCTACAAGACTCAATTTAGTGAGTTTCGTCAGATTTAGGCCTAATAAATTGATTTGTCAAATCCGATTCGACATTTAAGTTTTAGAAGATATTCTTTTTATTTTAGGATTTTATTTTCCTTTTAAGTTTAGATGTTTTCTTGTTTTAAAAGACTTTAGAATTCCTTGTTAGTTTATGTTTGGACTTTGATGCCTATATAAGCACCATCTATGTTTTGTATTATTCAGTTTATCATATCATCAAATTCAATAAAGTTTAGAGATTTTCTATACTTTCACTGGTCTTTACCAGTTTTATCTTTTTAGGATTTTGACGCTAGTCTTACCCATCTTATTTTGTGACCACTGCGTCAGTTGGTATCAGAGCGAGGATTCGCCCCGCCAGATGGCGAACGATAATGGCACGATTACAACACTCGACGACGCTAGTCGTGAGTTTACAATCTTGGGAGCAAGATGCGTGCAAATAACCAAAGACTTGACAATCTTTTGGACTTATTGCAGCGTGTCAATGATGAGATACGAGCCGTAGGATTTGCCCGAGGTCAACCCCATCTATGTGCAAAAGATAAAGATTACGAGGAAGAAGCCTCACAAAGAAGAATAGGGCCCACCAAACAAATATCAAACAGACGCCATGAAGACTTTTACGAGATGAAGGCCGACATATCTTTCTTTGATGAATACCTACAACTTGAAAATTTCATAGATTTGGTTTTGGAGGTTGAGAGATTTTTCATTCTAATGGAGGTCCCAGAGAATAAGCAAGTCAAGACAATTTCTCAGAAGCTAAAGAGTACTGCAAGCATTGGTAAAGTTAACCCCTCCAAACTCTTCTCAGGTATAACGTCTGAAGCAAATTTTCATCTTTTCGGCAGTTCCTTATAAGAATAACCGTACGATGTGAGTGTTTCCCCAGTTTAAGTTTCAGATGTTTGATCAGATATTATTAATTTTAGATTTCGCATATGTATTTTCATATGATTATTTATCGATTTTATCGTACTCAGGCACAAAGGTGTATTCTTCATTATGAATTAGATTTTTGAAGGAAGGATTATTTTATTAGCTTATGGCTTTTAGAAGAGGATATCAGATTTATTATGAGCTGACATTTTCTTTCAGTATGATTTTTTTTCCTCGCTCTTATGTTTTCAGATTTTCAGAGTTGTTTTGCATCAGATTACAGAAATTGTGATGATTTAAAAGATTTTATGAAATATATTAATTCAGCTGAATTGCATGTATGATTTGAGAAAAAGAAAGAAATAGAAAGACGTTACATGATCTAATTTGTAAATTCTTTATTTTTGTCCACTCACTCTAACGTTTTCGAAAAGCTTTTTCCTGGGCCATTCGGTTTTACGTTGCCCAGTTTGCAGATTAGTTGAGGTCGAGCTACACCACACAGTCGAGGCATAGTGTTCCACCGCTTTCTCAGTTTTGATAGTAGGATTCTCGTCCTTCCTACTTTTATGTATCGTTGTTCGGTTGTATATTTAAATCATAAAATCTCGCAATATCACTTTCTCTTGCCTCAAATAAATTCACAAATATTCCTTTAAATTTAAAAATCAATGGAAGAACTAAACTTTATACTCAAGATGCTAAGCTCATAAAACATAACTTAAATCTCATAAATTATTAATTCTTGCAATTATCTCGAGCCTCAACAATTTAAATCATGCCACGGTTAAATCCGCAAAAGAAATATATAACTCAAATATTTAATGCAGAAAATAAAAACTCATGCTCGAGACTCATAACTAGAAATCAATATTATAACGTGAAACGAAAGCGAGAAATAGATACTTTAGAAAAAAAATAGAATTGCATGCTTATTAAATTTTAAAACAAAAGTCCACTTACAAATAATCGGCTAAGCCTCACGCCTAGCACAATCCTCTTAGATTGATGGCTCGACTCGTCCTCTTGAACAAAACGAATTACGCTAAAGATTAGTTCGACGAACGAGCGATTAATTAGAAAATTAACGAATTAACTCGATTAGGGTTCCCATTGGGAATCCTTGTTTCCTTAATTTCACCAACGAATTTCGAAACCCAAATTCCTCAACATCTTACGTCTCAACAATTGCAACATAATTTCCAACTTAACTAAACTCCACAATCGAAATATCGGATTTCGATTCCAACATTAATCCAACCTAACAATAATTGAATTTAATCTTGAACTTCCAAAAATGATTTCATCACATGGTTAATTCTAGCAACCTAACAACATAATCAAAAATGGTGATGATCCAACAGTAGGATCATCACTAATCTAACGGTCCAAATGATGTGATTCTCCGATCATTAACCAAACGATGGAATTTTGCAAAACGAAGTTCACCATCATGTTCCGATAGTCGAACACAGTTGAAGGGACGAAAAGGATCGCCCAGGAGGTCGGACCCGCCACCAGTGGCGGTAGCCGCGGTGGCTTCGCCGTTGATCTCCTCCGATGGTCCTGAAATTTTACCAGTATGTTCACAACAACACAATAATCAAGTTTCTTAACTATCTCGAAGATCAATTTGGTCTTGGTTGGCCGAAATTTGCCTTGAAAGCCGATGGTAACCACATTTTCTTTTCCTCGATTCTCCTCCGTCCGGAATCCGATTGAGGTGAGACCAGCGACAATGAGTTTATGGTGATGAGGGCTTCAAAGCCTAGTAAGGTTTCCAACCCTAATTCAGCCGGAAACGCCGCTGGCAAGGAAGAGAAGTTTTGATAGTTTTCGCGAGTTTTGGATAGTTTTCTCTCCTAGATTTCTCCTCCTACACCAAAAATCGATGCATAAAATCAGTATATGGTTGAAGAGGATGAAGATACGAAAATTTTGGGACCAATTTTTCACCTTGGGGTGGTCGGATCGGCGAGAAATCGCCGATCAAAGTCAATTAAAACACTGACGGGGAAGGGGTGCTGCGCGCAGAGAGAGAGAGAGAGAGAGAGAGAGAGAGAGAGAGAGAGAGAGAATGAGTTTTTTGAAAATGGAAACTTCCAAATTTGGAAGTTTCCTAAGTAGTCCCTTGCCAAAAATAAAAATTCGACTTCCGACGACGATAACTTCTTCATACAAACTCCCATTTCCTTATAAGGTGTCATCCCAATTCTAGAATGAAGACTATTGTTGTACGCAAACTCCATCAATCATCCCAACTTCCCTTGAACTGTAGGACACACGTTCTCAACATGTCTTCCAAATTCTGAATAGTTCTCTCCTACTGTACGTCCATCTGTCTGGAGATGAAAAGCAGTGCTAATCGAGTTCCCATTTTAATTGAGTGTCAAAAGAAAAAAAAAAGATAAATAAAGATTATGATCGATGAGTGGGATGTATATAACAAATCTTGTAAGTTGAAGATGGACATGCAAATATGGTTTAAGTCTTCTATATCTGGATATGACCAAGACCAACTCAGATTAAGTCGATGTTGATTACCCAAGGTTCAGGACTTCTATATCTGCATATCAAGGTTATATATATATATAATGATTCTCAGGTGTGGAGGTCCTAAACTTTATAAAGTGCAGAGTTTTGATCTCAGCCGTCAGATCCGTTTAAATGATTTGATCTGACGGCTGAGATCAAAACTCCGCACCTTATAATGTAAGATCCACTTTAGTGGAAAAACCATGTATATATACAGTCACTTTCACGTGTGGACGTCCACATTGTATTAAAATGTGAACATTCTCATTCCGACCAATTGGCAACATAACTCAATCATCTAAAACCGCTCATCGTTAAGATTTATTTTTAAGAATTATCATTGCAAAAAATCAGCCAAATTGGAGATTGTTTGGTCATCTGTTCGTTGTATAGTTTACAGACAAATACAGTCCGTCAAATAAAGCTGAAACGATGAATGTGGTAATCAAATGGCTAAATAATTTTTAATTTGAATTTTTTTATTTATCAAAATGATCCTTAAATGAGGACCTAAAATATGGATGGTTCTAATCATTAGCTTGCACGTCGGAATAAAGATGTTTACATTTTAATACAATATAGACGTCCACACGTGAAGAAGATTGATATATATATATATATATATATATATATATATATATATATATATATAATGATTTTCAGGTAAGGAGATCATTACTTTTTTAAGTTAAGGAGTTTTGATTTCAACCGTTAGATCAAAACAGATGTGGGACCCAACTATCAGAAATGTTTTAAATGATTTGCTTTGACGGCTGAGATCAAAACTCCTTAACTTAAAAAAGTAAGGAGCTCCTTAGCAGAGAAGACCTATATATATATATATATAATTATATATATATATAATTATTTTTAGGTGCATAAGTCTTTTAAGGAGAGAGAGAGAAAGAGGTTTTTCTAGGTTACTTTTAAGAAGTTTTGCATATATATATATATATAATTATTTTTACGTGCATAAGTCTTTTTTTTTTTTTTGGAAAATACGTGCATAAGTCTTTTAAGGTAAGAGAGAGAGAGAGAGGTTTCTCTATGTTACTTTTAAGAAGTTTTGCATATTTTACTAATACAAAGTATTTCGTCTAGTAATTGGATATAGTACATATCCACAGTAAAGAGTGACGCCATATGAAGAAAATGATTCTTAGCTAGTTAAATTGGATAGTGAATCACTAGCTAGTTGGGCATCTGGTCAATATATGAATATACTAATCATTTACAATAGTGCTGCAATTTGATACTTGACCTTTCGTGGTGCTAAAGATTACAATCTGATCTTCCCCCACAGTCGTTTTGTCCCTTTGTTTTGTTTGGTTTCATCCTATATGAGTTGTGCATCTTGGATGAGTTTGTGGGTGGGGTTTCACTTGCCCTTGCCATAATTATTATATGCATGCATGGTGGCAACTAATTGTAACATATACGCATGCAACTGGTTTAAAAAGGAAAGCTCACGATGATGTCAAAATCTTCAAAAAGATTTGAGACCTTTTTCGATTTTGTTGTGGTAGAATATCACACGTACAGTCCTCCTTCCATGGAGAGAAAAGAGAATCCTGTACGTCTTTTTGATAAACCCTAATTGATAATTTGGCAATTGGAAGTCCTAAAAGTGAAATCCAACAGTTCTTTTTGGAGATGGAGATAGAATATACACCCTATATATGAAAGGTGAATGTCCACTTCAAATAATGTCACATTGGTCGACCTGCTAGTGGACTCTCTCTCTCTCTCTCTCTCTTTGGAATTTGGATTAATAATACGAATGATAGCTGGAACCAAGTACTCTTTCTTAAAAGGAAAAAGAAGCCAAATATATAATCCAATTCAGATGATCCAAAATTGACTTGCCACATCCAACTGACTCTTTTTTTAAGCCTTCAAAGACTTGAAAGCGATGTGGGATGCAACAATTTGTGGATTTATGACATGACTATAGTGGTATTACATGACTAGCAAATAGTATGTGCATGCTAGCAACGATCGAAGAGATGCAAATCTACATGTACTACGTACCGAATCTATAAACTTATCAGTCAGCCTACAGTTAACAAGATTAACAAAAACTTGACAAAAAATAATAATAAGATCAACAGTGTTGTAAGACCCATTATGGGGTGGCTGTCCAGTAAACTAACATTCATACGTATAAGATACAAGAACTGGACTACATACATTGCGCAAAACTTTTGATATTTCTCCTATTTACTCCATAAGGGTTACACTACTTATGAGAGAACATAAATTGTATAGTTAGTGGGGTTAGTGGTGATAGTGGGGAAACTAAAAAGTTTTTCCTTATTATTGTATACCATGAATACACCTCAATTTCTCCACTATATAAAGAGGTTGATGCATCACCATTTCACATACCATAACACCACAACATCAAACATCAATCGAACCATTCTATACTTCTCTCTCTCGTTTTTCTATCTTTCTTACTTGAGTTAATAGGCGACTCACAACACGTTATTAACACGCTCCAAGATTGAAGAACAAGAAAGAAGAACGACGAATATCATCACCAAATTCGAAGGAAGCAACCCAAATTCGTTGGATTTTTTCTCTTGACTCGTGGAACCATAATTTTTTTTTTTAGGTGCATATTTCTCAAGTAAGTTATGTTTTTTTTATTTTATTTTTACTATCCTCAGAAAATAGGGAACCATAACAATTGAGCATGTACCCTAATCTTAGGTAAAGAGAAATTGTAATTTGGATTGCATACGCTTTACTTATTATTTCGTTGATTACTTGATCACTAAATCGAAAAAATAAAAGCATGTCAAATGGTACACATGATACATATATCTCCACATTAAGTCACGAAATGTTATGAATTTTCCACGACTAGGGTCACCTAGTCAGCTGCGATGTCTAGGCAAAGTTCAGAGAATACTGACACTATTCCGAATGAGGTTCGGTACTAAGTTAGTCTCGCTCTACCAAAAACCTTAACCTATCTTACCTGGTCGTATTCAATTGGAGCTACCGAAAGGGTTGAGTAAATAAATTTTCATTCTAAAATTGTTTATTTTCTCGCAATTATGTGATATAAATTATATATATGTTTGCCAAATGATGACCAGAAGATTTCATCTATATCAACCTGTCGATTTCGATATAAATCCATGAGAATTTTAATTCTCACAAAACCATGAATACATGTTTCGAACCAGAAGATTTTTGAAATTGAACTTATGTTCACATGTCTAATCCGTAAATATTATCATGAACATATAAACCAGTTGATTTATATGATACACTGATCCAGTTTCTCCTGTTGTAGAAACTATGTCGATCAAACTTGACTTCCCGCTCTTGGACGTCGATGGCGAGAACTCTCTAGACTGTTCCCAGAACATCCAAAACCACTTAGACGCTCAAGGCTTGCTGTACGTCATATATGAGGAGGACAATCGAAAGATTCCTGTTACGCGAGACATGAATGCTAAGGCGATGATCTTGTTTCGCCACCACATGTCGGATTCAATAAAATCTGAGTTCGTGGTCATCACCTAACCAAAGGAGCTGTGGAACTCTATCAAAAATTGCTTTGACCATCATAAAACCATCTGGCAGCCAGAAGCTCGCCATAATTGGCTTAACCTGCACTTCCAGGACTTCAAAACTGTTACTGTATATAACGCGGAAGTCTGCAGGATCCGTGCTCTTCTTCGGTACTATGGCGATCAGTTGATTGACAATGACCTATGGGAGAAGACCTACACCACCTTTCCTAGCTCGGATAACCTACTCCAGAAGCAGTACCGTCAATCCAAGTTCACCAAATTTTTCGAGCTTATCACCCAGTTGCTGCTGGACGAGAAAAATAGTCTTATCTTGATGAGGAACAACAACTCTCGCCCCACTGGTGCAAAGAAAATTCCATTGCCAGAGGCTAATGCTGCTCGTGGACCTCGTCTATGACATGAGAACCGAGACATTGGTCAGTCGTCTCGTCAACCTCGGAACCACCTCGTGCCTCGTGCTTGCCCGACCAGGCGAGTTAAGCCCCAAGGAAACCGAGACAGACAAGAGAAAGGAACAACAATAGGGCCGGTCGTCCCCAAGCAAGAGACAATGCTCCCGAGCCCAATCTCTGATATCGTTGTGGTGGTACGGATCATTGGCAACAAACTTACTGTGCTTCTGCACAACAAGTTCAAATCTATCATCGTGGAAAAAAGTCTGACACTAATGTGGTTGAAATAACTCCGGAGGTAACTCTTGAGGCAGCTGACTTTGTCGCTGAAATGGATTTGGATTAGTATGCTTTTCAGTTTTCATAATAATTGGGTCTAGACGTAGCCCATCCAAATATGTTTATGCTTTTCTTTTGGATTATGATTTTGTTTATGAATAATATTTTCAACGTTTCTTGAAATAATTTAAAGTATTTTTGAGCAAATTCCTTTGACATTGTGACCGACTTTAAATTATTCTACTATTAGGCATGGGTAGTGGGGCAATAGATTATCTGGCTGATAGTGGTATCACTCACACTATCTTACGAGATCAAAAGTATTTCATCAACTTCACGCCTAAAATAACCTCAGTGGCAACGAATCTGGGCCCGTCGACCCTAATCGAAGGCTTTGGCAAACCCCAATTCGCATTGTCCAATGGTACTCCTATGACCATATATGAGGTCATATACTCTCCGAGGTCCAGTCGAACCTTACTGAGTTTTAAGGATATTCGAGTAAACGAATATCATGTTAAAACCGCTCATGAAAATGGTATGGATTTTCTTTACATGACCTTCACTAAATACGGCCAAAAACGTATCTTCAAGAAATTGAGATGTCTTTCAAGTGGTCTTTATATTACCACAATACACTTGATTGAAAATAACCTTATCATTCGCCGGGCGTCGATTGATGAGAGCACTTATATGTTGTGGGATGACCGTCTGAGACATCTGGGTCGTAATACGATGCTTAAAACTACGAATTCATCACACGGGCATCCTCTTGGAGGAAAGAATTTCGTGATAAATCCGAAAAACTCATGCCAAGTTTGCTCTATTGGAAAGACAAATCTCAAACCAATTCGTGTAAAGCCCACCAAACCAGTTTTGAAGTTCCTTGAGAGAAGCCAAGGTGATATTTGTAGACCTATCCAACCAACCTGCGGACCATTTAAATATTTCATGGTTCTGGTTGATGCATCAACAAGATGGTCAAAAGTTTGTTTATTGTCCACAAGAAATGCAACATTTCCTAAACTTCTACCCAGATCATTAAGTTGAGGGCCCATCATCTAGATTATCCTATTAAGTCCATTCGACTGGGTAATGTCATGGAGTTTACATCGAAAAGTTTCGATGATTATTGCCTGACTTTGAGAATTGAAATTGAACATCCAGTCGCTTATATTCATTCCCAAAATGGCCTTGCATAAGCTTTCATTAAGCGATTGCTGATTGCACGAACTTTGGTAATGCGCATCAAACTTCTTGTTTATGCGTGGGGATATGCTATTTGTCATGTTGCTGTATTGGTTTGTCTGAGGCCTATGGGCGCATGAAAATGTACATTCGGAACCAGGTCTCCGAGTAAGGCAAAACGGTTCCGATGACCTTACGGGTGTCGATTTCCTATCCTCGGCCTCGAGCTTAAGCATACAGATTGTCTTAAGGACCTTACAAGAGGATTAGTTGGAACAAGATCTATATCCATGAGGACAGAAGGTTACGGTCTCATTGAGCCGTAAGCTTCAGGTTCGGTACCGATAGCTATGAACCGTAAGCTGGGCGACATAAGTATTCCTGATACGTATGATTCGCATATCTTATGATTCACGTAACCTTCAGTTAGGAATCCTTTATGATTCACATCCCGATACGTATATGATAGGAGCATAATATGTGACTTTTATAATCTTAATTCTTATATTATTTTGGCTAGTTTTCTATTTCTTCTTAGTTATTTATTTGATTTCTCATATTTTGTAGGTTTCGGAATCAAAGATGAGGAAGTTGGCTTAAATCATGATTAAAAGGAGAAATTCTAATTGCTTGAGGAAACCTTGATGGGCTAAGAAGACTGGAGCATCCATAATTCTATTTATCGGGCTTTTCCTTGGATTTAATGAGTCCATGACCTAAAAGGAAGCATCTAGGGTTGAGAGATCAATATAAAAGGAATTTTATTTCCCTCGGAGAGGAACTTTTGGCCGAGAGAGAATTTATTCTCCATATTTTTGTACCTAGCCATGTTTGGCTGAATTTTCCAATAGTTAGGGCTAGATTGAAGCCCTAGACATGATTATTTGATGTTTTGATTTTGGATTAATTAAGTGTTGTTTTCCGGATGATAATGGTTTCATTGTTCATAAACCCTAAATTCTTTTATGTGTTTCTTTGATTGATCACCTTAGGAGCATGTATTAGGATTGACCTGCCATAAGCATGTGCGTGATGACCAGTATCATCATGTGTTTAATTTGTGGTGCGACGAGTATTGCGGTATTCGTATGAAATCGTTTCTAGGATACTTAGGATACATACCATGTTCTAAGATTCTTGCTATGTTCATATTCTCTTAAATCTTAATGATCTCTTATGTGTTAGCTTAAGCACATACCAAGCAGGGCTGCATGTTAGGGAATAAGTTATGACATTCATACCAAATGCTTAACATACTAAGTAAGAGAGAATGAATACAGACTGCATCCATATACCAAGGACTTTTCGTGAGCATAGTCATCCATGGAATTCAAAGTCTTGTTAATCTAATTCACAACATTGATATGATTGTTTAGTGGTGAATTTCGAAACCCTAGCTTCTCCATCTCATTGATTTACAACTTCAATCAATTCTTGTTTTCTATTTTCGTCAGTTTTACTATTATGTATTCCCTTTAGTGTTAAAAATACCAAATCATCTCAGAAAATTCTATAATTTTGTCAGTAATTAGTTTCGTATGTCTAGTTTACTGTGTTAAAATTTCAGGTCGTTTAGAGTAGTTTAGGGTCGTCTGCCGTCAGATCTTTCTGACTGGACAGTTTAGGTTTTATTTTGTTTTGAGTCGTTGTAGATGCAATTAAATACCAATCTTCAGCGGGTTTGATCCCTACTTTCCCATACTATCTTCGACTATATTCACCTTCGTAGGGTAATTAATAAGTTTTGATTGTACACCTCAATTGGTGTGTGAAAACACCTTTATACGTATCTTAAGGACTTATGACAACCAATATATTTGGTAGAGTGGTAAGGAAGGATGTCTCTAGATATATCTTTGGGAATCCTTTATCACTAAAGAATTACACATTGAATCTGATATGGATTCTCTTTCCCGATTTTATTTGGGTTAGGATTCTCTTTATGCATTCATTGTGAAAAACCTCTTCCTCAATCTCGTATATATGAAGAGATCATCTCTCTCCACAGGTAACATACTCTTCTGTTCTACAATCAGCCTACTGCTTGTATTGTTTACTAACTTGATCGTCAAAGGGTCTTATCCGGTGCTACACCAGGTAAGCTTTGTTTGTAGGTATTCGTTTAATCCAAAAACACCTTGTGAAGTTCAGGCTCTCACAAATTAATGCTTTCATTGAGAGTTGAACTCAAGGATAGTTTCTTACTAATGAATACCAATTCCTGAAGAATCATGTCACAAAGTCGAGATGCAAAACCGCCTTGGACTAAACCCCACTGTCAACACCCATACCATCCACTCAACAATCCGATTTAACTGGATTGGGTTCAACCAGCCCGTCAGGACCTCCATTGTTTACCCCCGGATCAACGACCTCGTCTCGGGATCTTGCTCGAAACCTGGATGAAGTCTTCGATGAGGAACGGGTGGATGATACAGATTCTGCACCAGAGCAGCAGCATGCACTGTTTAAGGTTAACCAAAATGCCCTAAAGGGGAGGATGAATGCCCTCTTCCAGAAAGTTACGAAGATGGAGACGACAATACAACACATCCAAACGTCCATCGGAACTCTCTTAGAGCTCTTCACCAACCGGATCGGCCTGACGCGTGAGGACGCAGGACGTTGGGCTCGGGCATCACGGACACGCCAATACTCGAGGCACGATGGAAGGATTCGATCCTCCCAGGGGAAGAACCAATGTACAAGCAGCTGAAATTCCTCGGAACCAGGAACGCGACCCTCAAATTAACCCGTCTCCTAACCATGACCATGGAAGGAGAAACAGTAGGAACCATGGGGAGCAAAGATTGTCTCCATCTACAAGAGACCGGAACGGCGAAGATAATGTCCTGACGACGATGTCGCGATTCAACAGAGAACTTGAGAAGCTTAAACAAGCAAATCGAGATTCTATTGACAAAAGAACTGCTGAGCAAGTATATCAGGTATCCAGAAGCCCTATGACTCTGCATATATTAGACGCGGAACCATCGAAAAAATGGAGCATGCCATGCTTTGAAAAGTTTCGAGGAGACACAGACCCTTACGCCTATGTAAGGTCCTACAAGGGATCAATGGTGGCATGGGAGAACAACGAGAGGTGGCTATGCAGGATGTTCAGTGCAAGCACTAAAGTGGTTCCAAGACCTTCCGGAAGAATCCATTGGGGACTTCCACACACTGGTAGCTCTGTTCTTCAAGAGATATGCAAGCAATGGAGTTGAAATCAAAGACCTGGATTACATGTATACCTTGAGCCTCAAGAAGAATTAGTCGCTCAAGGAATACGTCAAAAAGTTCAGAGATGAGACTGCAAAAGTAGAGGACCTGGACAACCGCTCTGTAGCAATTGCCTTAAAAAATGGACTTCCTAGGGACTCAACACTCTATGGAAGCTTAGTTATGAAGGAACGTGCAACTCTGGCCGACTCTTATGCAGCGGCCCTGAGGCACGCCAAGTTGCACGATGCTAAGAGGACGGAAGACGAGAGAAACGCCAAGGCAGAACCCGGTCGAACCAGCCGAGCAAAAGATGCTGCCGTCGGCTGTCAAGTCCGTCGAACTTCCCAAGAAACGAGGAAGGATGACCTGTTCCAAGGATGTTCAACCCCGGAAGAGGAAAACTCCAGTGAAACCCGTTTTGCCACACAAGATCATTAAGGATTATAGAGATGTATTATAGGAGCGTGTTCCGGACGAAACACCAATTCCTCCCCATACTGAGAATCTCAAAATATTTGTCAATCATGCTAGCTTAGAAGATATATTGAAGTGAAACGAAACTATCATCGATGATGTGTTCATATATACAATGGCCGCTGACATTATTAGCAATGATGATATGGAACCACGTACCGTTGTTGAATGTCAACGAAGAATGAACTGGCCTAAATGGAAACAAGCAATCCAGGTCGAATTGGATTCCTTAGCGAAATGAAGTGTGTTCGGATCAGTCGCTCCAACACCGCCCAACGTTAAACCAGTTGATCATAAATGAGGTTTTCGTAAGGAAGCGTAATGAGAATAATGATATTGTTCGATATAAAGCTCGCCTAGTGGCACAAAGCTTCTCTCAACTCCCTGGAATTGATTACGAGGAGACTTATTATCCCGTAATGAACGTTATAACGTTCACTACTTAATCAGTTTAGTAGTTTCCGAAAAACTGGATATGCAGCTCATAGATGTGGTCACAACTTATCTCTATGGGGATCTAGACACAGAGGTATATATGATAGTCCCTGACGAACTTAAGTTGCCCGAATCAAGTAGTTCCCGACCGCGGAACACGTTCTAGATTAAACTAAGACGTTCACTAAATGGATTAAAATAATCCGGACGGATGTAGTACAACCGTCTAAGTGAATACTTGATCGGCTTGGGATACGTGAATAACAAACTATGCCCTTGTGTGTTTATTAAGAAATCCATTTCAGGATATGCTATTATCGCAGTCTATGTAGATAATATGAATCTCATAGGAACCTCGAAAGAGTTTATTGAAACTGCTGAATTTCTGAAGAAGGAATTCGAGATGAAGGATCTTGGGAAGACATAGTATTATCTTGGCCTGCAGATCGAGCATCGTAAAGATGGAATCCTAGTACATCAGTCAAACTACACCCAGAAGGTGTTGAGACGTTTTAGTCATCATGACGTTAAGTCGTCACCTACTCCCATGATCGTTCGAACTTTAGACATTAACAAGGACTCATTCTGTCCTAACTCCTAAGGGAGACGATTTAGAGATATTGAGTCCTGAGTGTTCATATCTGGGTGTAATAGGCGTATTATTGTACTTGACCCAATGTACTAGACCAGACATCTCGTTTGCTGTGAATTATTTAGCTCGACACAGCACCGCGCCAACACGCCACCACTGGAGTGACATCAAAGACATTTTCCGTTACCTTAAAGGTACTATGGATATGGGCATGTTCTATCCCTACGCGTCATCGAGTGGATCCAACATCGAAATAATGCGCCCTTGTTGGTTACGCCAATGCTGGTTACTTATCAGACCCGCATAAGGGACGTTCTCAATCTGGTTATGTCTTTACCATTGGAAATACGACGATATCCTGGAGGTCTCGAAAACATACCCTAGTACCTACTTCGACAAACCACTCTGAACTACTCGCTCTCTACGAGGCGACTATAGAGTGTGTAACCTCATAGAACGGGAATTCCCAATCTTCCATCATTATTCTTAATTACGTGCCGCTTCTTTCTTTTTACCATTTTTAGGTTAAATTGACTCCATTCTTGTCCTACATCAGTATTATTCTCCCTCACACACACATATACACGAGTGAGATTTGTACTCTGAACCTTCATATCGTTAACTTTACTCAAAGCTATGGACCAAAGCTTATATATAACTTTAAAAATAAAAAATAAAAACCAAAATAGATTCTGAAATGAAGAGATAGAAAGAGTAAAGACTATGGTATGTTAACATTTGGGGTCGGCTATGGTACAGTGATGTATGTTATACCTTCATTTACAATTTAATAGAATTAAAAATTATATTTAATTGAACCAAAATTACTACATTGACGACAAAGTTACCATATTCATTTTACACTATTTACATACAATTGAACCAAAATTACAACTTTGACACCAAATTATTCACAAACTTCTAACAAGGTCGTAGATGGAGTAATTACCTCTAATAGAACTAAGATTATATAAAAAAGATTCTCGTTACCACAAGGACAACAAATTTTATTGTTATATATGTAAGTAGATGTATGACAAACATTTCAGTACTGTAGAAGTTTCCGTTAAGATTTCTCATATATGTTCTGTTTCATATAATATTTTACGACTTAACGAAACATGTTATTACTTCAACAACTTATATGGTAATTATGAAAAAATCTTCGTTTAAGGTAAATAAGATTCTTATTCTTTGGTACGTTCTCGTTTGAATAATTTCCGTACTAGATAACAAACTTTCCATAAGCAGATGTATCCGCCGTATAAATACCAATCAAGCAAGTAATCTATCTTCTATTATATAAAGCGAAGAGTGAAGTTTTTTGGTGTCCTTGGTAGTCCCTTTTTTTTGAACTCCCAAAAATGCCCCTCCTTGCCTGTTGAATTACGGAGCTACCATCCCCCCTCTCTCTCTACCCCCGCGACCTCTCTCTGTCCTCTCCTCGGCGCCGCCGTCAATCACGGCCACACACCACAAAGTTTATATCAATGTGTAGAGCGCAACCCAAAGATAAAGTTATGTAACTACATCGAGGTCCGATTCGAAGTGGATCAAGAGATATCGACGGCGGAAGTTCCGAAACCATAAAAATCAACGGCGTCGATTCTCCGCGTACGGTTGTCGACGTTGAAAACCGAGGGTACCAGGAGGTTGCTGAGATGGAGGGCTTGAAAACCCAAGTGGTTTGGAGGATCAGAAGTGACCGGAAGAGGCGGTGCCTTATGGTTGCAGAGGGAGAGGAGAGAGAGTCACGTGGAGAGAGAGAGGAAGAGAACGAGAAAAAAAAAAAAAAAAAAGAGAGGCTGATTTGACGAAATTGTCCCTCAAATATTTTCTTTAATTCTTAACCTTCCGAAATTCATAATAAATAGCTCCGCTGTCCGAAAAATATTCTGAAAATTCATACGAACTCATCATGATGTGTACGTTATTTTCGAGTTCTCAAATTAGACTTACGATTTAAAAAAAATAATCGAGATTACGAATCTTTAGAGAGAGAGAAATATCCCGAAAATTCATACGAACTCATCATGATGTGTACGTTATTTTCGAGTTCTCAAATTGGACTTACGAGTTAAAAAAAATAATCGAGATTACAAATCTGAGAGAGAGAGAGAGAGAGAGAGAGAGAGAGAGAGAGAGAGAGAGAGAGAGAGAGAGAGAGAGAGAGAGAGAGAGAGAGAGAGAGAGAGAGAGAGAGAGAGAGAGAGAGAGAGAGAGAGAGAGAGAGAGAGAGAGAGAGAGCAATATATTTTTTTCGGCTGAAAAAGAAAAATATTTTCGGATGATTGAAAAAAATACACTTGATTTATAAGTAGTAGAGATCGATTTTAATTCTACCATGCATTCACCACAATTCCTTTTACCCCACATTTATCTACTATTTATACATATGTGCTTTCATCGACTAATTCTAACTGTGATTTAAAAAATAATAATCTACAATGTATTCGAAAAACAAAACTTATGTGTGAATTATATTAATCGGGAATTAAATGATAAGCACAATGTACAATGGTGTTTTCTAAATGACCAACAAACTCATGTGTTTTAAGTTGGATTATGATGATTTGTCAAAATGATTTTAGTCAGTAATTATGCAAGAGAATACTACTCGACCAATATATATTTTACACATTACCACATAGTAAATGACTATCAGCTGCAAGTAAAATTTACTGTTTAATTATAGATATGTACACATGGATTAGACAACCTAATGTCGATTTTGTTTTTGTTTAAAACATAAGGAAATTCGAAAAAACAAAGCGAGAAAAATTCTTACACAACCGCGGTTTTTCGCACGCGCAGGAAGGCTAGTATACATAAAGCATTAAAGTGGCCTTACTTTGCTAGTGACGCGTGGATATATGACATATATGCATGCAGATAGCAGCTAAGACTGACATTAATAATTTCTCCCTTCTGTTTCTCTGCTTCTGTGTGTGGTTCATCGATGGCAACTGAATTTGTCTGCTTTGTGGGCCTAAATGATGACGCATCATCATCCTCATCATTTGGCTAGCCAGCCATTCTCCTACTTTTTCCTTCATTGAATAAAGCTAAAAGCTGCATCCATCAGTTTTGACTTCATCTTTCAATAATTCCATGCAGCCAATTTACGAGGACTTGTATCATTGTGTTGATACAGTACACCTGCTAGGTCACCCTTATCTTCTGGAATGATGGCAACTAACTGAGCGGCCGTTTTGCATGCATGTAGATAGAGCCAGCCGCCTTCATCGTTCCTTGTTTTTCTCAAGTGAGATCAGAGAGAGAAGTGGATCGGATCAGATCAGATCAGCTCAGGTCCAGTCAAGTCAGAGCAGAGCTCTGAGCTCTAACTCTGGAGCATTATTTTAAGGGTACGTCGACCTTGCCCCTTGGGATGGTTAATGAGCTGAAATGAGGTCAACCGATGGAATTAATCTTCACTACCTGGCTAGAATTGCACGTACGATAGCTCACTGCGGAGCCTACGCGTAGTTTACTCGCTTCACGATGAGCATGAGAAAAACACACTAGCTAGATCGAGTTTATTTCCATCTTGATCGGCGAGAATGTGTTAGCTAGTACTGTACATATTTTGTATCAGTGGTGAGAGACTGAGAGAAACCACTCTCTTCGATCAGGTTTCTATTTTGCCTTTTCTATGCGGGTGAGAAGTCAAGATTCTAATATGAACATTTTATTTATAAAATGGTAGATTAATTGATGCTATAACTGTATAATATGGATGGTTTCAATTCTTCTTTTTTCTTGTAGAAAGAAATTCTTTTCCTCATTCTTAGACCTCAAATACGTAAAACAAAAGAGGTCAAGGTCATACCAAAATAATCTGAGTCATATCTCCTAATCATATGTTAAAATAAGAAATTCATGATCAGCTCTAAATTTAAGAGAAAAAAAAACACTAAAACTAAATTTTTTTAGAAGAAACGATAATTTTTATCCTCACCTCAGTCATCCTTAGATGCCAGTGAGATTCGAACATGTGAGCTCCACAATGTTAATTTTAATTTATCAATAATCAACATGTCACAACTCACCGACACTAAAACCATATTTATTCGATTTCAACTAAAAATTGTAAGTTCAAGGGTAGCTTACCATGAAGTACTTAATCATCTAATGACAAAAAAAAAACAATCTTGATGAAAAATCAATCATATTATGTTATGAAAAAAAAAAGAATTTAGAATAATTTGTTTTAGCATATTTATTTGCACATACATTATTACTTTTTTGTTACATTGGATGAGATTGAACTCCTAATCGACCTAGTCTAATCCTAACTATCATCTAAAGGAAAACTCTAGTTATCAATTCTACTTAATTATCAATATATTGATAGACTAAGAGAAAAAAAATATAAAAATAAAAATAGATTAAAAACATCATAAAAACAATTTAAGTACATGTACCTATATCATAGGGTGTTGTAGAAACAAACGAAACAATACATTTGTCATTCCATATAAGGAATAATAATTTTTATATTAATGATGGAGATTGTTTGGTGATGGGATAAAAAATAATTAATAATTCAAATAAACGAAGAAGAAGGAGAAAGAAGAAGAAAATGAAGTAAGAGAAGAAGAAAAATGCAATAGTGTAGAATATGTTCTATGAACTTATTAATATAAGAGAATAACAATGGGCTAGTGCTCTTCAATTAATCAATCATAACAATCATGGAGAGAACTAGAAAACCTTAATTCTCTCTAGCGGCGGCGTCTTCGCGCCTCCAACCCAGTGGGTTCCGACCCAATCTAGTCTTCTCTTCCCTCACAGGTATGAGACGGGACGAAGGTGGACATGTGCAGGATTGATCTGGGTGGCGGTTTTCCCCTTGCCGGGTTCTTGTGCTCGTGCTCCTTCCCTTGATTTACGAGGTGGTTCTCTGCCAAGGACAGCGGCAATACTTCGGCTGGGGTCTGTTGCAGGTGGATCTCTAGCAAAAGAGGTGTGCGGCGGCTAGTGCGAGTGGTTTAGATTCCGATCGGCCCCTTTGCTTAGGCTAGTCCAATCCGGGTTTCTCTTGACTAGATCCGGTTTTGTGTGCAAGCAATCATGTTTTGCTGGAGAGGGCAGCCACCGGAGGTGACTTTCCGGCCGGTGGGTGTGCTGATCATAACTAAGCTATTGGGTTGGGCTCACTTTTGTGGGGCTTGGGATGAGGCTCTTGGGCCTGATTCTGGGTCTGATATGGAGTGGGGCCTTACAATGGTTTGGGCTCTAAGGGAGGGTGTCTTGCCACCCTCATCTATTACTTAGCATGTTGGGTTTGGCCTACAATGATGACGTATATTGTCGGGAAAGCTGGTCTATGAGTTTCTAATCGTACCACAATTGCGTGCTCGGTGGTTAGATTCTCTCTAGTTAGGGTAGTTTTTCTTGATGTATTTCATCTTTGTAGGCTCGTTTTTGAATAACGAGCGAACAAGACTTAATGAGCGGTTCCGTTTAGTTTTCTACTTTGTCTGGCCTTCAGAATTATGGGTTCGGGCCTAGGAGATTGATGTAAGGTGCCGTTTTTTGGCCATGATTATTGATTAATACAATCTGATTATCCTTCAAAAAAAAACAAAAAAAATTAATCAATCGTAATTAATTATTACTAAATTAGAGAAATTACAATTAATGGAGTGCATAAATTTGTGTTAATTATTAGTTTACAATTTAAATTGTTTCCATTTTTAACATAATGAGCAAAGTAGGAATACGAAAGAAACTATAAATGCACTTAGTTGAGTCAAAAGATAATATAAGGAATATAATCCTATTTGGCATACTAGTCAGTGGACTTAGATTAAATAAAAAATAATATGTGGATTGCATCTAATATGAGGTCAAATTTTTGGACTTATATCAAATTTTCTCTATTTTTTTTTTCAAAGATTATAGACAAAGTATTACATACATGAATATACTACATACCCATAGCAAAACATAACAATACCTAGCAACGATGGATGTACTGGAGACTGAGCTAGAGAAGGCTCAAAAACCGAAAAAAGTACCGAAGCTTAGCTGGCACGATGCTCCCACATGATTGAGAGACCCAGAGGCTAAACACCGCCCAATCTATTTTTCAAACTTGAAGGTAAAGTCCCCAGCAACTGTCGGGATGAGATGATGCTGTCATTCAATTCTGACAACGCAAGATAAAACCAAATCCACACAAACTCTATCTTTGCCCAAACGGAGACTAAGACAATCCAAATCCACTACCCTCCCCATGGTTCGCTGATTAGGTGACAAAGAGGGTAAAATAAACTAACAGGATGTCGATGATCTAGATCCACACAAGAACCGTGTCTAGTGCCACTCCTCATTTGGAGAAACTCCGTCATAGTCATTCCACACCACTAGTGCACGGTCAAAATATCATGGACCACCGCTCTTCACCCGATCGATGACAACCTCAAAAATGGTGAATAGGGATCGATCAGCCTAGTTTTGGACGCACAACCTTTCGCTGAGCAGCTTTAAGTTCTAGAAATTTGCATGAAGGCGATGTGATTAAATGTTGTGCACGTACGGTGAGCTCTGAAGGAGCAAGTTCGTAGAGCAATCCCACATTTCTTAGGAAGGTGAAAGTGAAGTGCCTTATATGTGTGGGCACTAGTTTTTCTAGCAAGAGGCCTTTTGGGCAATATAGTAGCTTTAGCCAAAGAACAAAACCGTGAAGACTAAGCTCAAAGTGGAAAATATCTTGTTAGCGTAACTGGGCCGTGACACAGCCTGCGGCTGTCTAGTTTTGGCTTGCTTTCTGGTGGTTGAGGAGATGATATTAGTGGTTCTCAACGCTTAAGCTGAGAGGTTTAGGCAACTATGGATCAATGGTAGGTCGTTGGTGACTGGCCTGGATTCTAGTGGTGGGTTGTTGGTGATTGTGTCAGATATGAGCAGTTACGACGATAGTGATGGGTGGTTGGCTTTCGGTTGTGTTTTGGAGTGCTATAACAAGGGTGGTGTATTATGGTTTGTTGGCTGCTTTTTTGGGGGACTGCAACAAGGGTGATGGTGGGAGGCAATGTGTTGGCTATGGGGCCTAAAAGATGAGGTAGAACTCCTTGGTACTGTCAGTCCTAACTCTACTATGGTGGTCACTAGACGGATGGCATTGGTTCGTATGGTAAGGGAAGCTAATCATGACAGTTTTTTTTATGAGGGTTTTCATTTTTATCAGTTGGTTAAGTCTAATAAGTCCCTACTCCGATGAGGTAGGATTCAAGGGTCTTGGTATTGCTAATGTGTCATTACTATGACGTTATTCCTGGGGACTATTTATTTATTTTTGGTATTTTCTTGGTGTCAATGTAATGGGAAATTGCCCTGCATGTGGTCTGGCTTTTTCGCAACATGGTGCGGCGGATAAAAGTAAAGTTCTTGAAGTTGGTCTTGAGAACGTATCATAACTCTAGGGATTGTTTGTCTATCAGTAACCTGGAAAAATGGGTGATTAAGTGGTAGAGGCTGGGTCTCCTTGGCTTAGAGCATCTCCAACAGGTTCTCCAAAAAATCTCTATTATAGAGACTCAAAAGTTAAAATTCGTATAATTTTTCTACCGTATATCTCCAACAGTTTCCTTATCATATTCTCTATAATTTATTATCTAGAATTGAATATGGTAATATTTTTTTATTTGAAAATATATTCAAATAATTTATTGTACAAATGAATATAATTTGAAGAGAGAGAATACAGAAAAGCATTAAAGATTTAAAGAAGATGTTTCCCTGTAATTTTAGAGTTTGCTGTAAATATAGAGATTTTTATTCTCTCTCTACTCACTATCTGTAAAATAGGGATAAGTATAGGGAAACTGTTAGAGCAAAAAAATGCTCATTTTCCCCTAAACTAGAGAAAAAACAAATTATAGAGAAATTGTTGAAGATGCTCTTATGCGAGTTGTCTTAAATGATATACATGTAACCGAGTCTAGTACTAGAGATGGTGGTGGTCTAAGTGTTCCCGTTGTTGGCCATTCTATTCATTATATTGATGATTAAGTTTTAATGAAGGTTTATTTCTTTAAAAAAAAAAAATCAAACGTTATCATATCATTCGGGAAACATGACATTTAGACCATGATTTGGTGATTTTTGACAATTATGATCGAGTTAGCTATAGGCAAACTGCAACCTAACATTTCGGCTTAACTAGTTTATTCAATACGCCTTGTCAATTTGGCGAATTAAATAAACTTTTGAAAAATCCTTCTCAATAAGTGGTACCTTTGATTTGGTTGCATCTATATATCTTCTCTCTTTAATATCAAAAGGGCAGTAGTTATACCAAAACGAAAATCAAAGTCATGAGATTTTTTTTAATAAGAAATCAAGTGTAATATTAGAATTTTAATCCTTTGTAATTTATTTTTGAACAAAAGATGCCAATTGTATTCATAAATGTACGAAATTACATATAATGACTCACTCTTCAAAAGAAGAACAAAAAGTAGTCACTACCTATATAACATTATCTTCAACTACTGATCATAGTACAAAAGATAATGAAAAATTTACAGATCAGGGAAATATAACAACAAAATGAACTCAAGACCTCTAATATCTTGTGATCCTTTCGCATAGCTAGAATCTGAAGAAAACAAATCAAAATTGAATAACTTCAATCTGTATATACAAAAGAGCACTTAAAAGGCACAACATAGTCAGGGTGCATACCAAGAAGCTAGGTAGAACTTGACTTCCCGAGATACTGATAAGCTATTTTCACACACCAATTAAGATGCACAATCACAACTCATTAATTTACCCTACAAAAGTAAAGATGATCGAATATAGTACGGGAAGTAGGGATCGAACCCGCTGAAGATTGGTATTTAATTGTATCTACAACGACTCAAAATAAAATAAAACCTAAACTGTCCAGTCAGAAAGATCTGACTGGCAGACCACTCTAGACACCTCCAAACGACCTGAAATTTGGAGACAATAAACTAGACAGACTGAACTAATTACTGATAAAGTTTCAGAATTTTACGAGTTGTTTCGGTATTTTTAAGATGGACGGAAATACAGAAAAGTAAAACTAACGAAAATAAAAACTGAAGTTGATTGAAGGTTTTGTAAATCAATGATGTGAGGAAGCTAGGGTTTCGAAATCCACCAATGAACAATCATATCAATGTCATGAATTAGATCAACAAGACTTTGTATTCCATGGATGACTATGCTCATGAAAGGTCCCTGGTCTAGGATGCAATCCGTATTCATTCTCTCTTACATGTACTTAGTATGTTAAGCATCTGGTCCGAATGTCATAACTTAGTCCCTAATATGCAATCTAGCTTGGTCATGCTCAAATTAACACAATAGAGATCATTAAGATTTAAGAGAATATGAACATAGCAAGAATTTTAGAACATGATATTTATCCTTAGTATCCTAGAAACGATTTCATACATGTACCACAATACTCGTCGTACCACAAATTAAACACATATAGATATGGGTCATCACACATATGCTTATGGCTGGTCAATCCTAATACATGCTCCTAAGATGATCAATCAAAGAAACACATAAAAAAATTTAGGTTTACGATCAGGAAAACAAAGCTTAATTAAATCCAAAAATCATAACATCAAAATAATCATGTTTAGGGCTTCAATCTAGCCCTAACTACTAGAAATTTAGCCAAACATGTCTAGGTACAAAAACATGAAGAATAAGTTCTCTCTAGGCAAAAGTCTTTTCTCCGTGGGAAATAATGTTCCTTTTATATTGATCTCTCAACCCTAGACATTTTGTTTTAGGTTTTGAACTCTTCAACTCCAGGGAAAACTCCAAGAGATAGAATCATAAATGCTTAGGTCTTCCTTATTCGTCAACGTTCAAGTCATTGGAATTCATTTTCTTAACCACTAATTAAGCCAATTTCCTCTCCTTTGCTTCCAAATCCTACAAAACATGAAAAGCTAAATAAATAACTAAAATAAATAAAAAATTAGCCAAGATAATATAAGAATTAACATTATAGACGTCACATATTAATTATGTTCCTATCAGATACCTATGATAGTTATTCATACAGTGCAAGGCTGAGCAAGGTTGTATTATTATGGTAGTGACTTGTCTTTTGTTAGAAGAACCATCATAGTGAGCAAATATTACGTTGTTAAAAGTAGAAGATAGATCCACAGAAGTAGAAGTATTAATTTGAAAGATAACTAATGGCATACACCATTTTTTTTCATAGGTATACAATATGTCTTAAAATACTCTATTAGGAAACCTATAATAGACATCGCCTCAAAGAAATCGATTGCAAATATACACGATGTAATAGATTTGCATCACATCGATTTTATGAAAATCTGGTTTCTTTTGTTACATATAACATCGGTCCTTATAATAGCTGATGTCAAATGTAAAATTTCAAAATTTGCGGGAATGCATAAATTGTGAAATGTCGGAAGGGCTAATTTTTATTTTTATTTTTTTAAAAGTATGGGTGCCGAACAAAATTTTGGTCGCCTTTGAAATATTTGACACATGGACATTTTCATCCATAGTAAACCCTTATCTCCCATCGACTCAAATTAAAGAAAGCTCATTTCATTTATTATCTTCAAAATTGAAAGCTGTTTCACCAAAACTCTAACCATCCACACTCCGTTTGCCTCATCGCTTCATCTCCTTCCTTTTGTTGCTCTCATATTAACCTTCAGACGGTCAGACCCTCTCCCCTGAAGCCTACATCTGCACTATCCTCCTGTTCCCACTGAAGCCCTAACCCCTTTTATTTTTTTATTTTTTGTTCAGGGCTTTGCTACTCACCTTTGAGGTGGGTAAAGTATAGTGAACAAACCGAGATGAGCCCGAAGAGCCATACTTAGCACAACTTCAGTGAAGTGAAAAGTCCCAAAATATTGTGCCCCAGTTTACTCGAGAAATTATTATATAGTTCCGGACCACCACGTGTACCATGGTCCAGGCTAATGTGATTGGTGCACATGAAAAATATTTGTTGTTGATTAATCCCTTGAGATAATTTTTCATTTAATCCCCTGCTTTGAGATCCGCATAAATGTCATAATCCTATTGGCCCAGACCACTACCTGGCAATACCACGTAGTAGTCCGGTACCACAGAATAATTACTCATTTTACTCGCACAACCGATGACTTTAATTTTGTACTTTAATTACAGTTATTCATATTATATTCCTAATTAAAATTTGAACCCGATTTAGTCAATCATTAGAACTTTTATCATGAACAGTACCTGAAATTTGGACTGTTTATTACTTTAGTACCTGACATACGAAAACTATCACATTAGTACCTGACATTTGAAATCCGACACAATTTTGGTACCACCTTCAATAACTCCGTTTAAGCCACGCCCACGTGCTTGGCTTCTTTTTCATGGGTATTTTCGTCCTTCCCTATTTTTTTTTTCCTTCCTCTCTCTAGCTAGGCCTTTTGTAATTATTTCGAGTTTCCGACAGTGGCAAGGGCGGCGGCTAAAATGGCGGCAAACTGATTTCATATCTAGAAATTCAAATGTAGATTTGATTCTTGATTTGAATATGGAGGTGGAAAGAAAAAGTGAAAGAAAGAAGGAAAATGAGGAGAAAATGGAGGAAGAAATGAAAGAAGAAAGAGGAAGAAGAGAGGAAGAGAAAGAAGAAAGAAAACAGAAGAGGAAGTAGAACTGAAGAAGAGGAGAAAATAAAGAAAAGGGAAAGGAAGAGTGGGAGAGAGAGAGAGAGAGAGAGAGAGAGAGAGGGAAAAAAGTCATGTGAGTGTGGCTTAAACGGAATTATTGATGGCGGGTATAAAAATTGGGTCGAATTTCAAATGTCAGATACTAATGTGATAGTTTTTGTATGTCAGGTACCAAAGTGATGAATAGTCTAAATGTTAGGTACTTGTCTGTTGATGATAAAAACCCTAATCGTTATGTGAGGTTGGTAGAAAGTATAGTGGGTGTATTAATGTAAGGTAACTTAATAACTTAAGGAGTACGGATAGACCGACAGAGGATGATTAAAAGCTTGGGTTCTCTCTCCTTTTTCCTTTCCCTTTGGGGGTTTAAATTCTATATATACTAAAGGAGGGTTGCCCCCTTATGAACAGTAATCATCCCTATGAACAGTGCAGTCACCATTTTGCCCCTGCATGTTTTTCATATTTACTTTTTTGCCCCTGCCTTCTTTTCTTCTTTTTCATTTTTTTTCTTATTCTTTTCTTTTCACCAATCATTTTTTGACATTTGTCCAAAAAAAAAACAAAAAAAAACCATTTTTTTGACAAGATAATGGTTTATATATATTTTGAGCAATCTCCATAAGTATCTTTTTTGCTCCCTAGCTATATGGCAATATTTTGTAATCAAGTCAAACTAACCATTTTTTTGAGTAAATAATGGTTTGTACATATGATGCATACAAAATGCATCTCCTACACTACTGATACTCAAAACATAAATATTCAATTGTTTTATTCTATTGCTTCATGAAGTGGTCAGTAGTGATAATATTATATAGTGCGTATTGTTTTTATTATGTATATGTCTCTTACAATGTATCAATAGTTTATCCTTTTATTATAAATTTTCTTTACCAAACATAAATTTTGCTATTTCATTGTACACTGTTTATTATAACTTTTTATACCAAACATAACTTTTCAGTGATAAAAGTGTCGAATATGTCAAACTTGAGTGACCAAAAATGATTTTTTGCCTTTGTTTTTTTGTGTATTTGTTTGATATTTCATTGTATTTGATATTTTTTGTGAAAAATTAACCATAAACAACAACATCATATGCATTTTGCTCCCCATATGACAATATTTTGTAATTAAGTCAAACTAACCTTTTTTTGAGTAGATAATGGCTTGTACATATGATGCATACAAAATACATCTCCTACACCACGAATGAAACAATGTATTATGTTTTAATGTATTATGTTTTAATGTATTATGTCTCATACAATGGATGAATAGTTTATCCATTTATTATAATATTTGTTTACCAAACATAAATTTTACCCCGCAACATCGCGCGGAAAATGTTGCTAGTAATTAACGCAAAGGTAACCAACACTGCACTAAGCCACTAATACACTTGCCACTTAATTAGTTCCGTGATCCTCATCACTAACCCCAGCCTCTCCCATTCTTGTACGGTCAATGCCCTCTACAGTGACTACACGTTCTGTTAGCTTTGCTTCAACACGTGCTGCACTCTGTCTCTCTAGCTTACCCCCCCCCCCTCTCTCTCTCTCTCTCTCTCTCTCTTCGCAGCTCGCTCTGAAGGACATGAATTATAATGAGCTGGAGGCAGCAGATTCCGTGTGCAGCTGGAATTTGAAAGCTCTTCTCTCCTTCCTCCCCTCCGTAAGCCTATAAATACTCCCACTTCACTTGTTTTCTTCACCCAACTCTTCTTCTTTTCACCGTTTCTGCTCTCTAGCTCTAGATTCTCCTTACTTGTTAGACATGGAATTACTCAGTCTTAACTCCATGTTTTGTGTATTTGCTGCTTCTCTTCTCATCTTCTTCTTCTCCCCCATTATCAAGCTGTTTCTCATTTCCTCTCGCCGCAAAATCCCACTCCCACCTGGCTCTTTGGGTTGGCCTTACATCGGGGAGACCTTCCAACTCTACTCTCAAAACCCAAATGTCTTCTTCGCCTCCAAAGTCAAGAGGTAGATATACATAGGTTCATTTCATCAAACCAATCTTTATCCCGTTGGTTAAGTGGGTTACTGAATTTGTTTCTTGTGTTTGTAATTGATATAGGTTCGGGTCAATCTTCAAGACCCACATCCTGGGCTGTCCTTGCGTGATGATTTCGAGCCCGGCGGCTGCGAAATTCGTGCTTTTGACTAAAGCCCATCTCTTCAAGCCAACTTTTCCGGCGAGCAAAGAGAGGATGTTGGGAAAGCAAGCCATATTTTTCCACCAAGGAGACTACCACGCCAAGTTGAGGAAGCTCGTCCTCCGAGCCTTCATGCCAGCGGCCCTCAAAAACATCGTCAGCGACATCGAATCCATCGCCAAGGACTCCCTTAAGTCCTGGGAAGGCCGGTTGATCAATACCTTCCAAGAAATGAAAACGGTGAGCAAATAAAAAGCAGAGCAAAAACAGAGCTGCTATGAATGCTAGTACCAATTAATAAAACCAAAAATGTAAACAACAATTGAAAACTGAACAGAACAATTGGGGGTTGTTTCTTGCAGTTCACGTTCAATGTCGCACTGCTCTCCATCTTCGGTAAAGATGAGATTCTATACAGGGAGGATCTGAAGAGGTGCTACTACATTCTCGAGAAGGGTTACAATTCAATGCCCATTAATCTTCCTGGAACACTCTTCCACAAATCCATGAAAGCGAGGAAGGAGCTGGCTCAGATCTTGGCCAAAATCATCTCAACAAGGAGAGGAAGTAACCAAAACGACCATAACGACCTTCTCGAGTCGTTCATGGGCGGCAAAGAAGGCCTCACCGACGAGCAAATCGCCGACAACGTCATCGGCGTCATCTTCGCCGCCCGCGACACGACGGCCAGCGTTTTGACATGGATTGTCAAGTACCTCGGCGAAAACCCAAGTGTTCTCGAAGCTGTCACAGTAAGAATTCATTCGTATCCGACTCCCATCCATTAAATTAATACACGAATAAAGAATAATATTAATTAAGTACGTTATTAACCAAAGGGTAAATTACAGGAAGAGCAAGAAGCAACTATGAGGCTAAAAAAAGAGGCCGGAGAAGAGAAGGTTCTGAATTGGGAAGATACCAAGAAGATGCCGATTACTTCAAGGGTTCTTCAAGAGACACTTCGAGTTGCTTCCATTTTATCTTTTACATTCAGGGAAGCGGTTGAAGATGTTGAGTACGAAGGTCAGTCTGTCATAACAATATTCTCTTGTCGGATATCTGACGTATTATTATGTTAACAGACACGTACTTTTAATAAAGTCGTATTCATAATTTCCCTTAAAATGATTAATCAATTTCAGGTTATCTTATACCAAAAGGGTGGAAAGTTTTACCACTTTTCAGAAACATTCACCACAGCCCAGAGATCTTTCCTGAGCCTGAGAAGTTTGATCCCACAAGATTTGAGGTGAATATTGAAGAATTTAATCAAATTCCCATTTAATATTTGGATATTTATGCATACAGGGTGGGTGTACTGATCAATCATTGTGGTTTTAACAGGTAGCTCCAAAACCCAATACATACATGCCATTTGGCAGTGGGAATCACTCATGTCCTGGGAATGAATTGGCCAAGCTGGAGATTTTGGTCATTCTACACCATCTCACAACTAAGTACAGGTGGGTACTACTTGACTTCTACTACTACTTGATTCAGATCTGATCTGAATCATCTGATAATAGGATAATACACACATCCTCTACCTTCTGAGTTTTTCAGTTTCTTAAAATAGAAATGCTAATGCTGACATGATTATATGTGTCATTAATTTGCAGGTGGTCTATGGTTGGTGCACAGAATGGCATACAGTATGGCCCTTTTGCTCTTCCCCAAAATGGGCTGCCCATCATATTATCTCCCAAGGAATGAGGTTCCCCAGTTTCTATATATAACTCCAAAAGTCCACCACCCCAGAGCTTCATCAGAAACTCTCTTCTATACATAGTAATATATATAGAAGAGACACAGAGAATTGGTTTCTTGCCTGTTAAGGAAAGTAAAGAAAGTAGAGAGAGCTCTAAGATATAATGAGCTGAAGAAAGAAGGCTAGGGATTCACTAACCATTTCTTTTTGGCCTAAACTGAGAAAGCTGAAGATTGCCGGAAGCCAAGTGTACATAACTGAAGAGTGATCTGGATACCAAAACATAGATATATGCAAACTATATATCATGTTTTTTTTTTCTTTTCTTTTTTGGCAAGAGATGATGACGAAGAGAATTGTACATACTAATTTCACAAAATTTTTCTTTCTTTTTTTCTAAAATAAATGTAAAGAGCCGCAAGGCTGAAGTTATGATTCAATAGATGAAATCAAAGTTTTGTTAAATTTTTCGGTACACCCGTCTCGTCTCAAAGTTATGTTTCGTACCGGAGTTAATCGACTTTACGGGTACATTAACTGTTTAACAGCCATGTACAACTACAAGATCTATAGGATCACCACAATCATTGAATCATGTACGTACTCTCTTCAATATCACGATATATTTCGGTTATCATAAGTACGTAGTTGCAATTACATGAAGAACATATAAATGGTACTAATGAGAAAAATCAAAATGCAAAATGGAGAAGAAGCCTATGGCTCACGGCATCGTTTTAAGTCTAATTAAGGTCGAGTTTGACATACCTAAATATAGAATGATTTCCATGTTCCAAACACAATTGTTTGACTAGTAACAATCAATATCATTGTAATGTCTCACTAGATTTAGACAGCTGTAGTTGCGTAAGGAACAGTATTGATTGACTAATTTTGAACCGCCTGATTCAAGAAGTTTGTTCCCCTTGGCATGGGGTAGCCCGTTCAATAATATCTATATACTGGGAGCTAGCTGGTTGATGGATGACAAAGCAGACATGTGTTATTAGACATGACTTCAACATATGGGGTGACACTAATTAAATTCATGGTTGAACTTCGACTAATTATATACTAGACACAATACACACCCGATGGGTGTGGGTATGAGGCTATGAGCAGTTAATTGAGAGTAGTGTAGTGGGTAGTTATTGTAGATAATTATATTTTTTATATTTTATTTTATTATTTATTTTACATTATTGACCCTAACTACTAACTATTTTATAAAGTTTTTTAATGTTTAAAGGGTATTTTGGTACATTTTTTCTGTTTTGATTGACAACCTCACTTCTCTTAAATATAGTATAGATAATTGTTGCCTCCTTTCTCACTCTAGGGTTTTTAGGGTTTGGTTCCTATCTTCAATGTGCAATGACTTTAACTCAAGAGATGACTGCTAGTTTGGCTTCCAAATTAGCATTGATTCCGCGGTGAGATCCCAAGAGAGGATTGTTTGTAAGGTTCTTGTTCGGGGTAAGTTCAAGCCTTCTGCTTTCATGGGTAAGATTGGCAAGATTTTGGGCGCTAGTTGACGTGGCGTACGTGCTAATTCGATCGAGAGTGAGAGGCCGTTTTCTAGTTCATTATCCTTGTGCGAGGCATAGGTTAGGGTTCTAAAGCCGACGATGCTTTTTCCATCGTCAGTGCTATGGGTTGATTGGAGTGGCGGCGAGTCGGCTTACTCCTAGTGTTTTCCAAACTCAAGTTTCTTTTGATGGCCGGTCAAGCATCTCCCTTCTCTGAATTTATATTGGGTGTTATTTGTTGGAGATTTAATTTCTTTCCGTTAGGCCGGGTAGGCAGAAGTTTAGACTCTAGTATATGTAATACTCTGACATTGACTTTTTCGGTTTTTCAATAATAGCATTTTCTCCCAAAAACGTTTATCTGTTGGTCAATTATTGTCAATATATTATATCAACAACATCTCGTGTCCCCTTCCTATCTCACATCATATAATTAAGTTTGATCAATAATATCCATTGACTGTTGACTTTCCATAAGTTCAAAACTGAAGCAAATATGTTGACGTTTAATATCCAATACCTGTGTCAGTGAAAACAGGCCAAGTGTCCATAATGTACGTACGTTTTGACCGTTAGGGATGATTAGAATGGATGCAATTGTTGGGCACTACAAGATCTCAATAATTAGGTTTGAATTTTAATGAATTGTAGAATTGTAACTAGGAAACCTAATGATCTTCAAATTCTCTTGAAATTTCTGGATGCGAATTGTTGACTTCAAATTTAATTTGTAATATTGTATTCGACTTTAAATCTAGATTTGAGAGTTATATATTTAATAATCCATGACACAAGACGTAGGTGATTCAGTTTCAACAGCTGGAGTTTAGTCATTTAGTAAAATAAATAATCAAGCTCATTCCTTCAAAGTAATGCATGACTCACATTGTTTCCTAAATTACAATTTTTTTAGTCATTTTGCAAATTAAGTCTTCCATTTAAGAAATTGCAACAAAATTAGATCAAGCAAAGCAATGCAAGTCATCTTTGACGGAGTTGGATGAAAGACTCACATTGCAACAAAATCAAAATTCATGGGCAAAGCGAGTCAATTTTTTACACATGAATTTCATATTTCAATTCCTTGTATTCATTGAGGAAGAAATTTAATTTTAATCGTGTTATTTACCATGTGCATACATCATACTCCAATACTTGTTCACAGTTCACATAACTCGACTCCATTACCTTGCACATAACCCTATGTTACCCTTTCACTTACATTAATTTTACCCGACCAAGCTTAGCTTCTGGGAATCAAACTTTTTTTTTGTTAAACCTTGTACGTAAGAACGAAGAAATTTATTAAAGAAAAAAAAAACAATAAAAGGAGAGGGGGACAAACACCAAAACTTCTAAAAAAAAGAACGTAAACAAAATAAGAAACCAAAATTATTGAATCCGAAAATTTGGAAACCCCAACACATCTCTTAATAAAGAGAATGAATGAAAGTTGGAGGCGTAGCCCACCAAGTCATACCAGATAGGTTCCAAAACTTGCAAGAGCATCGGCCACTTAATATATTGATTTCCACTTGCAAGAGCTTCTGAGAATCAAACTTAGCAAATGCTAGTGAATGACAAATCGGTTTACCACTCCACTTTCATCTGATGTAGCTTTGTGCCTTTGTCTCATGAATAAATTTCCCTACAAGGCTTTTAACCAAAGATAAAAAAAAAAATCTACTCTTTTTTCTTTGGTATTGAAGAAGATATTTTCAGAGGAAATGATAGCTAAATGAAGGAGAGATGGAAAATGGGCACACCTTACCTACTCTTTCAATAATGCTCAACGGCAGCTATTGACTTGTTATATATGGTTTGGACTTTTTTTTTCTGTTATAGGAGGTACGTGTATATGCAATGAACAGAAAACACGAACTGGTTTTCACTATATTTATAATAAGCTAGCATGGAGAGGAATATTGCATGAATGTGGCTTCTTTTTTGTGAACACATCAAAATCTTGGTATACATGTTAGAGACAGATGGCATCTTATTGTTGGAAATTAAGGTTGGAAAATGATCAGGTACAAAACAATTGCAATTTGGGTCTTAATTAGTTGCATGCACAAAACATTTTGATTAGTCCTAACAACAGTCCAAGTTCTACGTTATGTCACCAAAAGCATTGGCATTAGTTGTTTGGTTTAATCCAAGAAGAAGATGCCTTAAGAATGCTAAGGACGTACGACGATAACGAAACATACTTCCCCCCAGATCGATCCGCGTGAGACTGTTGCTTTCAACATTGACTGAAGGTGCAGACCAAGGCCACACTCGATCCCAAATTTCATCCACATCGACCCCGAATAGTCTTCGAAAATCTTTCTAATTCTTTCCATCCAGATCACCCAGAAAAGACCTGACAATGACTTGTCTCCCCAAATATTTGCGCTCTTCTTGCCTCTTCCCAAGCGTTTAAACTGCATGCTCAACAATTCGTAACACCCTCTCGGAACTCACACGAGCTTCATTAAACAGTGTATCCATCAAATCTGTAACGCGAAAAGGTCTGTGTGAGAATATATGATCACCACTTTCTTACAAAGTATGCACCACTGCACCAGTAAGGACAAAGATATATAAGAGTGGCGTTGATCACACGTATTAACTTTCCTATCTACCACAAGCCATCCAAGCACTTGAACGTAAGGAAAAACCTTTGCATTGCCTTCCAAATCTGATCATGAGATATCAGAACTGCTACGTAGAGAGCTTGTAGGACTGGCACTAAAATGTCCCAGCAGAACTTGCCTAAGGCCATCTCCAGTAAGGCATGCCTATGTTTATTCAAGTACTAATAAACCGTACGTCTAAGGCGGGGCCAAATTTTAGTCATTTCAATATTTTATTATTTTACATTATTATTTTTTTTCCCAAATTTATGATCTTATTTAGTTATAATAATATTCTTATCCAAACTAAAATTAATTTTTGAGAAGTAAATAATTTGTTTTAAGGTGTACATTTTCGATAAGATACAATATCTACGTGACATTGTTGATAACATTTTCGGATGGTATTTTCAAGTGCCACGTGCCCCTACATAAGCAAATCTCCAGATTCCCGATTAGATTAGACGTCCACATCACAGCTCTCATATTCCTTATAGAATCTTAACAAATTTTTGGATAGGATTTTTAAATGCCACGTGTCGTGTTGTAATCAACTCCCTGGATTTTCGATTAGATTTCATGTCTACGTGGCATTTCTATCTTCAGCTTCAAACCTCAATAAAAATGGTGCTTTCAGTTGCATATCTCACCATCTCATCTAATTCCTATATAATTATTTATTTGTTCATTTTATAATTTTTCATTAAATTCTACAATTAATGAATTCCAACTAGTTTTCTAAATGGAACGAGAGGAAATATGAAGATGAGGAAGAATATGATGCGCAGAGGTGAGGAAATACAACACAAGTTGTGGCGGAGGAAACTAACTGGTTGGCTACTAACCAACTCCACCAACAACCTCAGTAGGGTGGTTTCATTCCAGGTCGTGATATTCGTCCTCGAGCATGCGAGGTAGCTAATGAAAAATTGTTGAATAACGTACTACTTCATAGATGATCATGTGTACCCAGCCCACATTTTCAGACGACGTTACAGGATGAGGCCTGAACTCTTCCTCTGTATGTTAGAGCATGTCTAGGTGGCAGACCCCTACTTTACGCAGTCACAAGATTCTATTGGGCACGAGTCCCGACTTCTCGCCTCACCAGAAATTAATGTGTGTGCTCCGAATGCTAATCACTTCATGCTCATCTGATTCCTTTAGTATGCTTGAGTAGACGACCATCGAGAACCTCGGTCAATTCTGCCATACCATTATCACCATCTACCAAGAATGATACTTCTGAGATCCTACAACAGAGGATTTGGATAGGCTCCTACAAATAGTCAAGCGACGAGGGTTTCCAGGAATGATTGGTTTGCTTGACTGCATGCATTGGCAGTAGAAGAATTGTCTAGTGAGATAGTAGGGCATCTTTAGCGGCAAAACAATAAAACTAACCATTATTCTTAAAGCTGTTGCAGGTCTCGACACCTGGATCTGACGTGCTTTCTTTGGAATCCCTAGAGCCTAGAATGACCTCACCGTTATTGGACGTTCGATCACCATTGTTTGATGCTGTCACAGCATGTCAGTTACCATAACTTAACTACCATGTCAACGGGACTCCTTACGAGTTTGGGTACTACCTCGCTGATGACATCTGCCCTAACTGCTCGACGCTTGTGCAATCAATCAAACATCCTAAGAATGAAGCAGAGGTGTATTTTTCCACTAAACAAGAGGTGTACCACAAGGATGTTGAAAGGGCATTTGAGATTCTACAGGCACGATTTTCAATCATTCGGCAACCTGCAAAAGGTTGGGATCTGGAATCATTATCTTCTATCATGTTGGCTTGCATAATACTTCATAATATGATTGTGAATGACGAGTTACTACAATGGCGAATGTCACGATGATAAACCAAACCCAAATAAGCCAAGGAGAGCTCGGTCAAGATATATGATGGTCCAAACTTGCCTCATAATCCAAGAACCAGGCAAATTAATATGGCTGAATACATGCCTCGTTACCGGATGACACACTCTAGTATTGGAAATAATAATCTACAAAATGACCTTGTCCAACATGTTTGGTCAAGACGGCCAGGGGCGAGGAGGGCGAGGAATATGACAATTCATTGTCATACTATTTTTCATAATTGCTTAAAATTGTGAGATATGTTTGCTTTAAATTGCAATAAATAAAAGTCTTATTTAGTTTTCCCTCATGAATCACTACAATCTAATTAAATAATCAACGTTACTATAAATTCTCACCATTTTATTTCATAAAATTAAAAATTAGATAAACTGTATTGATATAATGCAAAATCAACATCCTAATTGTTTTAGGATGTATGGAAACAATCACAAGCCAAAAGTAAATAACAATGTAAATAGCACAGGAATAGCGCGTATCTTTATTGATGAATAGGTGCCTCTATATATAGAAACACAAAGGGTACAATCCATATCTCAATAGGAATTCTATTCATAATGTAATCCTTATGCTATACTAACTAAGATACTCCTAGGTTGACTAGGCACACATAAGGTAGATTTCCTTCAACACTCCCCCTTGTGGCGTCAACACTAGGTGGTGCTCATCGCGTTGTGTCATTAAAAACCTTGCAAAGTAACAAAAACCCAGTGGGATAAAAATAACCTTGGTCGAAGGGAAAAAGAGTACAACACACCCTTCACATTTGGAAACTTTGCATGGACACTAGACTCCCCCTGAAGTCTGTGTCTCCCCCTGATTTCCACAATCATAGGAGGTCAGATAACTTAAGCAAACCAATGCTTTTCACATGCTTCTCAAATGTGGATTTAGGCAGTGACTTGGTAAACAAGTCAGCCACATTATCCTCAGATCGGACTTGATTCACTTTGATCTTGAGGAAATTTTGCTGTTGCTGATTATAGAAGAATTTAGGCGATATATGCTTGGTGTTGTCGCCTTTGATGATACCTTGCTTCATCTGCTCAATGCAGGCAGCATTATGCTCATAAATGCATGTAGGTTCATCAGTGGTTGACCTCAAACCACATGTACTTCTTATATGTGTAGCTATGGACCTCAACCATATACACTCACGAACTGCTTCATGGAGAGCAATAATCTCAGCATGGTTCGAAGAAGTAGCGACAAGGGTCTGCTTTGTAGACCTCCAAGATATCGCGATGTTACCCATGGTAAAGACATAACCAGTTTGGGAACGACCTTTGTATGGGTCAGAGAGATACCCAGCATCAGCAAAGTCAACCAAAACATCACAAGGTGTTTGGGAAAAGGGGACATTAGCTTTTCTGCCCGTCGGTCGACTGGTCGCCGGGTCGGCGACAATGTGTCGACCGGTCGCCGATCGACAGTAGGCACGGGTTCCTCACCCATTTTGCCATATTTTCGAGACTCTCTGTAGGGAAAGAACAAGCCCATATCAATCGTACATTTCAAGTAACGAAAGATAGTCTTTATGCCAGTCCAATGGCGTTGCATGGGGGCAGAGCTAAATCTAGCCAACAAATTAACAGCAAAGGAGATATCGGGTCTTGTACACTGTGCCAAGTACAATAATGCGCTTATTGCACTTAGGTATGGTACCTCAGCCTCTAAAACGTCTTCGCCATCATCCCTTGGGCGAAACGGATCTTTCTTTGGATCTAGAGTGCGACCAATCATGAGAGTGCTAACATGATGGACTTTATCCATATTAAATCTCCTGTGCATCTTTTGGGTATAAGATGATTGATGAATCAGAATCCCACTACTACGGTGCTCAAGTTCTAAACCGAGACAAAACCGTGTTTTCCCAAGATCTTTCATCTCAAACTCAGATTTCAAGTAGTTAGCGGTTTCTCTTAGTTCATCAAGAGTGCCTATAAGGTTCATGTCATCAACATAAACTGCTACTATTGCAAATCCGGAACTTGTTCTCTTAATAAACACGCAGGGGCATATTTCATTTTTCACATACCCTCTTCCAATCAAGTAGTCACTTAGACGGGTATACCACATCCATCAGGATTGTTTCAATCCATATAGTGAGTGTTTCAACCTTATTGCAAACGCGCTCCGTGGTCTGGAGCCACTTGACTTGGGTAACTGAAGCCCATCAGGGACCTTCATATAAATTTTCGTATCTAGATCCCCATAGAGATACGCTGTGACCACATCCATAAGCTGCATATTCAGTTTTTCGGAAACTACCAAACTAACAAGGTAGCGGAACGTTATAACGTCCATTACGAGAGAATATGTCTCCTCGTAGTCGATTCCAGGGCGTTGTGAGAAGTCTTGCGCTACAAGGCGATCTTTATATCTTATAATTTCGTTTCTCTCATTATGTTTTCTAACAAAGACCCATTTGTATCCAACAGGTTTTATTCCAGAAGGTATTGGCACAACATGCCCAAATACCGTTCTCTTTGTTAGCGAGTCTAACTCAGCCTGGATCGCATCTTTCCATTTAGGCCAATCAGGTCGGCGGCACCTTGTCCCCTTGGGCGGCCTCCTCGGCCTCCCCTTCGCCTAGTTTGGCGACTACCTTCTTGAGTAGAGCGATCATATGGACCAGGACGACCAAAATTGTCCCTAGCATTAGGGTTTCGCGCGCGGCGGCCTCTCCTTGGGGCGCCATTATAATGGGTCTCCGGAACTTGCTTTGTTCCCACGGGCCTCGCATTATAATTCTTCACAAGTATTTTCTCGTGCTTTTCAGCAACAGAGAGAGCAGAGATAATGTAACAACCTAATTTTTTTAAATTAGGAAAATAATACTAGAAAAAAATAAAATTGGTTTAATAGTTCTTTCTTTGGAAAATTTTAGTATTAGTATTGTTATTTATATATGATAGTATCGTAGTCTGTCTTTGTAAAATAGGTGTGAAATCCTTTTGTATAAAGTTGTGTTTCAGTTCCCCTTTGTCGCTCTATTTCAATTTTTGTCATATTTCGATTACGGAAACTTTTATTTCTATAATCGAAATATGAGTTGCACCTCAAAAAAAAAAAAAAAAGTTTGCCAAAAATCGAGGTGTGACAGATAAGCTCATGAAATCTTGTGATCCGTCTATTCTGCACTTCAATACGATAGTTCTTTGCAACTTCCAAGTTAGAGACGGGGAAGGTAGAGAGGGTTTTCTCAATCAACATCGCATCAGTTATGTTCTTCTCACAGAATTCCATGAGGGATTTGATGCGGAGTGCTTCCGAGTTAAACTGTAGGACTGAGGCATAATCACAGAAGCGCAGTAGTTGCCACTTCACCTCTAGTTCAGGAAGCAGGGATTCACGAACATTGCCAAAATGCTCTTCAAGTGCAACCCATAGTCTTCTAGGATTCTCCTAATTGAGGTACTCGGATTGTAGTGATTCATCCATATGACGAATCATAAGGATAATTGCTTTGGCATTCTTAGCCTCTAAAGCATCAGTGGTGGCTTGTGCAGCTGCAGCTGCAGCAGCAGCGGCTGCAGTGGCGGCAGTTAGTGGACCTTCCACAGGTGCGGCAACATCAGTAGGTGCAGTTGCAGGGGGCTCACGGATTGCAGAGATGCTTCCTTGAGCTTTCAGGTGGTTGCGTACATCGCGAACCTACTTATGGTATCCTATGCCTGTAGAATCCAAAGGTGCGAAGTCCAACTTGTTCAGGTTATTTGCCATCTAAAACAATAAGAGACTTGAGGTTAGTTTTCGGAGCATAAACTTCCCCCACGAAAACAAATATGGTTTCTGAGCTATGCTCCCAAGAAACGTTTTCCATGTATTGGATTTAGGTGAAACTTTGGTGTAGTATGATCATAACCCTAAAACTTTTCGGTACCTCTACTCGGATACAACCTAGATACATAATAAGAGATGTCGGTGTGAGCAAGCTCCCTTAATACCACTTATCTCAAATCACACACCTAGACATACCTAAGCAGGTGAGCCTAGTAGGAATTAAGTCAAGAACCATAGGTCGTTTCTTCTCTACGGATTCTTCATGTGGAGGTAAATCATTCAATGAACTCCTCGTTCAAGGTCTCTTCTCTCTACGGATTTCTCATCTGGAGTATTAGCTCGAATCCCCATAATTCGGCTCTTGAACTTTCACCAATAGCATGATGACATTAGAGGTTCTCATGACTTGCATATACCGCAAGCGATATAAAGCTCGAATCACTCCCCTAATGCTTCTCATAGTTTGGATAGGTTCGAATCAAGGATCCCACGTTATAGAAAGGTGGGAGGTAGAGGAGGGATGTTGGAAGTCCCTTGAGAAAAAGAAGGTGAAATTAATTTTATGAAAGTAGCAACGTTTATAAAAGCTTACTTGGTATTCTTCTTCTTGATCTTGTCTTGAGTCTTGAACCTTAGAAGATGGTGAAAATCGGTGGCTGGCAGCAACAGAGGTGGCCGGCAGCAACAAGGATAGCCGGTAGTCTTTTCACGGCAGGAGGGGTAGCGTCCGGACGGCAGAAGGCGATCGAACGAAGTGAAGAACACGGCAGACCTAGGGTTAGGGTTCTAGGGTTTTTGATATCATGGCTAGAGGCTCGTGCTGATAACGTGTTTTAGGATGTATGGAAACAATCACAAGCAGAAAGTAAATAACAATGTAAATAGCACAGGAATAGAGCGTATCTTTATTGATGAATAGGTGCCTCTATATATAGAGAAACACAAAGGGTACAATTCATATCTCAATAGGAATTCTGTTCATAATGTAATCCTTATGCTATACTAACTAAGATACTCCTAGGTTGACTAGGCACACATAAGGTAGATTTCCTTCAATACTAATAAAATTCTACATAATTAAATTTGAACAATTTATTAGGACAACATTAACCACACAAAAATTTAAATTGATTAAAACAACCAAATTATTCATCTTCATCGGATTCCATATGTGGGTGATAGTCAATGCATGTCGAGCCGGAATTCGAAAACAACTCCCCGACGCTTAGCCTTTCAAGAGCTTCTCTTTTCTTCTTATCAAAACAACGGTTTGCATCATTACATTAGCCTCTTCCTTGTCCCTCTCTCATCGATCCTCCTTTATTTTCTCTCTTATCATTTTTGCCTCTTCCGACTTAGCGTTTTCTTCTGCTATTCACTCCATGTTGGCTAATAGTTTTTTTTAAAAGGTTTTCTCCACCTTTTCTTTGGCCTTGACTTGCTTTCTTCTTACGGTGTTTCGTCCATCGGTCTAGGAATGAAATCCAGAGTCAAAGTTGGTGTTACATTAGACTATTTGGATCTTTGCGCCGGTGGCAGACCAAAGTTTTCTTGTGGTGTGGTGGATCTTGAAACGCCACCCAATAGCTACACAAATTGAAACAACTTTGAAAGCCAAAAGATTTTCCATTCATGTCTTCCTGAAGAATTCCTGGGCTAGGTATTGCTATAACAAAATTTTCGATTATATAACAATAATAATTAATAATTTTATAAAAAATAGTGCAATCATTTAAAAAAATTAACTCTTGAATTAGCATGTTAAGGTGATAATGAGTGCATAAATCATATTAATCACATCATCATACAAGATTGGCTATTTCAACCCTAGCCTCAATAAGTTTACTGCTCACACATTGGTACATAAACTAGCATCATTATAGCAATATACATCCCAATCCAAGAGTAGAGATTAGAAGTGACTAGTGAAGATTGACGAACGCAAAGAGTGGATGTGTATATTTAATGAACCAGGGGTTGTCATGTCCACGGGGATTGATGGCCCAAAACCCCATTGGCAAACAAGTAACCAAAGATTCTAGCACTAAAATGATGAGGCAAGAGATGAAAAGATTCAAGAGTGAAGTGAATATATAAGTGAGTGTAGTGTAACGTTATTTGAGAGTTGAAATGAGTGAAATGCAAACAAGCAATATAAAGTAAACTAACTAATGCACAAAACATAAAGAGTAGGAACATGGAGAGACATAGAAATGATAGAATAATTGAGGTTTCGGGCTTTGCCAAATCCCATAATGATGAATGATGTTCCAGTTATGTATTAATACTTATGTGATTAATGAATCAAGTTCCGTATCCTAGCCATGTTATGGATCTAGGACCGTGTCTCTAATGATATTCTAGTGTCATGTTATGGGTCACTAGGACTCTCTAGATGTCTTAAAGAATTGCTCTATGTTACTTAATACCCAATTCTCTAATGTGCTTAAAAGACATAAAGCATCAAGACATATGAACTTAAACAAGCAAACTCAAGAACAATCCTCCATTCCACCTAGATTATAGTTATGAAATGGATTCTTGCTAAGGTATTCTTAAGCCGGATTAGGGTCAAAAGAACTCTTCATCACCACGGTGAGTGAGAATGAAGGCGTAAAGTACATGAATTAAAGAATCATTCAAGAGTATTCAAGGCTCATCACATATGCTACTAATTGCCTAGAATATGCCAGGTTACCAAGATTACACATTCTCATCAAGATAGATTAGATAACATGCTCAAGAAGTGGTAAATTCCTAAACAAATATCCAACACATATTGAATTAGATATAGCACACATATTTATTCATCAACAAGCATCCATACATAGTCAAAATCATCACCACATCACAAATGGACTAGGGCACACAACCCTAGTCGCCAATCCTAAACAACTAATCACACATGCTTAGATTACACACTAATAGTCTCAAAATCAACAAAATATAAACTAGGCTAGGAAAAGATAAAGAGAAGGTAGAGGGATGCTCATGAAGATGACAACAGCTCCTTGTGTCACTCAAGTAGTTGCAAGCTCCTCTTCTAAGTGTCCATCTTATTCTCCAAGCTTCTCTTTGCTCAAAGCTTCCCAATCCTGGTGTTCTTGATGGATCCAAGATGTTGTGATGTAGAAATGCTAGATTGATGGAGAAAAGTAGTCAAGGATATAGAGGAGGAAGTGAGGAAGGAAGGAAAGGGATTTGAGTGGTGGAAGGAGGAGAAAACAAAGGAAACAAAAATGGATACCAGCGGTCCGACCGGTCGACAAAGGACGCCAACCGGTCGTCCCTGGACGGGTCACCAAGAGAAAGGAAAGTTTGGGAGGGGAAGAAAGGAGAGAATTGGGTGATTTTTGGGTGAGGGCTGCTATGAATGAATTGGGTTCCATTTGCAAAAACTAAATACATATATGTAGGCTAAAGGGTGGAAGGGTAGGATTTAATTCCTAAGATCCTAGGGCTAGAATAAATGGAAAATGGGCAAGGAAAGGACTTGAATAACCTATAGGAATGGTAGGTGGGTGTGTAGGAGAATATTTAGTGGAGGACAAGAAGGTAATAACCATTAATTTCCAGCAAGATAATGGTAAACCAAAGTCAACAAGAAAATGGACAAGGGACAAATATGGTAAGGACAAATGTCATTTTATCCAAAAAGAATAATTAAGGGTGATGTCATTGCTTACATATGTGTACCAAGGACATTTTGGCTAAATTTAGAACATTCCCATGATGAGTCACAATGTTGACTTTTGACATTGACCTTGACCTTGACCTTTGATCTTTGACCTTTGGGGTTGACCATGGTTAACTTTTTGGGAAAATTTTGACTTTTCGGTTTCTTGGTCAATCCTCTAGAATATTTTTGTGCTTCACTTCCAAGACTTGATATTTGACATTTTGGCACTCTAAAGTCATGGTTGACCACGAGTTGATCGTTGGTCAACCGGTTGACTCGTCTTCTTGTCGAAAATGCACTAAAAGCCTAAAAAATGTGTCCATTTGCACCCGAAATCAATCTCTTGCTCTCATTCCTTACATTATTGCAAAACATGGATTAGAGACACTACATGCATGACTATTGGATTAACATTATTGTGGTGATTAGGAGCCTAATTTGTATGTAAATCACATACAAATCAAAGATGTTGAGTGAGGATGTGGTGGATGAAGATCATGATGGTCTTGGCATGGTGCATGGTGATGATATCCTTCTCCTTCTTCAAGACTTTGATGATGATATTGATGAAGCTTAGATTATGTAAAATGAAATAAATAGATGGAGTGGTTGGAGAAAGGAATGGGAGAATGATAATGGAGAATATGGAGTTATGATGGTGGGTGCTAATGGAAGTGAGGATAAGAAATGGGTTGCTGTGGAGGAAATGAAGAGAGAGAGAGAGAGAGAGAGAGCTTTGGAGTGAAAAATGGTAGGAGAGATAATGAACGAAGAAAATACATAGAAGAAGGGATAGAGCAGCCATGCCTTTGATCCATATGTTTTGAACAATCAAGAGAGATGAGAAAATGGATTTCTTTTTTGGGTCACAAGACTAAGGAGAGAAAGAATGGGTAAGAGAGAAAGTGAGAAAGGAGAAAAGGAGGAAGAAAAAAGGGTATGGGCTAAAAGGAGAGGTATGGGTCTGATTAAGGGGCTAAGAGAGACAAAGAGGTGTTTTGTGTTGAGAAGAGAAAAAGGTGGGAAAAAGGAAATAGTTAGATTTGGGTTGAAAATGTTGCAAAGTTAGGGTTTAGAATGGATGTTAGGAATGACAAAGATGGAGCAAACGAAATCATGATTTGGTTGGAACAAAAAACAAGGTGAAGGTGTTCTAGTGGAGGAGCCGCCATGGATAGTAGCGGAAGTGGTGTGTCGTCACTTGTGGTGGTTCACTGAAAAGTTTATCGGGTCTCCGATTTGTAAATTTGTCTAAATCTCTGTGCCTTCCTTTCTTCAATCCTCGATTTGTATGTTCTGGACTCGAATTGCATATTTCCTCCTTTTGCCATGATTTTTCTAGGTGAACAAGGAAATGAATTAGTTTAAGTTAAAATGAACTCAAAAATAACCTACTTCCAATGTTCTAGGACATGATTACATGTATGAAATAGAGTCCAACAATTAATTAGGAAACTAGTAAATACAGAATATTCGATGAATCATAATAGGAACTAAATATCCTAATTAATAAAAAAAATATTAGCAGCTCATGCCAACATTAACTTTAGTGGTTGGTGTTGACCGTATTAGCAGCTCATGCCAACACTAACTTTAGATGTCTTCTATAATATTTTTCTCCAAAACTAACTAATGCAGTAGAAAATAAAAATTAGAGATAACATATAGTACACTACAATTGAAAAATAATAATTTAATGTATCCTTTTTTGAGAAACATAAACTCATGCATTAAAAAAAAATATGAAGACACAAATTGAAAGTTGATTAAAATGCGGAGATATATCCTTACAAATCCTGATGTAACATGAATTTCGCTAATATGCTTTCAAATTATGTCGAGTGCTCTTCTCCATAACCCCAAACAACCAAATATGGTATATAAATTTAAAAGTATTTCAGGGACAATTTTCTAAGATAAATTGTTACAATATTTCTCAAAGTAGCTGTTAAAATTTATTTCGGGAGCTCAGTAATAATTTTATTTCATAATGATTATCTATGATATCTAATTTAAATTGTTCAAATTGAATGTAGATCTTCGATCATAGCTACGACTTCAAAGCCAAGCAAAAAAAAATACCTTTACCTTCGTGATGCTGGTCGGTAGAGATGATATTGTTTGTGAGTATATGAGGATGGCAGCTGCAAACACAGGGAAGCTGAGGACTGATGTGAAAATCAGTCTCTTGCCTGCTATGGGTGACTTAGAGAGTGCTTGGAAATGTTTGAAGGTGGCGAAGACTAGCTTCTTATTGCGTGATATAGAATCATGAGCTCAAGCATCTCAAGAACAATGATATGGATGATATTGCCACAGCTGTTAATGTCCAAATCGACAAGTTCTATATGCAATTATCATCTGCATCAAAATCCGGTCTTATAGTTGGATTTTCAAATATGTTAAGAGAGAAGAGGAGCAAGCTTAAGGTGAGCAAGCAAGAGAGAGACCTTGCTTTTATAACCAAAGCAAAAGGCCATAGGATAGTGACAAAGCCATCAAATGTCATAGAGATGGAAGCTCTTATATATTATGGAGGCTATTAACTAGCTTATTTATACCATTTTTACTTTTATTTGTAATTGTTTAGTTAACTTTCAGTGTGTGCAAGAGAATAGATAAGCTATTAACAAAGGAACACTTTCCTAAGTATAAAAAAAAAACTCTCAAATAATTTTCTAGTAGACGCTTAGTGGTCATTTTAGCTGCAAGATATTGACAAAAAGAGTAAAATAGTAGATAATCGAAAACAAATGTTATGACTTAGAAGAATATGTTGTTAGTGAGGTGTGAATATAAGAAAATACTAAATATCTTTTTTTTTATTACTACAGTCACTTCTAACTGGCAATTTTAATCTCCGAGAGTTGTATACAATTTTTTTAAGTTGAAATTTCTTCCTATTTTTTTCTATTTTATAATGTTTTTGTTTATAACTTCAAGCAGAGAATGCATCCCCAATTGGCATAAGGAATGCTATTGTTGAAAACTAAATTACGTTTTCTAAAAGTTGAAAGAGGCACACATTTAACCCTATGTCGAGTGAAGTCGCGCGTGCAAAGAGCCATCATATTTCGCACTCTCAAGACAAAGATAATTATGAACATGAGAAATGGTTCATCCAATCTTTAAGTACATAAATATTAAACCCATCACATATTCTTACAATATCACTCTCCTTTGACATGTCAGCTCTCATCTTTCTCTCTAGATCAAGCTTTGAGTTAATTTTGTAATCTTATTTGATCATCAATCGCTAGCACGTGGTGACCTCCATTGAGATAAGAAATTAAAGTCTTCTATCTCACTAACACGTTTGAACAAGAATGTAAATAGATAACTCAACATCAATGAAAATCAATCTGTTAATTCTTTTTCTACTTAGAAAATTCTCAGACCAAGGAAATAATTACATCCATGCACTACTAGGACCATTATGAAAATGAGAAGTCCTATACAATCTAAGAAAAAGTGTACTTTAAATGTCAAAACAATAAGTGTACTTTAAATGTCAAAACAATATGCGTCATTTGTTTCTTATGTTTCTTATAGACTTTATCTGCTTCTACACTTTAAAGCCAGAACCAAACCCTTGTGCTTTACAAGCAATTTTTTTAGCTTAATGGCACAACAATTGTGATAATTATCCAATGTCACAGTAATTGTGATAATTATCCAAGGAACGGTAAATCGGTCCTAGGTATGTCTATATTCATCTATCAATCTCTTGTCCTCATATTCTCTCTTGAATATTATTAGATTTTGAAATCTTTTCAGTGAAATTTACTAAGAACCATATTAGAATTGAATTTAGTATTATTTGTTAATATTTAATAAATGTAAAAATTTTAAAAAAAAAACATAAATAAAATATAAGTTCACACGTTTTGTGGAGAGGTTGAGAGTCTTAAACATGTTCTCCCTCATATCCGTCTTTACTGGGGGAATGAATAAATCGAATACAAGTACAGGTTGAATACCAAGTTTTTTGAGTGGCATATAATTATCATATGTCTGGCTAAAATTAACAAGAGTTAATCATAAAATAAGACTTAACAAGAGCATTAAACAATGGAAAACAGTAAAAGACAATGGATGATGCACTGGAAGACTTAGATTCCAAATATGTTGGCACATTTCGACTCCCTATTGATGATGACATTATCAAAAATGTTATGATTGAAGATTTGCCATCAACTTTGTGGGAGAAATTAGTGAAACTTTTTCCACTAACTTAAGATTAACAATCTCAACATTACCAATTGTTATCTTATACGGATATGAGTAATCTGTAAAAGTTCCTACTTGTCGAAAAATGTCCATGCGACTTAGATTTTGTCCGTTAACGACGATATCGAATATTCATTGAATCGGTTGCATGACGCAACTGTCAATTTTGGCAAAATGATATCTAACAAGGTAATCCCTTTGGGATAAAGCTTTATCACAAAAATTGAATCTGAAACGAGATTTGTATATTAGATTATAGATTATTAGATTATAGTTAGACAAGTAGCAGCTTCAATGATCTTGGAGGTGGAGAAGTTGTAGTATTCTACAATTTTTGCAGTAGCAGGTTGAAGACAGGGCTGTAAAAAGCTAGCGTCAAGCAATAGAAGATCGATGAGGAGCTTGAAAAGTTGAAGCTAGTATGCAACTTTTTTTTAATACACTCTATGAGAGTTAATAATTAGTTGATGAGTATGCGCAGACTTCTTTTAGTACATACTTCATGACACTCATTTGATGAATGAAGTTTTCAATTCAGGTTCTGAGGATAATTAATATGGTATTTGCTTTCATATATAGTACACTACAATTGAAAAAAATTAAAATAAATGTATCCTTTTATGAGAAACATAAACCCATATTAAAAAAAATATGAACACACGAATTTAAGGTTGATTAAAATGCGGAGATAGATCCTTACAAATGCTCATGTAACATAAATCTCACTAATATGTGTTCAAATTATGTCGGGTGCTCTTCTCCATAACCTCAAACAACCAAACATAGTATAGACATTTAAAAGTATATAAGGGATAATTTTCTAAGATCAATTGTTACAATATTTTTCAAAGTAACTCTCAAATAATTTTATGGTAGACGCTTACAAAAGAGTAATATGGTAGTTAATCGAACATAAACGTCATGACTTAGAAGAATATGTTGTTAGTGAGATGTGAATATAATGAAATACTAAATGTTTTTTTTTTATTAATATAGTCACTTCTAACTGGCAATTTCAATCTTGAAGAGTCATATACAAATTTTTTTTTCAGTTGAAATCTCTTTCTATCTTCTTTTATTTTATAATGTTTTTATTTATAACTTGAAGCAGATAAAACAGCCCCAATTGGCATGAGGAATACTATTGTTGAAAACTAAAATACATTTTCTAAAAGTTGAAAGAGACACATATTTAACCCTATGTCGAGTGAAGTCGCGAGTGCAAAGAGCCATCATATTTCGTACTCTCAAGACAAAGATTTCAACTATAAACAAGAGAAATGGTTCATCCAATCTTTAAGCACATATATATATATGAAACCCATCGTATATTCTTATAATATCACTCTCGTTTCACCTGTCAACTCTCATCTTTCTCTCTAGATCAAGCTTTCAATTTTGTAATCTTGTTTGATCATCAATTGCTAGGACGTGGTGGCTTCCGTTGAGATGAGAAATTAAAGTCTTCTGCATCACTAACACATTTGAACAAGAATGTAAATATATCAACATCAATGAAAATCTATTGATTAATTCTTTTTCTACTTCAAAAATTCTCAAACCAAGGAAATAATCACACTACTAGTACCCTTACGAAAATGAGAAGTTCTATACAATTTGAAGAAAAAGTGTACTTATTGTTATACTAAATTTGAGCAAACATTGGATACGCTTTGATGACATATTTTATCGTACACGCTGAGTAACCAACATGACACCGTACATTATCTTTTTACCTAGTTTCCTACTTTAAAAAAAAAATCAAATAACATTTACATCTCAGACACCCAAAGTGGCCAAATTGTATAGTATCTAAGTAAAGATCCCTTTGTTTTTCTCTCTGCTGATGCGTGTTGCTGCTGCTGCTGCACACGTGCTTCCAAATCCTCCGGCTTCTCGTGTGGTGGGATCTATAAGGGTATGGTGTATGTATATTATACTCCAAATAACTGTGTTTTATGTAGTTGCTGGTAGAGGAAATGCATCAACAACTCTCTAATTGGCCACCAAACTTCAACAAGTTCTTTCTGACACTCATCGCATTTGCTTTCTTATATATGTAACCTTGGCGTGTACCTTGCCCTATATATATATGTCGTAAGAAGAATTGGTTCCTCTGTTTGCAATCATTGAGATCGGAAAAACTATTACTAACATGTTATCTCTGTCCAGACGATCAGTATGGGTATTGAGATATGTTATATTCACTCTCCGATTTCTTTTTTTAGTTATTCTTCCAAGTGAATCGCTAAATAACATATTGACTTGACAAGTAGATGAGGATGTGATCAAAGCCCTAGAAGGTACTGGCTTTGATAACTAATCTATGATGAAAGATGTGTTGGGTATTCAGAAGATAGGTTATGTTAGGCATTGTTTGCCTCTTTTATCACTTAGTAGAAAATTTAGTAGAAAATACGATCAAAAGGAAAAAAAAAATTTGTTTTCAATGGTGTTAGATTAGCTCCAACATTAAACGATGTACATCATATAATAGGGCTGCAATTAAGGGCTGTAAACTATTTGTTGATGGGAAAAACGTAATGGTCTATCCCAACTTAAGGCACTTTGTGAAGAGTGTTTAGGGATGGTTCCCAACACCTTTGATAGACAATGTAACTTCAGAGGAGCCGGATCCAAGGTGTAATTCCTTTTAAATGCCTCAAACAAAATTTTATGATTGTACCTCCCGATGTGGAGCGTGGTTCTCCCACATTTGATCGATATGTACGTGCTTATCTTCTGTATGTGCTTCCCTCAACTGTGGTTCCTATCACTACTGGTTTAGCAGTGCATGCCAGTTATTTGACATGTTAGATATTAGTAAAATTAAGGACTTGGATTGGGGCGGTGAGCTTTTAGACCATCTCCATACATCCCTTGCAAGCTTTACAGACCATATATTGAAAAAAAAAGTTATGATTCCATGACTGCTATGCTATATACGACTTGTTAAATGAAAAACAAATGGATTCAAAAAAAAAAACCCGATAAATTGAAGCAGAAGAAAAGATAAACTCTTAGCCTTTGAAGAGAAAATGTTTCGAGGCATGAAGAATCAGGAAGAAGAAAAGATTTCTGTTAAGCTGACAGTTAGCAAGTCGAAGAATATTGTTTGTTACACTGAAGCAGGAGTAGATTTTGTTAATCTACTACTGAGTTTCCTAACTCTTCCTCTTGGGTTTATAGTAAAGCAAATGCGGGCTAGCTCGTTATCTTTGAAAGGATGCATTGATCAGTTGTACAAGAGTGTCCAGGAGCTTGATGAGCAGTATTTGAAGTCAAATTGCCCCAAGGAAATTCTATTCAATCCCAAGATCTATCCTGGTTTTTGCTATAAGAACTACCTTTTAGGAATTGATGATGGCCCGGTGTCTTTATAATACTGACATAAAGGAGGAAATTGTTCAGGTTGGTATATGGTAAGGTGGAGGTGAGTTCTCTGATGAACTAAATTTTTTTTGAAATTCTTGCTTTTCTAAATCTGGCCGATTTGTTTAGTAACAATGAATTGAGACCTCTCTACCACTTCAACCCTTGCCTATCTATGCCCTTTGCTGATGTCTTTCTGTTTTCACTTGATGTAGGCTTTGCGCCTTTTGGTTGCTTCTTTTGTTGGTGACTCCGCTCTAACCGATGTATTCATAAGGCTGCCAAACAAACAAGAGTAAAGATAGCTTGGTTCTCTAGAGTCTAGAACATTTTGATGGTGCTTCTGTTTCGAGATCTCTCACTCGTATAATCAATTCTGAGTTTGAGTTTGAAGTCAATAAAAAGTGGCGTGTGGACACAGACATTTGTCAATCTTGCTGCTTGCATATAACTCTGAAATACAAATTTTGGCTCAGACAAAGTTGGTAAGGTAATGGGAACCACAAATCCAAAAAGAAAACACTATACACTAAGTTGCAAACTGTATTAAGTAGGCTATTCGTATTGAAAAATTCTACAATATGGGAAAGTGTATGTTACTTCTAACCATGGCTTAGAGATGCACAATGCTTGAGCTTGAACAAGGTTTTGATAATGCCTGAATACAAGAATCTTTAGCGAACCTCAGCAGTACCAGAGTTTTTAATATGTAAAAATTCAACAGTGACTGACGCCCCAAGTGCAGACCAAACTCACACTCGCTCTTAAGTCATCCACACCAGTCCCCGAATAGTCCTTGCAGATCCTTTTATTTCATTCCATCCATATCACCCAAAAGACTGCCAATAACCTACATCCCCACATAGATTTCGATTTTTTGCCTGTTCCCAAGCTTTTAAACTGCTCGAACAAATTCCATCAATTCTGTAACATGAAGGCAGTGTAAGAGTACATGATTAGCACTCTCTTCCCCACTCTTACAATGTATTCGCCAAGATAAGAGTCTGGCCTTCATTTTTGAATTTGATCATCTTTATTTGATACTTACCACCAACCCTTGTGATACTTTCTCTTCAACCTTAGGAAGAACCTTTGCCTTCCAAATCTTTTTACAAGGTTTGGAAAATTAGATATTACAACTGCTACATAGATAGCTTCTATAGGATAGCTACATAGAAAAAGTACCAGAGCTGTCCAACTTCCAGCCCCTTAAATCTCCCCTGGTAGACAACAGATGCACACCTTCCAACTTTAGTGACATCGAAGCAAACTCTTGTAGCTCTAAATCATTAAGGTACCTTCTGAAACCCATATTCCAATTAATGGCAAACACAATAATCATCTGTAAAACTTGCAATTTTCCTTTTATGCTTACTGTACAATCTAATTAACCTGGGAAACAAAACTTTCAATGCATCAACCTCCAATAACTATCCTCCCAGAATCTCACCTTCTCCCCATTGCCCACCACGACCTTACAACATGATGTGATCCCCTTAACAAAGGTTTAGTGTCGCAACCATTATCCTTACTTTGACAAAAAAAAAAAAAAAAAACATTAACCTTCTTCTCTTCTCCCCATTGCCTTCCTCTTTTCATTCCCATATAAAAATTACTCATCATACTTTCTAGTCTCTTTGCCACACCGATAGGAATTTTGAAAGACAGTACATCCATCAGACAAAAAGTCACAAAACCTTATAGTCAACTTGTGAAAATAGTTGTTCGACAAGAATAATATGAAAACAAAAAGACATTTAGCAAAAACTCATTTTGCACAAAAAAAGAGAGCATAAAATATTGATCCAATTACAAAAAACCATACAGATAGAAGATCCTATATATGCACTTTAAATCTATATTACAACTAGAACATGAGCATTCTGATAGAAGATCCTATATATGCACTTTAAACCTATATTACAACTAGAACATGAGCATTCTGATTACATGGAAGTACATGCCAAACAAAGATCTAATCCTTTAAATCAAATGCAAATTGGTTTAATCCAACAGCGCAGTTTCCTTAATATGCTTACCGCAGTCATAGTCTCATAGATCAAGGACTATGGAACCCGTTGCTGCTATACATTCCATAACTTGAAATCCCACTTCTCAACTGCAAAATATTTTCATAGTTGAAACAGCTGTAAGATCGTTGCCAAAATATATTCCAATAATGTTATCGAGAGAATGAGAGTTCACGATGAAAAGAAAAGACAAGATGGAGAAACAAAAAGTGTACCTTCTCAACAGTATTTGACATGTCCAACATTTCTGGCCTTCCTTTCTTTAACAGTTCAATACGATCCCGCTTAAGGTGATTCTGTGCCTCCGCCTACATTTGGGTAAAAAAACAGGAAGAAAAAAAATACTCACTACGAGAGAGAGAATTTTAACATGTAGAGTAGCGCCATTTTACACTAAGGTGACAACTACCATCTTTTACAAATGTTATAAGCCATCAATCATACAAGAAGTTTGTTGCCTGATGATAACAATGGAAAGAAGAGGATATATGACAGGTATCAACATAACAGTGTCCCTAATTGGCTAATACAAAAGATTATCTGAGCACATGTATGCATGCACTCATGCAAACAATCTAGCGTCTATACTCAAAACAGATTTTCCTCAAAAACAGATGCAACAGACTGAAAACTTATACAACAAACCCAAGACCTTATAAATTATTGCCCTCTATAACTAAATGACAATAACCATTAGCTCACAGCAGCCTTCCAATCAAAAAGATCCTGGAAATCCCCAGCAGCCTTTCAATCTAAAGCAGGCGTACCATTTTAAACTTGTAAGCACATCGGCTTGTTTTTAATTTCAGAACCCGCTCACCTATCCATGCCAGTGCATACTATTTTTTTGTTGTTCCAACATGGCGGAAAACTAGTCCCCAGCAAAAGTTTTTTCAAACTGCATATGTCCTGTTGCATACCAGTTTTATCAAATAGTGAAAGGCTGAAAGCCCTGCAGGTATAGTATACCAAGTTTACCAACTAGCTTGGTAAAGTTCTTGGGGGAGGGCCTGCCTTTGTGTAGAACAATGGACATCCAAGTGAACAAAAGAGCCCGATGGGCTTTGATGGACCAAAAAGAAAATTTAGAACCTAGGAACCTTGAATACTGTCACAGTTTTAAAACATCTACATAACCATCTTGGTAAGGAGAATGAATGATAAATTGCTTAAAACATGGTTGACCAAGTTATACATATACTTTAATGTGTCTGTAAATGTTGAACAATCCCGGAAAACTAGACGGTACTGTCTCTTCTCTCTACCAAGCATTTTTTAAATGGAGTTTAATTTTGAATATGCGTACCTTTTCCAGCATCTCTGTCAAGTACTGGATTTCAGTCTTCGTTGTTGTGGATAGATTGTGAGCAACATCCATTACATTAGTCCTGCATATGAGTTTCTACATCTTTAAGCAATGAAGTATATAACACTAAGCACTGCAAAAGTGTAAGAGATAATATGAAATGCAACTATATAGATCACAACAGATAGTATCAAGGAGGCAAGAGGGAGATAGGAGAGAGGGGAGGGAGGGATGGATGTAGAGAACCTCTATGGCTTCAAAAAAATCAGAGTAAACACAGAGGCCTTAATTATAGAATCCAAAAGCTTCATCAGATACCTAAGAAAATGAACACTAGCGTTGAAACCAAACATTTTCCATATTTTAATTCACCAATATGTTGAGTGAATTGGTCTCTTCCCTTCTCTTTCATCTGTTTGCATGAGCTTATGTAATTTTTACTAAGCATACACAATTATATACAGGACTTATCAATTAGAAATAAAACGGAAGTAAACTCTGAGCATACACAATTTATCGAAATTTTGTCCGGCAACAACACCTGTTTACATTTTTTTTTTTTCTTTTTCTTTTTTTGTTATTTTGTCCATGGGAAAGGAGTTATTCAGTAATCATCCATGTACATATAGTTCAGAATATAAGAGATACCTACTTATTTGAAAACAAAGGATCCAGACTTTGTTCTTCCACCAGTTGTTCTACAGTATCCATTGCTTTTCCAACCTGCAGGCAGAAAGAGGCTTGACTTCATAGAAAAGTATCAACTGATGCAAATAGTAACTTTAGAACTCTATTATGTATGTTGCTATATTAGAACCAAGAGGAACTTGAGCCAGAGAAAGATCAGTGCATCAGTAATTTTCGTAATAGTTAAATTGGTACCATATACAAATCATGTAGATCTTATGTCAACTAGATTATAAAAAAAACTTTAACTTTTAAAATATTACGATGAATAAAAAAAAAAAGTATATTATGTTTTGAAATCATTGTGCATTATGCTTCAGGTGTATCCAAATAACACAGAAAAACCTAAATAAGTTGTTCAATGGAATAAATTAGCATTATCACCACCAAGAAATAATCAAGTGCATACCTGTGTTTCAAGACATATCGACTGAAACTCGTCCTGTAAAATCACAAAGAAAAATTGTTCAGAAATTCATCTTATAGCGTTATAGAAAGTGCATCATAGTTTATAGGTTGCATTTGAAAGTATCATCTGTCATGTACAGTCTGATTGGATTGCAACCCAGGAAAGAAATCAAATCTCAAGACAGTAAGATCCATGAAGTAGAATAATGATATAATACAGGTGTGTCTCGGAAAGGCTACAACATGGTCACTGTCTCAAGTTGCACTTGCTGATAATGAACAAATTTTTCATTCTGTTAACAACTCATTGAAGTAAAAATTACTTGCTAGAAATTTGACAATTATAGAAACTAGTAAGAAAGACATCCAAATATGATTTCTAACAAATAGCAGTGAATTTTCCAGAGACCCAGATTAATTTCATTGCCACCACATGATTATTTCTTCTAATAAAGCCATTCGAGAACTCAAAAGAAGAATGCTTTGATAATAATGGCAACTGGTACGAAAAGAAGTAGTACCTCTACATTTCCATGCAAAGAACTCATGACCTGAAAATTTGTATACCACAAAACCCACTTGAGCATTAGTTCAAGTTTCTCTTGTTAACAATATGAGAAATAAACGAAACGTCATATATGAACTGTACCTGAGTAAAAAGCCTGTGAAGACGTTCTTGCTCAGCAGCTGTAAAACTCGGAAGCGCTTCACAGAATTGCTATGGGTTTCATTAGAAAAAAAAAAAACAAAGTAAGTGACCATTGAATCTACAGTGCGCAAAATTCAAAAGCCCCCAAAAACAGTGAAATGGGTATTACTGCTTTGGGAAGAAGATAAGATGAAATTGTAAGAGGAGAAAGAAACCTGAAGAGAACATGGAGCGAGCAGAGAACGTATGGCGAGCTCGAACGATTTCTTCAAGTCCCTTTGCTTCGTCCCCATCGCGCCGATTCCGATTTTTGAATCAGAGTGAAGCACAGCCAGAGCGGTCAGGTTTAAATTGTTCAGTGAACTTTGAGAAATTCCCAAAATACCCTTATGTAAATGTGCAATTTACATCATGCCCCCTCCCCCCCTTCCAAAAGTTTAATTTTCATATTTTGATTATTTTCCTTAACAACAAATTAACCACAAATACATAAACGAGTTGCTCATCAATTTCAAATTTCAATCAAATCCGAAAAATATTAAAGTTTCCTTCATCATCTTTGTGTTTCATTTTAGGGAGTTAATCATCCTCAAGATCAAGGTATTGAATCCAATGAGAGTTTACCTTTGCTCTTGGTAATGGAATACTTGTTGAAGGATAGAGAATAAATATTGGAGGAAAAAGAAGTAGAGATTAAGATTTGATGAAGAAGGAGCAGAAGCAAAAATGCAGGTTTGTATGGCTTTGCAAAATTCAGAATTGCATATCGCAAGTGTTTTGTTTGATTTGAGGTTGATCACTTTTGATTGTTCAATATTGTTTATCTTTCATTCATATATCATTGCAATTGATAATGAATTGAAGTCGTTCCATCATGAAGGTCATAGTGCATCATTTATTGTTAGGCAGTTCAAGAAAAATCTGAGAATTTTTTCTTCACACTTGATACTCAGTGAGAATGGATCAGAGACTCCGTTTTGTTTTGTTTTTTGTTTTTTTTCTGTGAAAAATAGTTTTTATTTAGTTTTTTTTTTCGTTTTAAATGGAAGTGAAGTAATTCAATATCAATACACAGTGGAAATTGTTAAAGCTAGAAATGATTATGTGGCAAATGCCACATCATTTGGGAATTGAATTTGGTAAATAAATTTGAAATTTTAAGCATTTTCCATGTTACAAGGGTTGTATTATGTTGTGTTATTCAAATATAAAAAAAGTAATACAATTAAAATTTAGTCTAGTACACCATCAAACATAGGATATCACTATTTTGATTATCAAGCTCCTTAGTCCTTTAGACCATCTCCCACCATAGGTTAAAGTTTAACCTTCCTAAAATGGAATATACTAGATAATATTCTTATTTAGCCTACTTTGTTGGTTTAGCATTGCCATGGTAGGCTAAACTTAAATATTTATTAATTGTTAACAACTACATATTTTAATTAGCCAAAAAAACAACTACCTATTTTAAAAAGAAAATAATTTTCTATATAAACTTGCATATTATCACCATTTTCATTATCTATCAATTTATACAAAATTCTTCAATCTTTCTCACAAATACAATGGATCCATTTGAAGTACGTGTCATCCTCCTCTCTATCTTCAAATGGAACAATTGATTATTGTAATTCGGTCTTGTCCATATTTGATCGGGACCAAGATTTGTTACTTCGAATGTATGATAACAATAACTTTCTCCTAGTCGACCGTGAATTCTTAATGATGAGAAAAGCAGAAGTTATGCAAAGAAGAGCTCGTGAATCCCACCTACAAAAATCACCACCCACTGCATTTGACTACAGTAACTGTAGTAACCCAAACCAATTTCAAGGTGGTTGTCAAATGACTTTTGACTCTATAAATTTTGATAGTCCGTTACAAAATTCAAGTGGATTCGGAGGAAGTGATGATGTTGATCTACCGGAATATTAGCTAGTTTTAGTTTCAGTGTTTTTTTTTTTGTTTCCTTGTATTTCAATAATTGTTGCATTCGTTGTTTCGGTTTATGTTGTTGTTTTGATGTTTTCGTTATTCACATTTTGGTACTCTTTTTCTCAACTCGGAGTTTATCTTTGAGTATGGTTTTGACGAGGCCAATAATAAATAAAATCTCTTTATTTACATAAAATGTCTATTGGATAAAAATTAAAGATTAGACAATTATTTATAAAATTGTAAACATATATATTTTTCATTTTCTTTTCAAAAATTGTAAACATATATATCAAATATTATATAAGAAAATTGTTATAACCTAACTATTATAAAAAGATATGAAAGTTAAAAGAAACAATAAAATAATGTGGGGGCCATCAATATAACCTATGAAATCATAAGCCAAATTTGGCTAGGTCAAATTTTTTTTTTGGGATATGAACTATAACCTATGGTGGGAGAGGTTATAGGTTATAATTGAAATTATAACCTAGGGCGGACTAATATGACACATCCGACGACTACGCCCCTATGACGCGCCGCCGAACGGGAGAGCTAGAGTTTGTCTTTCTCTCAGAGAGGATTTTTTTTTTCAATTTTCTTGAGCTAGGGTTTTCTTCCGTTTTAATCATATTGTCTTGTGTTTTTCTTTCTTTAAGTATCAAGGTTTTTTAGTTTTCTATAAATTAGTTTGTTGGCAATAAGAGAAATATAGAAGAGGCTAGGTAAGCTTATTATAGGCCATCTTAGAGTTTAATGGTGATTGCACAAGAAGATATGTCAAGAGTATGTAAATGAGGTAAAGCAAATACCTTTGTGTAGTGTTTTTACTTCATTACAAATTCTACTGTTTTTGTTTATGGTTTGATTCACATTCGTTGCGTGCTTTACACTTTTTTGTGCAAAGTTATTAGACATAAACTTTCACATATAGAAAATAATTTACGTACTATTTGTTATGAACAATTTACCTAGCGACTTTTTTTATGAACAATTTACCTACTTTTATCAATAATTTACCTATTTTTTATGAACAAATTACCTAGTGTTGAAGGAAACCTACTTTGTGTGTGCCTTGTCAACCTAGGATTAGATTAGTTAGTATAGCATATGGATTACATATTGAATAGAAGTCCTATTGGGATATGGATTGTACCCTTGTGTTTCTCTATATATAGAGTGACAAATGCCAAAAATAGTTGGTAAGTGATAGAAGAGAAGGGGGTTGTCGTTCCACGGAGGATTGACGGCTCCCCGACTTCTCGGTAGCGTGTGTGGTCGTGTCTCTAGCTATGTGGAATGACTAGATGTGAATAGAGTGGGTGAATGTGTATGAACAATGTGCAAAGTGTATAGTGAGGTGTGGGTTTAGGTAAAAAGATGGTGATATGCCAAGACAAACAAACAACTAAATAAATGCAAGCAAGTAAGTAATGTAAGGTGTGTGCACAATATATAAAGGTGTTGGGGTTTCGGGTTAACCCAAGTCCGAATGCGATGCATAACAAACTAATTAGTACTCATGCTTGTGCAATGAATGAATCAAACTTCGTATCTTAGCCATGTTATGGATCTAAGACCATCTTATCATATGTATTCTAGTGCCGGATTATGGATCACTAGAACTCTCTCAAATTGGTTTGAGAGGCGAAGGGTACAAAGACTTAGAAGTTCAAACAAGGGAACCTCATCACATCTAATATCAATTGCCTAGAGAAAGCTAGGAGTCACCCCAACAATCTCAATCAAAATAGGTTGCACACATGCTCAAGAAAGTGACTAAATTTCCTACACATGCATTCAACACAAATTGAAATGGATAAAAGACATACTCATTCATCACATAGCATTCATACATAATCAATCCATCAATACATCACATTGGACTAGGGCACACAACCCTAGTCCCCAACAAAGTGACTACTCACTAGCCATTAAGGTATACAACATCATATAGCAAATGTAAGATATAAGCATGAATACAAAAGAGAAAAGGGGTAAAGAAATCTCAATAAGTGGTGCCCCCTTCTTCTCCTTTGATCTAGACGTCGTCCTTGATGGTTGTGAGGATCCCCAGCTGCCCGGAATGGTGGTAGAAGTGGCGGAGGTGGCTGGTCGACCCGTTCGTCGACCGTTCGACGGCAAAGTGTCGACCGGTCGACGGTCGTGCTGCGGCTGAACCGGAAGGGAAGAGGAAGAGAGGAAAAAAGGAAAGGAAAAATGAGACTTTTGGGGCTGGTGATGGAGATGACCTAATTCAGGAAAAGAGGCTATTTATAGGCTAAAGAGAGAGGGGATGAAGGGCTAGGATGGGCTAGGGTTAGATCTAAGGGTTGGAAGGATTAAATGAAGGGTAAGGGGGTAACTTCCAAAGGAATAAAGGGGAGGAATAATCAAGGGGTGACCTCACCATATCTAGTGTGGTCCTTTGCTGAATTTTGGGCTTGTGTGGGCGATGAGTCACACGGTTGACTTTGCCTTAACTTTGACCGCGACCTTCGGAGTTGACCAAAGGTTGACTTTTGACCAAACCTCCGGAATTCTTGTGCAACTCACTTCCGGGACTTCATCTTGACTCGTTGACGCTCTCAAGTCGGGGTTGACCACGAGTTGACTTTTGGTCATCGGGTTGACTTTTCGTCCTTTTGCCGGAAATCCACAAAAAGCTCCAAATCGCATCATTTCGCTCCCGATATCCGTCCGATGCTCGATTCACCTACAATGGTGCAATTCAAGGATTAGAGACACTAAATAGCCTTTGGATTAGCATTACTAAAGTGATTAGGGGCCTAATTTGTATGCAAATCGCATACGAATCATAGAGGCACCTATTCATTAATAAAGAGATTATCTATTCCTGTGCTATTTACTTTGTATTTACTTTCTGTCTTATGGTTGTAATTTATATTTACTTAAACACGTTATCAGCACGAACCTCTAACCCTGAATCAAAAACCAAAACTCTTGAGCATAGCATCCTGCTAGCGCCAAAACCCTAGAACCCTAGAACCCTAGGGTGTGCCGGATGAACAGTGTCGATGAACAGTGTCGATGAACAGTACCGGATGAACAGTACCGGATGAACAGTACCATCGTGAATAGTACCTCCGTGCAATCTCCTTTAGTTCAAGAATCAGCCTGCACAGAACAGTCGAATTCAGAAGCGATTTCTCCCTTCTCCACCGTTGGATTACGCTGAAATTTGGACGAGAGCTTTCTACGTGAGTCTAATACCCCCAGTTAAAAATTCAGCCAATTCTGACCGTTGGATCTCCTGATATATAACTTTGAAGAAAAGATACTCAAGATAATCCGAGAAAAGAATCCAAGTAAGTTTTTATAAAAGTTGTTGCTTTCCGAATTTCAATTCGAACCTTCTTTTTCTCCGGGGACTTGCAACCTCCCTTCTTCTATCTCCCACCTTTCTTATAACGTGGGATAATATACGAGACTCGCCAAACTATGAGAAGCATTAGGGGAGTGATCGAGCTTCATATCGCTTGCGGTATGTGTAAGTCATGAGCACCTCTAATGTCATCATGCTATTGGTGATGACCTCAAGAGCCGAACTGTGGGGGTTCGAGCTAATACTCCGGATGAGGAATCCGTAGAGAGAAGAGACCTTGAACGAGGAGTTCATTGAATGATTTACCTCCGGATGAGGAATCCGTAGAGAAGAAACGACCTATGGTTTATGACTTATTCCCAACTAGGCTCACCTGCTTAGGTATGATGTCTAGGTAAGGAGTTTGAGATAAGTGGTATTAAGAGAGCTTGCTCCACCGACATCTCTTATAACTTACCTGGTTATATCTGAGTAGAGCTACCGAAAAGGTTTAAGGTTATGACCATACGACACCAAAGTTTCGCCTAAATCCAAAATCCTTGGAAACGTTTCTTGGGAGCAAATATTGCTCAGAAACCCTCTATTGTTTTGTGAGAATATCAATTCCAAAACATACCCTTTACCGACGAACGGATCGTCGCTATTGGTAACCTATCTTGTTCTCCATATTTTGGATATCGAACATGAATAACTCGATTTTACTCCATTGGATTCTGCGGACATTAGATTCTGAGATGGGCTCATGATATCCTAATGTACCTATTCGCACAAGAGCTTCTAGCTCGAATCCATGAGCGTTGTTTTGAAGAAACCGCTCTAGACCCTCAAACTGAGACGTACAATGCCAGGTTATTTTTCCTGATGAAACGCCATATGGATATGGCACTCCAGTTTGAGTTCATGAAAGAGGTTAGCGCTAGAAGCGCTTCATGAATGTAATGGTAACATTCATCATTCCGAATTTAGAAGCATAATGGACTAATCTCCGCTTCTCTGACTTTGAAGAAGTCATGGGACATAATTCGGAAATTCTCCGCATCAAAGACTTGATGCATCTCTGTGGATAATCATCACAGATGAACAATTGATTGAGGAATCTCTCACCACCTTCCCCATCTCTGCCTTGAGGAAAGGCATGACGATGATGGCGCCCCTATGGGAGGAAGCCAAGAGCAAAACCCTAAATCTAGGAACGATCCCAGACATTTTGGTCCGTAGAATCTATTTGCTTATGAAGGTAATCGCCATAAGAATAAGCGATCACGTGAGCATAGGGCCGCGAAAGAGTGAGAGAAGACCGTCGTCCTTGTAAGAGGGACACCGCCGGTCACCGCCGGTCAGCGTTGTTGCGCCACTAGTTATGGCAGCCCCGCCACCGGCCAAGGCAATCTGCCACCGTCTTAAGGACCGTGAGTACCGAGCCTGTATGCCTCAATCAATGGAGAATCCTCTTCATGATGTTTATTAATGATATGGAGCGTCTGATCAATGGGCCATAGTTTGCAATACATATGAAGATGTAATTGTAATGATCAAGACGTCGAGTTTAAGGGTTAAAGACTTTGGAAGCAATTTTGCTTAAGTCTTTATGTTTTTCCAAGTTGATGTAATATGGCAAGATTGCCAAGACAATGGATTTAGTTTTGATTTAAGATCAAGATGGAACTTTGAGTGTAAAGCCTTGGCTAATATCTTTAATAAAATCTGAGTTGCCTTCGTAGCCTCGATTTTAATGATGAGCTTATATACATCTGTGACTACGATGGCAGGACCATCGAATCTTGTGCAAGGAAGAGGATATGCCCAATTCCTCTTGCCTAATGGCACTCACATTGATGTCACAAATGCTCTCTACGCTCCAAGAGGAAATAGAACTCTGTTGAGCTTTAAAGATATAAGAACCAATGGTTTCCATGCTAAGATGCATGATGAGAATGGAAAAGAATCCCTTTGCATTACCTCTAATGACTGCGGTAGAAAGCTCATCTTAGAGAAGTTTATGTGTCTCTCTAGTGGGTAATATGTTACCACTATTCGAGCTATTGAATCAAACAATGTCATTAGGGATGACCTCTTGGATTCAGACACATATTGGCTTTGGCACGACAGGTTGTGACACCCTGGTCGTGATATGATGATCCGTGTATTGAAAACCTCACACGGACATCCATTCTTTCAAGCTAATTGAAGCATGAATCGAAGAGCGATTCAAGGAGATGAGACAGTTATGAGAAAGAGCAAATTTGCCACTGTCCGACGCCGTACGATCGATCGCACGATACCTGCGATCGATCGCAACCTTCCAGGCTGCGTCGTTAACAAACCCGAGAGCTCGGGCGATCGATCGCATCCCCCTGCGATCGATCGTAGGTTCCTTCCTATACGTTTTCTGGAACCAGAGAGCCCGGGCGATCGATCGCACACCCCCTGCGATCGATCGCATGTCCCATCCTGCATTGTTTCAGGAACCCGAGAGCACGGGCGATCGATCGCACCCCCATTGCGATCGATCGCATAGAACGAAATCTTCTCTCTTGGATGTGGACAATTCCTCCTATGCTTCTGAAGCTCCCAAAGCCAAACGCTCATTATGCAAAGCGTATTCCTAAGGGAAATAAGGACTAAGACCGTCCTATGCAAAGGATTCTAAAGTACTTCTTCCATTCTTACAGATAATCCAAGGGGATATCTGTGGACATATTCAACCACCAAGCGGGCCATTTATGTATTTTATGGTGTTGGTTGATGCATCGACATGCTGGTCACATGTCATGATGTTGTCCATTCGTTATGCTGCTTATGCTAAACTCCTAGCACAGAGTATTCGCCTGCCGGCTCACTACCCGGATCATCCCATTAACTATCAGGCTTGATAAGGCTAGGGAGTTTACGTCGAAAACTTTCGATGACTACTGCATGGGATATATGTTGGGCATCTAGTCTCACATGTGCATACCCAGAATGGTCTTGCAGAGATTGTCATTAATAGAAACAAATGGTCACGAGGACGTTGGTAATGCGCACCAACCTTTCTCTCTCTGCCTGGGGGCACGCAGTATTGCATGCAGCTATGCTTATTCGTCTGAGGCCCATCACCACCCAATCTTTTTCTATGCTACAGCTAGTGACTGGGTACGAGCCAAGCATATCGTACTTACGCATATTTGGGTGTGTTGTTTATGTGCCTATTACGCCGCCACAGCGTATTAATATGGGTCCTCAGAGACGAATGAGTATTTATGTTGGATTTGAGTCTCCAACCATAATCCGCTATGTAGAACCCTTGACAGGCGATCTATTTGTCACTTTGATGAGACAGTCTTCCCGTCGTTATGGGGAGATAAGAACGTGAACGTTCAACAGGAACGACTGGAATTGTCGTGGCCTGTCCCCACTCTGTCTCATAACGATCCCCCTACTGCAGAAAGTGCGTAGAATTATAAGATCTTCAGAAAGTCAGAGATTCTCTTCCTGACGCTTTCTTAGATCTTAGTGACTAGATCATATATATCAGCTGCAAACATGCCTGCAAGGATGCAAGTGCCTGAACAAGGACTTGGACTCAAAGTCGGTATTGCAGCCAACCCTATGGGAGGGACAGCTGGTGGCGCCACTGCCAGTAATGGTGGTGATGTGGCTTAGGCCGTGGCTCCGCTGAGGAAGCGTTGGAGGCCACCAGGTTCGAGGGATTCGCGCCCTAGGGAATGGGCTGCGATGGCACCAAATAACCCTCTCATCATTAATACTCAAAATCCGTCCATGAAAACGTTCCGGATTATGGTTATGTCCAAAAGACATCTTCGGGGGACGCCCTGTCGCTAAGACCTATCCGTGGGAACCTAGAGATCTCGATTATTACACTAGTGTACATGAGACGTGGGATAGAAACTCCATCACAGTTGATGATGTGTTTGCATATGCTTGTGCACAAGAGTTCATTGAGAATGATGATATTGAACCTCGCTCCGTTGATGAATGCCAACGTAGAAGCTTATTGGCCTAAATGGAAATATGCGATCCAGGTTGAGTTGGACTCACTAACAAAGAGAACGGTAGTTGGGCCGGTAGTGCCAATACCTTCTAGAATAAAACCTGTTGATATAAATGGGTCTTTGTTAGAAAGCGTAGTGAGAGAACGAGATATAAAGCTCGCCTTGTGGCGCAAGGCTTCTCACAACGCCCTGGAATCGACTACGATGAGACATATTCTCTCGTAAAGGACGTCATAACGTTCTGCTACCTTGTCAGTGGTAGTTTTTCTGGAAAACTGAACATGCAGCTTATGGATGTGGTCATAACATATCTCTATGGTGATCTAGATATGGAGATTTATATGAAGGTCCCGGATGGGCTTCATTTACCCAAGTCAAGTGGCTCTAGACCACAGAGCACGTTTGCAATAAGATTGCAACGTTCACTATATGGATTGAAGCAATCCGGACGGATGTGGTATACCCGTCTAAGTGACTACTTGATTGGAAGAGGGTATGTGAACAATAAATTATGCCCCTGCGTGAAAACAAGTTCCGGATTTGCAAGTGCCAGTGAATACTTGAAATCCGTGTTTGAGATGAAAGATCTTGGGAAAACGCGGTTTTGTCTCGGTTTAGAACTTGAGCACCGTAGTAGTGGGATTCTGATTCATCAATCAGCTTATACCCAAAAGATGCTCAGGAGAATTAATATGGATAAAGTCCATCCTGTTAGCACTCCCATGATTGGTCACAGCCTAGATCCAAGAAGGATCCGTTTCACCCAAGGGATGATGGTGAAGACGTTTTAGAGGCTGATGTACCGTACCAAAGTGCAATAGCGCATTATTGTACTTGGCACAGTGTACAAGGCCCGATATCTCCTTTGTTGTCAACTTGTTAGCTAGATTTAGCTTTGCGCCCACGCAACGCCATTGGAATGGCATAAAGACTATCTTTCGTTACTTGAAGGGTACGATTGATATGGGCTTGTTCTATCCCTACAGAGAGTCGAAACTAGGTGAGGAACCTATGTTTGCTGTGGTTGAACGACCCGGGCATCCGGACGAGGACTTACCGTCCGGATGGAACACAAAGGGCACGTTACCTGCAGAGAGGCATGAAAATATGGCAAAATGGGTGAAGAACCCGTGCCTACCGCCATCGGGCGATCGATCGCAGGATATGCCACGATCGATCGTACCGAGCTTCTGCCATCGAGCGATCGATCGCAGAATGTCACGATCGATCGCACGAGTGCTACTGCCCATTATTCCGAAAATCTTTGTGATGTTTTGGTGGGTTTTGCTGATGTTGGGTATCTCTCTGACCCATATAAAGGTTGTTCCCAAACTGGTTATGTCTTTATTAGGGGTAACACCGCGATATCTTGGAGGTCTATAAGCAGACTCTTGTCGCTACTTCTTTGAACCATGTTGAGATTATTGTTCTCCATGAAGCAATTCATGAGTGTATATGGTTAAGGTCCATTGATACACATATAAGAAGTACATGTGGTTTGAGGTCAACCACTGATGAACCTACATCCATTTATGAGGATAATGTTGCTTGCATTAAGCAAATGAAGCAAGGTTTCATCAAAGTCGACAACACCAAGCATATATCGCCTAAGTTCTTTTGTAATCAGCAATAGTAGAAGTTCTTTAAGATTAAAGTGAATCAAGTCCGTTCTGAGGACAATGTGACTGACTTATTTACTAAGTCACTGCCTAAATCCACATTTGAGAAGCATGTGAAAAGCATTGGTTTGCTTAAGTTATCTGACCTCCCATGATTGTGGAAATCAGGGGGAGACGCAGACTTCAGGGGGAGTCTGGCGTCCATGCTAGACCAAATGTGAAGGGTGTGTTGTACTCTTTTTCCCTTCGACCAAGGTTATTTTTATCTCACTGGGTTTTTGTTACTTGGCAAGGTTTTTAATGAGACAACGCGAGGAGCACCACCTAGTGTTGACGCCACAAGGGGGAGTGTTGAAGGAAACCTACTTTGTGTGTGTCTTGTCAACCTAGGATTAGATTAGTTAGTATAGCATATGGATTACATATTGAATAAAAGTCCTATTGGGATATGGATTGTACCCTTGTGTTTCTCTATATATAGAGGCACCTATTCATTAATAAAGAGATTATTTATTCCTGTGCTATTTACTTTGTATTTACTTTCTGTCTTATGGTTGTAATTTATATTTACTTAAACACCTAGCTACTTTTTTTATGAAAAATTTACCTACTTTTTATTAAGGATAATTTACCTGCTTTTTTATGAACAATTTACCTTATTTTTAAAAAATAATTTACCTACTGTTTTAATCAATAACTTAATTGTTCCATTTTTATCAATTTACTTATTATTTGTTACCTATAGTGTTAGAGAACTTAGTTATCTACCGTCGTCAAGTGGTTAAGTCATAATATATTATTATTATTACAATAAAAAAATTGAATGTTATGCTTTACTATATGAATTTATTCTCATTAATTATAGATTGGTAATAACAAAAATTAGAATTGTAGACTTAATTAAAGATATTTAAATTAATTAAATATTAATTTTATAATAAAATGTTTTCTGATTGTGGCATATTGTGCAAATAGTTGAAAGAGAATGGTAGGAAGATAGCTTATGTGGCATTTGTAATTAATTATTAAACTAAATTTAGTAATTGAAAAGTCCATGGTTCATATCCTAAGAAATAAAAGTGATCGACAGGAATGTATATCTAAATATTCCATGGCGATATTGATCGTTCCTTCATTGATTAGCCCACAAGTGTTTGTCTCAAGTTAAATTCTTGCTTGCATGAGAGGTAATACTGTATGTGTATAATTAATTAAGGATAGGATTTCTTTAGTTTACTAGTTCAAATGTAATTTGGATTCCTTAGTGTACACATCTTGTATCATTATAAATACCTACCTGGCTACCTGCTGAGCAAGAAGAATAAAGTCATCCAAAAATTTTCCTTTCGACACTTAATTACCGTGGCATTGAAGCAAGTCTTCAGGTTTCTTCTTAATTCTATAATTCAATGTCTTTCTTGAATGAATGAATGAATGATTTCCATGTCTTTCTGCTCCTTAAATAATTTTGTTTGTTTAGATTTGCAGCTATGTTTTTTGATCTAATTAATTATCTTCCTCGCAGGCCAACAAAAAAAAAGTTATATATCTTCTTCAACCGAACCGAATTTAACCCTAGTTGTTAATTATATATGAAGCTCGATCACTCTCACGATCAAATATTCAAATTTCCTGTATACGATTTGTGTCTCATGCATATGAATTATTATTAATAATCTTCTTCTTTTTTAAACGTCCTTGAAGAACAAAATTAGAATGATGTCTCCTGTCACCGACTCATCATCATCACCAACCTTTGTTCAACCTCCCGGAGCGCCTCAGCATGTTTCTATCCTTATGCCAATCCAACTGACGAAGCACAATTATTTACTGTGGAAATCCTTGTTCATCCCAATTCTAAAGGCCTATGATATGTTGAATCTGGCCGAAGGAAGAGAGCAGTGTCCGCCACAATTCCTCACTAGTAGTAGTACTGAAGAAGACCCTGCCTATACCAATTGGATCAAGAGGGACCAGATATTCCTGACTTGGATTAATGCAAGTTTATCTGCGAGCCTTCTTCGATACACAAGAGAATGCACAAGTGGACGAGCTCTGTGGTTACACTTGGAAAACCTTTTGGCTAAAAATGCAACATCTCGTGTACTAGGGCTCAAGGCTCGCCTCCAAAACCTGGACAAGCATAGATACTGGAGAATGGAGGATTACCTAGACTTAGCGAAACAAATCGCTGATGAACTCGAAGCGGCAGGGTCTCCTGTTGATGATGGTGAGTTAGTTTCTTGCATCCTTGAAGGACTACTTCCACATCAACATTATGAGGACTTGGTTGCCTCCATCAGGAATCGACCTAAGCCCGTAACTCGACAACAATTGCATGCCTTACTACTCAGGCATAAAATCCCTGTTTCTACCAAAGAAAAAATCAGATGCATTTCTGCAATCTTGTGCCGTGTGCTCCTCGTGCTTGTCTTGACGAGTTCACTTTTTCATTTTATCATATTTAAGAGATGAGTGTAGAAGAGGATGGTCTGATTGCCTTTGATCCAGTAGGTTATATTGTTGACTGCAATATATAGGTGGTCTGATTGGTATGAAGAAGAGGAAACTTGTTATATTTGCAACGTACGTAACATTAAAGTTCTCATAGCTATCTAGTAGCTTATAGCTCGCAATTCCAAGTGACGTTAAAAATCAAGCGTATTATAGTCGATCTTCTCTTTGTTCCTCTATCTCTTTGGTCTTGGGATTGTCTATACACCTTGGCTGGTCTAATAATTTTCTTCTTTTTTGGCCAAAATATTAATTTTCTTCTAAAGCCAAGAATTTAATCGTGTGTTTTGTAACCATTAATTGTTGGGTATTATTTGTTCTTATTAACTCTTAGCGTGCAAGCAGTTACTTTTCATGATCAGATCCTTTACCTAATTAATTAATGTTGATTAATTTGCTAACTGAAAAATAAGTTACCTAAACATTTGATAGAGTTGGAGATGAGCATGATATTTTTTTTTCCCGCTGAAATGGGATTGGGGAAGAGCTCCCTAACACCTCAAATTTTATTAAAGAAGATGAAAAGTACAATGGAGGGGAGTAAGCCAAACCCTCCCTAAAACCAAAAAGTACATTAAGGAAATCAAGCTAATGAAAATCGAAACCTAGGAAGACCCAAGCGGTCCTCATTAGTCGTTACAATGTGAAGTAATGAAGACGGGAGCTGAATTCCCCCACACAAAACCAGTAGAAAACGTACCATAGTTGGCCAATGCATCCGCAACATGATTTCCTTCACAAAATATATGAGAGGATCGGAACAAAACTGCACAGCTCGCATGATTGTTTTTAATATAATCTGTCGAATGTTAGATTTGTACGTACCTATTTTTTATTGAGACATTTTTACTTTCTTCCATCTTGGTGGAAAAGACTACCATGGTTCACTATTACAAAATGGGCTAGGGTTAAATCCTAAGGAAAGTTAGATCAAATTCACAAATGTACGATTACAAATCTAAGTGTACAAGGAAATCTAATAGTTTTTTTTTATATTACAAGTAACGATTATTGCTTATAGCTTGGTGATGATAATTATCTTTTGGTCTCATTAGTGTTCTGAAGCTTCATTCAGGTTTGGGCAGCTAACATTAATTAGAAGCATTTCGTGGCCAAAAAAAAAACATTAGAAGCATTAACTTTGTTTTGTCAAACCCTTAACTGTGCTGGTTGTTTCTTGCATTTGTGAAAGGACATCGAAGCTAAATTTGGATTTTCATACAATCTATGGCTACTATCAGCTTGAAGGGGTTGGTGGACAAAGGGAGCAAGAAAGTTATCTTCATTGAGTCTGATAATGATTTTGTTGATGTTCTCTTCAGTTTCTTGACACTCCCCCAGGGAACAATTATCAGTTGGATTCACCGGTTGCATGAGCAATTTGTATGCAAGTGTTGCAAATATTGATGCTCAGCATTTCCAAAGTGAAGCATGTAAAAATATGTTGCTTTGCCCCTACAATGGGAACCACAAATCCAAAAAGAAAACACTACTTTAAGTTGCAAACTGTATTAGGTAGGCTCTTCATATAGAAAAATTCTACAATATGGGAAAGTGTATGTTACTTCTAACCATGGCTTAGAGATGCACAATGCTTGAGCTTGAACAAGGTTTTGATAATGCCTGAATACAATAATCTTTAGCGAATCTCAGCAGTACCAGAGTTTTAATATGTAAAATTCAACAGTAACTGACGCTCCAAGTGCAGACCAAAAACACACTCGCTCTTGAGTCATCCACACCAGTCCCCGAATAGTCCTTGAAGATCCTTTTATTTCATTCCATCCATATCACCCATAGATTTCGATTTTTTGCCTGTTCCCAAGCTTTTAAACTGCATAATCTTGGACATACCTACCCACATGAGCTCTTTGAACAATTTCCATCAATTTTGTAACATGAAGGCAGTGTAAGAATACATGATTAGCACTCTCTTTCCCATTCTTACAATGGATTCACCAAGATAAGAGTCTGGCCTTCATTTTTGAATTTGATCATCTTTATTTGATACTTACCACCAACCCTTGTGATACTTTCTATTCAACCTTAGGATGAACCTTTGCCTTCCAAATCTTATTACAAGGTTTGGAAAACTGCTACATAGATAGCTTCTATAGGACTTGCAAGAAAAAGTAGCTGTCCAACTTCCAGCCCCTTAAATCTCCCCGGGTAGACTACAGAAGTACAGATGCACACCTTCCAACTTTAGTGACATCGTAGCAAACTCTTCTAGCTCTAAATCATTAAGGTACCTTCTGCATATTCCAATTATGGCAATCACAGTAATTAACCATCTGCAAAACTTGCAATCTTCTTTTTATGCTTCCCGTACAATCTAATTAACCTGGGAAACAAAACTCAGTTTATCAACCTCCAACCACTATCCTCCCAGATTCTCACCTTCTCCCCATTGCCCACCACGACCTTACAACATGATGTGATCCCCTTAACAAAGGTTTAGTGTCGCAACCATTATCCTTACTTTGACCAAAAAAAAAAAACATTATCCTTACTTCTTCTCCTCCCCATTGCCTTCCTCTTTTCATTCCCAAAGAAAAATTACTCATCATACTTTATAGTCTCTTTGCCACACCGATAGGAATTTTGAAAGACAGTACATCAATCAGACAAAAAGTCACAAAACCTTATAGTCAACTTTTGAAAATAGTTGTTCAACAACAATAATATGAAAACAATAAGACATTTAGCAAAAACTCATTTTGCACAAAAAAAAAGGAAGCATAAAATATTGATCCAATTACAAAAACCATACAGATAGAAGATCCTATATATGCACTTTAAACCTATATTACAACTAGAACATGAGCATTCTGATTACATGGAAGTACATGCCAAACAAAGATCTAATCCTTTAAATCAAATGCAAATTGGTTTAATCCAACAGCGCAGTTTCCTTAATATGCTTACCGCAGTCATAGTCTCATAGATCAAGGACTATGGAACCCGTTGCTGCTATACATTCCTTAACTTGAAATCCCACTTCTCAACTGCAAAATATTTTCATAGTTGAAACAGCTGTAAGATCGTTGCCAAAATATATTCCAATAATGTTATCGAGAGAATGAGAGTTCACGATGAAAAGAAAAGACAAGATGGAGAAACAAAAAGTGTACCTTCTCAACAGTATTTGACATGTCCGACATGTCTGGCCTTCCTTTCTTTAACAGTTCAATACGATCCCGCTTAAGGTGATTCTGTGCCTCCGCCTATATTTGGGTAAAAAAACAGGAAGAAAAAAAATACTCACTACGTGAGAGAGAATTTTAACATGTGGAGTAGCGCCACTTTACACTAAGGTGACAACTACCATCTTTTACAAATGTTATAAGCCATCAATCATACAAGAAGTTTGTTGCCTAACGATAACAATGGAAAGAAGAGGATATATGACAGGTATCAACATAACAGTGTCCCTAATTGGCTAATACAAAAGATTATCTGAGCACATGTATGCATGCACTCATGCAAACAATCTAGCGTCTATACTCAAAGCAGATTACCATTCAAACCTCAAAAATAGATGCAACAGACCCAGATTAATTTCATTGCCACCACATGATTATTTCTTCTAATAAAACCATTCGAGAACTCAAAAGAAGAATGCTTTGATAATAATGGCAACTGGTACGAAAAGAAGTAGTACCTCTACATTTCCATGCAAAGAACTCATGACCTGAACATTTGTATACCACACAACCCACTTGAGCATTAGTTCAAGTTTCTCTTGTTAACAATATGAGAAATAAACGAAACGTCATATATGAACTGTACCTGAGTAAAAAGCCTGTGAAGACGTTCTTGCTCAGCAGCTGTAAAACTCGGAAGCGCTTCACAGAATTGCTATGGGTTTCATTAGAAAAAAAAAAAAACAAAGTAAGTGACCATTGAATCTACAGTGCGCAAAATTCAAAAGCCACCAAAAACAGTGAAATGGGTATTACTGCTTTGGGAAGAAGATAAGATGAAATTGTAAGAGGAGAAAGAAACCTGAAGAGAACATGGAGCGAGCAGAGAACGTATGGCGAGCTCGAACGATTTCTTCAAGTCCCTTTGCTTCGTCCCCATCGCGCCGATTCCGATTTGAATCAGAGAGTGAGGCGGTCAGGTTTAAATTGTTCAGTGAACTTTACGAAATTCCCAAAATACCCTTATTCAAATTTGCAATTTGCATCATGCCCCTCCCCCTTAAAACTAGTGAGCTTTTTATTCTGTTCAGTCTCCTCTTTCAGTCACTGGCTGGTTTAATTGAGCAGCAGAACTTTTCCAGGTACCATTCTTCCCCTATCTCTTTAATTTGTAGGGTTTAATCTGTTTCTTTGTTTATCTATGATTCAGTTTTAGGGTTTCCATTATCTAAGAGGTAATTGTGTGGTCTTGTTTGCTCTGATCATTCATGATATTCATGCCTCTTTACTGTTTCTAATTGAATTTTGTACTCTCTTCTGAGTTGTGCTTTACAAGGCAAAGTGTCCAGTGCTTTAGTTGTCAACATATGTAGTTGGACTAGGTACACATTATCAAGATATTTCCAAGCCCACCCTGAGCTGGGTCTCAGTTCAAATCAAGAAAAGTGGGGGACTTCCTTGATTGTTGAAGTGATTTGAATTTTGTGGTTCTTTCTGGAGGATTGAGTTTTGTGAAATTTTATTTATCAAATGAACTTAACCCCCATTGTCTTTGTAGTGTTCTGTTTTGAACTGTGTAGCTCCAACTTGGAAGTGTTTACATTTCAGCAATGAAAATCGGAATTTATAGAACAGTCACTTCCCACGATAGAATGAATTCTCATATTTTTGTTATATCAATCGGACCAATTAGGCTACCGTTTATGCTGGCTGGGATAGTATGTGTAGCTATGCTTGACATATTAACTATGACCCAAAGTTTCTCGTGGGTAAATCATTTAAAGATGCATCAAGATGGAGATGATTAATGATTTACTCACCTTTCATCATAGGGACTCTAAGATTTAGACCCTTACTTCAAATGTACCTAATAGTTTCAAACATTTGACAAATTTTAACTAGCACAAACCATAAATCTCAAGTAAAATTTACATATAAAGGCAATCCAGCTTTGCTTTATTTTTATTTTTTTTTCTCAATTCCAATAGCCTTTGGATATGTCTGTAAAGTGTGAGCTCAATAAAAGCTCCTAATTTGAACTCTGCCTTTGCTTGTGAACTCTGCCATTGACAAGTTAGGTTGATTTTTCTTTTCTTCTGTTTTCAGTCGATGACATCAAAGCATTTTTTCCTTAGCGTTACATTTTCTGATTGTTTTTCCTTCATCGTCTTTCGTTGGTTTCAAATATCATAGTTTGTATATTGTCAAACAACTGGTTATATAATGGGAACTATCCTTCTTACCAAAACTCATTATTGATGTTTATTTGTATGTATGGTGGTTGAACTTACCAAAACTTTGGTACCTTAAATCTTATGTATGGTGGTTGAACTCCGTGACTGAAGTATAGTTTGCTGGCTGAAGAGCATTTTTGCATTTGATCGACTATTCATTATAGTGAAATTAATCATGTACTTGCAGATATCATGTACTTACTTTTTTTTTTTTTCCCTGGCTTTGATTTTGTGCTGTTGGTTTGTACTTGTGTGGTCTTATTGTGTGATAGGGCTTTTCTGTTTGATCTGATATATTATTTTCTTAGAGTTAGTAACTGTCTATAATCCAGGTTTGTTACAAGAAGTCGATGAATGACTTTTCTACTTGTGAACCAGTTGAGTTAAGCCCCACTCAAATGAAGGAAACCTTCGCACAGAGACTTTTGCAGATTATATATGAAAGTAGACGTACTGGATTGAGGACTTTGTATGTGATCAGGTCAATGGAACCATGTGTACCAGCCTCCATAACCTTGACAATCTGGTAAAAGAAATGAAATAGAACCGAGTATGAAGGGAATACTAGCTCATTTAGGACCGTAAGTCAAGCTTATATTCTGAAAAGGCTTTCTCTTGGCTTTAATTCAGTTGTCACTTACTTTGGGGAATCAATGCCCTAATGGAGAGAGGAGAAAGAGATTAAAGATGCTATAGGATGCTATCAAAAAGACCTCAAACTTGGACAGGCATTCTCGTTAACGAGTTTCTTAGTACTGAAGCAAAAAAGGATATATTTTAAAAAATGTCACCTGAAGAGTCCTCAGCCGGAATATTCTACAAATTTTATGCTTATTTGGGACATGACACACTTTGGTTTGGTATATGTTTTATTTTGGAGTCGGTTTGAATTATGTAACATTTTGGAGTTGGTTAGATATTTTTGAGCTTTTGTTTGGTCTGTTTGAATACTATTGAGCATATATACAATTAATTATTTCTTTTGCTTTGTTAATTGGTATTGTTTATAGTATTGCTTTTAGAGTTCTTAAAATTCAAATAAGAAAGGAGGTCCAAATCTTTATGCCCGTATATATCAAACCGGTTTGAAGCGCTCTCTTATTTGTGATAATATGTGCAGTATCAACCATTACTTACTTTATGAATGTGGGGCGAAGCTTAATATCTTAAGGTGCAAAGTGAGGATACCCTTTCGTGTAATGATTGTTTTGCATTTTTAGTACAATTTCTGATTTTGAAACTACATTGATCTCACTTTAGATGTATGTTTTTAGTTATTATCTGCACTTCTGCAGCATATTCTTGTTTACTTGACAAATTTCCTGGAATTACCATATTTGTTGCAACTTAAAGGCTCATTGACTCCAGGTCAGCTAAGTTTCATGTTACCTCTACTTCATCTAACAGCATTAGTTAGTCTATTTTACTAAAACACTATATAGGAAGAATAGTCTTAAGTTTCTTCATACAAGAAGCCTCAATAATCATTATCATATCATAATATACATGGAGACACTAACCCTAGTTCTCTTCATCTGAATATCGAAACCAAATAAAATTGACAATAATATAAGAAATTGTAGCTTTTTCTCATCCCACTGTCACCTCAACCATGCTGAATTTGCATGCAGCTGTGCTGCTTCACTATCATTCCGGGTATTTGGAGTTACGAAGGTGTGGCCATGGCACATATTGTGTTTTCTGCCTTGTGTTTTTTGGCAGCTATCTGGCATTGGGTGTATTAGGATCTAGAAATATTTACTGATGAACGTACAGGAAAACCCTCTTTGGTTTTGCCTAAGATCTTTGGAATTCATTTATTTCTCTCAGGGGTGGCTTGCTCTGGTTTTTGGTTCTCTATCAACATACATAGGCAGACGAATGATCTTTTCTATCTCATTCAGTAAGTCGTCCTCTGTGATATTGTCCTTTATGCTTTTCATTACCTTCTTGTAGGTATTGAAATCATTTGGAGTCGATTTATCAGTCCTGATCCGCATATAGACCCATTCTCTTTTCTCAGAATCCCAAGAGCACTCTATTATTTTTCCAGAATAAAAAGAGTCGTCCAGACTATCCTTAAATGCAACCCTATTTCCTTCCATTAGTTTCTTCTTTCCATGTTCATAAAGAAAAAGCAGTTGCTGACCATCACCACCTACCTCGAAAAGAAAATCAACTGAGTTCATTTCTGGATATTTCCACTTTGGAAGGCCTTCATGTGTCCCCATAACATATTCATCGTCCCAACCCTGAAAGATCACACCGTCTGCATCATGTGGAAGCTGCTTTGGAATGAATACTTTCAAAAGCTTCTCAACCGTAGAGAGCAACCAAAAGTCCTTCCTCCTCACCTTGAATGGTTCCAAGTCATATCTGTAGTCAGGATTATTCTTACGCTGGTGATTCCGAGGCTCAATTACTTCTTTCCCAATCGTCTTCCACCGCTCATGAAAAGGCCACTGTACCACAGAACTGTTGTTGGTTGCCATCATATCATAGATAAGGTATCTTCTCTGCTTCTTCTGTGAACCTGGCAATGTATCGATCACCATCTCCCCGTCTAGTAATGTGTAGTGGTGAATACTCTTCTCAGCTACACCATTAACATTTGTGCGTATACAAGGAAACCTCATCTGAACCCTTCTAAAATTGAATCTTCTATCAATCAGGTAACATCCATCCATAGTTATTAACATCATATATCGTGTTCCATCAGCTTTCCAGGTAGCATAATAATACCGTTGCCTCAACAGCTGTAGCTTGTCCCTGTTAAGAGAAACTGGGTGTGACCCTGGGAATCGCGAGCAATTTCCTCTTACTTCATCATCCGGATTAAGAGATTTAAGAAATTTGTAGCAGAACCGCCGTAGTTCCTCTTGCTGGTCACCAGGTATCTCATCACCCAATATATCATCGTTTGTCATTATCACTCCATCTGTATCCACATCCTGATGACTCTGATGCAAAGGAGCTGTTAAACCACTATCATTGTCATCTGGAACAACTACTGAAGATCTCTTCCACTCAGGAGTAGGCGGGCAAACAATTTCTGCAGGCTTCCTTTCATGATAGAATGAGTATAGTGCATCGATGTAGTCGGGTTTATATATCCCCGGACGACGCACTTTATCAAAAGCTTTTATTGCTTGAGTGACTGTCAGCATTGGTAGCGTGCGCATCAAGTAATGTATGATCATATACCCTGTTCGATTGTGTCCATGTGTACAATGCACAAGAATATACTTCTTTGGGTACTTCTTTTTGAATCGTATAACCTCGTATACAAACCTATTCACCGAAGGGTTATCAGGTACAGAATCCCGCCCCTTGCAGGGAATCCTGACATGCTTAATACCCTCCTTCTCCAAATCAGACGTTGGATAGTAACGAGATGTATTGGTCAAATCGATAACCAACCCGAGTTTTCTTCCCAGGAGTCTCTGTTTCTGAATCACTTGCTTGAATGAGTATCTCTTACCAGGAGGAACATAATGGTTGTAGGATTCACCTAGTGGCACTTTAGAAGGTATCATGCAAAGTACCTCTTCACCAAAACAAGGGCAATCCAACCACCCAGAGGGCAGCTTAGATGTGTCATAAGACTCGATCATCTGCATTGGTACTCTGTGATCATCTGAACATCGTTCTCGTTTTAATCGCTTACGTCTCTCTTCGTTCTCGCGGTGTGCTATATCTACATTGACTAGCATTGATGCAGGAGTCTCTATGCGTTCTAGGTTTGGTGCAGTGGTGCAATATTGTTCTATACAACCTTCCAAAATCTCATCATCTTCTTCGGGTAATGGTACGGAATTCAAGTCCAAGTCCATGGCAACCATCATGATGCAATATTAGACAACTGATGTAGATCGATCTCTATATCTTTGTCTGGAATGGATTTGCAAGAATGCGGCATGCATCTCTATTTATATAGACAATTGCGTACGGATACAAACAAAGTCCTTAGACAATTAGGAAAGCATACACTTATTTTCCTTATTTGGCCGGGATAGACAAACTCAATTCCTTTCTCCCATAGGGACCTTTTGTGTTTTCAATTTCTCTTAAAATAAATTGTTATAGACAAAGGAATAATTCCATGGGGTTTGGTTCCTGATATTCTAAAAAAATAAAAAAAAATTAGGGTTCTTGACCCATAAGGACAAAATTGAGCAAATATTTACCATCAAGGACAAGACAAAAAACGCGGTGCCCTCCCGGTCCATTAATTGACCAATTTACGTTTTTGTATTATACATTTCACAAAAATTACGAAATTGCCACTGACAGATTTTATTGACCTCAATAATTTTTTTTAAGGAATCGATTTCGTTGTATGAGAGAAAGAATAAATGAGCATCAACTTTGTATATTTTACTGACCTCAATAAAATTTTATTGAGGTCGAAAACGAGAACGCCAGTGCAGCAACAAATGTTGTATCAGTTCCGATTTTATTGACCTCAATAAAACAAAATTGTTGATCTCAATAAAAATATTATTGACCTCAATAAAAAAAATTATTGACCTCAATAAAATTTTATTGAGGTCGACAACGAGAATGCCAATGTAACAACAATGCAGTATCGGTCTCAAACTTGAATTTCCAACGAGAGCCTCGACAACCATCACATCATAGCAACTCCACACTTGTGCAATTCATAATCACAAGCAATTCACCACTGTGCACACATCACCACCTGCAAACGCCAAGCCCGTGCAAAATTATTGAGGTCAATAAAAAAAATTATTGACCTCAATAAAATTTTATTGAGGTCGACAACGAGAATGCCAATGTAGCAACAATGTTGTATAGGTCCCAAGCTTGAATTTCCAACGAGAGCCTCGAGAACCATCACATCATAGCAACTCCACACTTGTGCAATTCACAATCACAAGCAATTCACCACTGTGCACACATCACCACCTGCAAATGCCGAGCCAGTGCAAAATTATTGAGGTCAATAAAGAAAAATTATTGACCTCAATAAAATTTTATTGAGGTCGACAACGAGAATGCCAATGTAGCAACAATGTTGTATAGGTCCCAAGCTTGAATTTCCAACGAGAGCCTCGAGAACCATCACATCATAGCAACTCCACACTCGTGCAATTCACAATCACAAGCAATTCACCATTGTGCACACAGAGCATCACCTTTGTGTATTTTATTGACCTCAATAAAATTCAATAAACTGTTTTATTGAGGTCAGTAAAATTTTATAAGATCATTGAAATTTTGATTTTTGGGTCTCAATCAGCAAAGAACAAAGGAGCATCACCTTTGTGTATTTTATTGACCTCAATAAAATTTTATTGAGGTCAATAAACTGTTTTATTGAGGTCAATAAAATTTTATAAAATCAGTGAAATTTTAGTTTATGGGTCTCAATCAGCAAAGAACAAAGGAGCATTACCTTTGTGTATTTTATTGAGGTCAATAAAATTTTATAAGATCATTTAAATTTTGGTTTATGGGTCTCAATCAGCAAAGAACAAAGGAGCATCACCTTGTGTATTTTATTGACCTCAATAAAATTTTATAAGATCATTGAAATTTTAGTTTTTGGGACTTAATCAGCAAAAAACAAAGGAACATCACATTTGTGTATTTTATTGACCTCAATAAAATTTTATTGAAATCAATAAACTGTTTCATTGAGGTCAATAAAATTTTATAAGATTAGTGAAATTTTAGTTTATGGGTCTCAATCAACAAAGAACAAAGGAGCATCACATTTGTGTATTTTATTAACCTCAATAAAATTTTATTGAGGTCAATGAACTGTTTTATTAGGGGTCAATACACTGTTTTATTGGGGTCAATAAACTGTTTTATTTAGAGTTTTCAACAACAATAGCAAATTAACTCTCTCAAACTTTCATTCAATATTAATCCCATATAAGGGAGTCGGTCAAAAACCCAAGATAGATGCATGAATGCATCTGCAAGATGTAATTGTAGATGAATGAAAGCATTTATAACCAAATTGAGTGAGGTTTGATAAAGTTTTCTCATTCTTTCTTCCAACGAAAGGGAAAGAGTCAAGCTGCAACATGGCTCCCTACGACCTACAGTAAATAAAGAAAACAGCAAACACTCTTTCTGAAAGCAAGCCATAAAACATGGCACAAAAGCCACAAAAAAAAGGATAAAACCAAACTTATCCCAACACAATCAATCATCCTCCATAAACATTATGAAATCATAATTAGCTCCACTACCACTGGATGATGGAGATCAATTATTGCCAAATATTAAACACCACACATTTCTATCAGCACACACAAGAACACAACGGGACAAACACTCCAAAAGCATGAAGAAAAGTATCCAGGTTGGTTGGCTTCGTCCCAGTCGACAAAATCCTCTGATCAAGTTCATCTTCAAGAGGAAATAGCAGTCCAAAATGCCAAGGAAACAAAACTGAACATGACAAAGACAATCTAAATAGCTTGTTTGCAACTTTGCCATGTTCAAGCTGGGACATGTATTCTATTGTGATGCGAGCTGCGTCAATCTCCAAAATCCAGATCTTTTGTGCCATGAGCACCCAATCACGCCAATTGACGTCGTGCCTAGCCGTACACAACCGCTCAGATCAGCTCACGTACCCACCAATCATCACCCAAAAACAACTCTAGGCACCTCTAGCTCACCACGCCGCTTCTCCTCCATTCTGCCACGGTGCCGACGACCCAGTCTCCTAGCACCGCTACTCCAGCCGTGCAGCTCTCGTTCTCCGCCATTCGAGCCCAGACTACTTCCTCCATCACAGCAGCTCTCCCCGAGCTCTCCCGATCTGTTCTCTCTCTCTCTCGATGACCACTACACCATCGCTCATTCGCTGCCCAGACTCGGCTCTCTCTCTCCGATCAATCCCAACTCCAACAACCCAATTAGACTCCCTTATTCTTAAATCGGCAGAAGCAGATTGAACAAAGAATGAGAAAGCCCCAATCTTGAGACGAAGAGGCTGCAAGAACAAATTAGATGCGTTATGTTGTCTTTAATATCAGCTCAAGGGCAAAAATGTCCAAAAAAATTACCCTCCAATAATTTTGTCCTTAGTGGGAGTAAAACAGGCTCAACCTATACCTGTTGGGAAAAATTAAAAATCCCCAAACTTAATGGGAAATACAAGGTGAAAATTAGGACCTATTGGATATTTCCCTAAAAAATTAATCTGAAACGTTCCGGGTTAGGTTTTTTTATTGAATGACAAAATTTAGATTAGTAGAGTCCTTGTCATATTGGTATAGATTGACTTGCTTATCGGATTGTACCAATATGAATAGGATGTATCAACATATTGTACCGATATACTATTAATCTGAATAGAATTGTATTGTACCAATCTAGCTACATTCCTAAAACCCTTAAATCACCACCACCCTTAAACCCTTAAACCCTTAGAATTGTATTGTCCCACCACAACCTCTCAAATCACCGAACCGTCGACCCGAACAAATCACACCAGTCATCACAAAGGGATCCCCCCTCAAACAAACTGACAACAGTTGTCTCTGTTAACAACTTCAAAACCCTCATAAGAAATGATAATATTGAAGAGATTCCATGGAATAGACATAAAGAGGTAGAAAAATTCCAAAGATAAGACATAAAGAGCCTGAATGTGTTCATTCGGATTATTAGAGGGATTTAGCCTCTGCAATCGAACAAATAATGGGCCAAAAGAGTATGGTTATGGTAGTGTGATGTTTGTCATATATTCATTTTATATCTAATTGAGTCTAAGTTATTACATTGATAACAAAGTTACTATTCGTTTTACATTATTTATATATAATTGAAACAGAGTTACAACATTGACAACAAATTTGTTCACAAACTTGTAACAAAGTCATAAGTGAAGTTATTACCTCTAATAAAACTAAGATTACACCCAAAGAAAAAAAAACAATGGTAGAGATCTGAAACAAAACAATGGGAGTTTAGGAACTAATTAATAATTAACTAACTGGTAAGGATGGGAGTTTAGGAACTGGTGTGGGCCACAATGGGAGCACGAATGTAAATTGTCTGTCAGTGGAACTCTCCGTTCGATAATCCTCTGGAAAATCCATAAAAAACTCTATCTTTCTTGCACTAAGGTTGCACTTGTAAACACCAAGAGGTTTGACAGTTATATACACAATATCGTCATAATTTGGGTCGAAACCTCGCACACGGTGAAGCATAATAATGTCCGCGTATCTAGCGATCCTTTGATCTTGGCAAGTGAGAAACATGTTGTGGTAATCAGCAACTCTGTATATCAAACACCACCATTTTGATGATCCTTCATGGTCTTCTAGTTTCTTCAACTCCCATATTCCCATCTCATTACCAGATTCTAACTGCATTAGTTTGCAGCCCCGCAGACAACCTTGCCACACGAATAGATCCACAAAACAAGTTTTATCAAAATCGTTTAACTGCGGCGACTCAAAGATATGGCCACAGCCATTGAGTGGATCCAACTCATAAGTAAAGCAACTTATTGGCCTGTTAAAATTTGTACCCCACCAATATAACTTGCCATTGCAAACCCTGCCCGGAGACTTGATATTCCCATTACTACCCCCAAATTTGTCAATGTCTCCCGGGCTTAAGCTTAATTCTAGCTCCCTCCATTCACCCGTCTCAGAAGAGAAGATATCCATGGCCAAATCTAAAACCGAACATTTCACAACACTCCACTTGTAATCAGCATTAACTTGGGTACCAGTACTAGTCGAGTAGGTATAGTAGGGATCACAAATGAACGCCACATGTGTGCATTCGTAAGCTCTATGGGGGAGAGGAAGAGATACATATTGCTTGGTGTATGGATTGCAGATGAAGTAGTCGCGTTCATCTCTACATGTTGCGGATAACAAGACCAAGTCATTATGCACTCCTCGCACAACTAGTCCCTCCTTGTAAAATATCTTGTCTCTGAGAGGAGGGAGCATGAAACTCAGAGACAAAGTGCTTGGTAGTTTGCATTGCCGATGGAAGAATGAATATCCGATAAGCATAGAAAATATGATATTGGGCTGGTCATGATTATGATCATAGACAACACATACGAAGCGACCAACAAAATAAGGGTTAGAGATGAGAGTGCACCAAGCCTTAGAAACACACTTGCATTGAACAGCATATTTGCAAGGAAGTCGACAAAGGATTTCAACCAATAAAAGTTCTGGGAGTTGTGTTGATCCAGTACCTGTACTAGTTGTACCTGTACCTGTATTTGTACCTGTACCTGTACCACTTGGTGATAATGATCCTCTTACTGATGCTGATCCTGATCCTGGTCCTTTTCGCTTTCTTTCATCAAAAGACTGGCCATCATCACTATCAGCAGCAATAGACAACGACAACGACAACAAGTCTGTTAGACATGCAACATCATCATCAACAGGTCTCATGGCGATAGGCAGCTGCCGAAACTTAACTTAATTTTTTGGGCATATATATATATGTGTGTGTGTGTGTATATATATAATTCAACAAGAGTAACACACACAGATCGAGAACTATAAATATCATCCCTATTTATATACAAGAGTGATCCTGCATTCCTGCTCGATATATAGATGTGTTTCCTTGCAGATCCTTAATTACCGATTCATGTTTTTTTTTTTTAGCATCGGAAATAGAAGCACGAGTCTCACGTATAAGCATCTTACTAAAATAAAAGAGAGCATGGCACCTTACTAAAATAGAAAAGTTAGTATGGGTCTCACAAATGGACATTTTTCTAAATGTTTTCAATAAATTTGAGGACTCCATTAGGCAGCTAAAATTGACTGAAAACATGAATTTGGCACATATATATTTCTTGAAAAGGGTATTTCTAAAATTTGCCGAAATTTTCTAATGGGTTATGAGATAAAAAAATGTTAATATCCAAGACGTACAATAATTGGCACATCTTTTAAATATCCAATACGTATAATATTTGACACTTTTGCTACATCTTTTAAATATCCAATAATTAATTGGTAAAAAAAAATATCCAAGACGCCTTCGCGAATCAATCTAAAGGCAAATGAAAGAGAGAGAAACTTTGAGAAAATCTCAGTATGACAAACATGATCACAAGATTAGTTGATGTTAGTGATCGAATTGCAGATCCAAGAACAAAGAGTGTAAAAAACACAAAAAGGACAGTTAAGCTAATCAAATCTTTAATTAATGGTTATATTGTATGTAGTAAGCTAGCCCAATGAAACCACAGATTGACCTGAAACACCAAGATCATATATAGCCAAAGATGGGGGGAATGCGACAACAACTCTCTCTCTCTCCTCTCTCCTCTCTCTCTCTCTCAAGTTAGCTATACTCCTCAATCCTCATCTTATAATTAATGAATTGACTTATTAGTAGAAAATTGTTATTAATACATCGGCTCATATTGTTATTAACACACTTTTTATTTGTCTTTATTATACCAATGGTCTATAATACTCTAAATTCATTATTGCATGGAGGGTATAATATTTAAACAATAAATACAAAAAAAAAGGTGTGTTAATAACAATAGGAGGTGTGTTAATAACAACTCCCTATTAGTAATACTTAGTAGATCGAATAGTGGTGCCATATCTTTACTGTTGTGAATCGGTTTGATACAACTCATATTGAATTCAATTCGCTTTTAGGCTTTAACCCAACAAAAGTTTGGTTTTTAAAAGAAACAAACTAATCTTGAGCTGTGGGGTGATTAACTCATAAAGTTTGTGGACAACTTGAATTTATGGCAAAACAAATCGAGTTAGCTTAAGGTCCATTTTCTCTTTGGAGTATAGGTTTGATCGTTTAAGCTTGTTTTATTAATTTAGCTCGGATATTTTATTGTCATATTTATTTTGAGAAAATAGTTTAAGTTGAGTGGTTGTGTCACGTACTATTCATCAATCACAACATTTTATTTACAAATTTCTCTACTTATTGTGATGTTGAAAAAAAAAAAATAAGAATCGATCTCGATCACCATCGTGATCAAGCTTGCTTCTCTTCCTCTGAGTTTTTTTTAAGTGTGTAAACGTATTTAAAATAACTAAAAAAAAAGTGCATATAAAATGGGGAATGATTTTGGCATTCCACTTTTAACTACATAAAGTAGAGTGCAAATGATAAAATATATAAGAAAGTGGAGTGCCAAAATCATCACCTATAAAATTATCATATTCATTCTCCTAATTGAAAAAAAAAAACTTATTCAAATGTATTCAATTATTTATTATCAATACATGTAATATTTTACTTGGATCATTGTGCATTATTTCAACATCAACAGCAGAACGTACACTAACAGCCGCAAGAAATAGTATCTAAAATCTAGAGATAAACTACATTATTACGGCATTTCTCGTTAGGGTTTAAGTTATTGGGGATCTTAGAATCACAATCCATCCGAGCCGTTCCATCCTCGTTGTAACAAAGTCTAATTTCATGTAGGTATAATTTACTGTAACAGGTAATGATAGGTTTGTGGTGAATTTTTTTTTGTATGGCATCTATAAATTTTTGTAATGGAGGCTGTTTGCTTGCATTTGGAGTGATATTCTCCTCCCTAAACCACTCCTTGATGTCATTTTGTTTCTTGATCTCAACCCCCTTTCTAAAATACTCATTTTGGTCCCCATTCAATTGCTTATCCATGCAAATGCCATGTCTATTGAACTCGTGGCTCCAAAGCCACAGCTTCCCTTTATTTTGATCCAAGTTTGGCCAGTGTGTCTCTAGGTCACTCACTAGAGTACGATTAGGAGGAGCAATTTTTGGTGGCTTACCCATCAACTATTATATAAGAAAAGAATTAATTGTTAAAAAAATTAAACAGATGCAGCTCATCATGCATATTCAAGTAAACAAGAGGCCTCTTGTTTGTTGTACCTAGGTAACGTAGAAAGAAATAAGAGGAGTAAGCTAGAAATCAACCTGTTCCGGCTTGAATGGAGGGAAATTGTTTTGGAGTTGGCAGTCTGTGCCATCGATCCTCACAGTTGGATGACCTGATTGAGTCATATTGCTCGGCCATAAGCCATGCATAGTGAAATTATCTGGAAGGTTTGAGATGCAATTAACCTTTGAATTTTTGCAAAACGCTTTCGGCCATTGGAATACAGCTTGAAGGTAATCGTAATCTACGGCGGCGGCCTCAAAACTTAAACATCCTGATGCCAAAAAAAAACATACTAGCACCAACTGTAGAGACATAATGACCTGCAATCATGCATGTATATAAAAAATGTAGCAAGAAACTTGAAATATTGTTTAGCTATAACTTCTTTGTTTCTTAACAATTTTTTAGTGATTCAAGAACATAAATTGAAGAATTTTTCACGTAGATAATGCAAGTGTAACTAGAATAAACTAAAACATAAGTTGTGAGCACAAAAACTAAATTATGCAGCAGTATGTGATGTTTAGAAACCATCTTATGCTTAGTTCTTCAAATTGATCCAAATATAAAGCAAACGAAGACAAATGATCAATGGAAGATTATTAATTAGAACCTGAATTCAAGCTTCACAAGTAAAAAAACCCCAAGTTCTTAAGCAAGTTCACTCTCTATTTTCAATAACTTCTGAGAGAAATCGTTCTATAGTGTTCAAGACTTAATGAAATATGAGGAACATAACCTGTCCCATTTATAGGCAAAGAGTAGTTGTGACTTAACCACAATTAACTACCCAAGTTACTTATTAACTCTAGTTGGGAGACAAGAAGAGTGGTATGTTGTCAACTGCCATCCCCATCAATGAATGGAAAGTTGAGGCAATTGAATATGCATGGGTACATCATCTTCATTAATTTTTTTCCATAACGTTTTTCTTTTCTTTCACCTTTAATATATATAAATAATTCGATTCACACTTGTTGTTTTTGAAACTGGAGGCAGTTTGATATGGGTGTCATCGACTTTCTTGCTGAAATTTGATATTGGAGGTGCAATTGGTGTTGAAATAAGTGTTTGTTTGCTTGCGTTGCAAATGGGCCGGTTTGATTTCATAAATATTGAATATTATGTATGTCACCTTGTTGGAAGTTCTACAGTACGGAAATGTTTCTCATACATGCATACACTTACATTTACATTTATAGATATAACAACAAAATTTGTTGTCATTGTGGCAACGATAGTTTTTTTTTTATGTAATTTTAATTCTATTAAAACTTAAAAGTAATTACTTCATATACGACTTTGTTACAAGTTTATGAACAATTTGTTGTGAATGTTGTAATTTTGGTTCAATTATATGTAAATAGAGTAAAACAAATTGTGGTAACTTTGTTTTCAATGTAGTAACTTTGGTTCAATTAAATGTAACTTTTGGTTCAATTAAATTGTAAATGTATGTATAACAAACAACACAGTACCATAGCCGACCCCGTCATCTTGTTGCTTAATGAGCACTCAATTCTGAATGAAACTAAGCTTAAAAGTTGTAACTGAAGATGTGACAATTTTATTTATAAAGAAAAGTAAGACCAAATATATAATTTTCACTATATGTTGTTCAGAATCGCAATTATTATTATTTAAAAAAAATCTTATAGGAGGAGTCTCGAGCATAATTAACTTGTACCTATGGCAACGAGCTATAAAAAATAGTTCTACTGAAATTGTTATTAATCTATAAAATTGTATGGATCGATGTCTTTAATTACTAAAGAATAAGAAAAGCCTTGTGTCAATAGTACAGTACGTGAAAGCCGCTTCTTGGTTACTCAGAGTACTATTTAACTAATACAAAACTCAGTTTTGATTCACATGTTAAGACAGGATCAAGTACCATTCTTCTCGGAGACAACTTTGGAAGACATGCCATTCTATTACAAGTACGTTCAGTTGACACTGAATCTAATATACCGATAAATATCATTAATTTGTTGTGTGGTAAACTTGTGAGATTATAAGTACTAAGCCAATATTGTTGAGCCCTCCCTAAACCCTAGTACTACTCCTACTCCTCCAAACCCTGGCTGGCCTCCTGCCATGCATTCTCTCCTTCACTCTGACCAATTACACGCCCATGATAATCATCTGGATAATGAGAGTTTAGGAACTAATTAATAATTAACTAACTGGTAAGGATAGGAGTTTAGGAACTTGTGTGGGCCACAATGGGAGCACAAATGTAAAGTATCTGTCACAGTAACTCTGCTGATGATAATCATCTGGATAATGCATAAAAAACTCTTGCACCAAGTTTGCACTTGACAACACCAATAGGTTCAACAGATATATACACAATATCCTCATTATTTGGGTCGAAACCTAGCACATCGTGAAGCTTGTCCTGTATCTAGTAATCCTTTGATCTTGGCAAGTGAGAAACATGTTGTGGTAATCAGCAACTCTGTATATCAAACACCACCATTTTGATGATCCTGCATGGTCTTCTAGTTTCTTCAACTCCCAAATCCCCATCTCATTACCAAACTCTAATTGCATTAGTTTGCAGGCCGCATACAACCTTGCCATCTCTTGAGTGACTTGTGAGTTGTGACAAATTTTTGTAACCAAAGCAGCAAATTAAACTATTTAATGTAAAATTGCAAGTGAGTGTAATTGAGCTGACAAACTCAATACACATGAGGATGTGTTTCAAATTGATAAAGATGATTGGGGTTTCGGGTTTACCCAAATCCAAATCCGATTAATAGATAACCCTATGCAAATACATGTTGAAAAAGGTTCATGAATCAATCCTCACAGTCCATACATACAATGTTATGCACATGTGTTTTGCAATCTATGGTATTTTTATGCCTTATTAGAGTCACAAGGTTTAGTCCTTGCATTCAAGAGTGAATGAAGGGTTGAAGCACCATTCATCAAGAGGACAAACTCACAAAACCTAGTTGATAAAAGCATCAATTTCCATATCCTATTTCTAGGACCATGTCTTCTATGATAACAATTGTTCCGGTTAAGGTTCACAATGAATTAGTCCTCTCATTCAAGAATGAATGGAGGGTTGAAGCATCAAGACTTAGGAATTCAAACAAGGTAAGCCAATACTCATACTCATCATATTTATTAACAACTGCCCCAAGAGATAAAAGGGTAGCAAATCCTACAATCTCATGTCAAGATAGGTAAAACTTATGCTTAAGAGATTGCTAGTTTCCTAAACATATATTCAACACAAATTGCAATAGATAATGAATATATCCAAATATCAACCAATATAAATAAACATTAAGTATCATAAATTCATCATCAATAGATTAGAGCACACAACTCTAGTCCCCAATCTTAAAGGACTGCTCACACATGCTTAAGTAATACATTAATATTCTTAAGAATGGAAGCATAGAAACAAGAATAAATAAAGAAGAGTTTAGGAATTCTCAAAGGGTGATAGCCAACAGCTCCTTGTTGTTCTCCAAGTGTGGATGATAGCCTCCTTTTGAATTTTTCTTCTCCTCCAAACTCCTTCTACCAGCTTCTTAATTCTTGGTGTTCTTGATGATTTTCCCAACTGTGAAGCTGAAAACATAATGGAATGGTGGTGAAAGTTAGTTCCTTAGACAGATGAGTGTCTTAGGAACAACTTTCGTGAAGGACTCGAGGTGATTTGGATGATGGAAGATGGAGAAAATGGAGGAAGAAGTATGTGCAGTTTCCAGGAAAAACTGCAGAAATTTTCAGAAAGAAAATTTCTAGGATCGGGCTCCTCTGCAGTGAGGAGGCGTGCAGTTTTCATGAAGTTCTTAAAATCAGGGCCATCGAAATAATCTAATTAATGCTTTTAAAATATGCCATGTCAGCTAATCAATTTTGACTGCAAAATTGAAGATATTCTCTCTTCGTCTCTCTTTCTTCTCCATCTCCTCCTTGAGTCCCACTTAATTCCCAGTGTCTTCCAAGTTCTTCATCGATCTCTTCCTCTCATAACAAATTGATTATTTTTTCCATCTTCTGCTATTTTTCTGACTGGGTTACCCAAATAAAAGTGTGAAGCTTCATCAACCATGCACTAGTCAGCAACATCACTTTGCACGTTCATCTTTCTACAGAGCTCAGTGCTTGACCCAAACATTGACCGATTAGTTTTAGTTCGAGGAGATTATGACCTTTACCCATTTACTATATGGATATGAAGATGATTTCGCCAACATATAAGGTTAAATCAAAGAGAAGTGGAAGAGAATGGAAAGAAAAAATTAGTATAATAGTATATATGGAAAGCCATAGATGATAGATAGAACTCATAGAAGTGAGAGAAACAGAAGGCGAATATCAACTGTGAGTTCTGAGAAAAAAGTGAAAAACAAATACAAAAGTTTTAAAGATGACGTGGCTTACTCTAAAGCATTAGATTATTTTGATGGCCCTGATTTTAACAACTTCATGAAAACTGCACACCTCCTCACTGCAGAGGAGCCCGATCCAAATTTCTATTATTTTCCCTGCTTTCTTACGTGAATGAATGAATCATTTTTTTTCCTCTCATTAGCTGCCTATATCTCTTTCCCTCTTCCATTTTTCTCTTCTTTTCAGCTGCTCCATAACTTTTTCTTCATCCAAAGTCAAGAACAAGGAAAAACACTCCAAGCTTTTGTCAAAGGGAGAATTCCCAAATTCAACATGTTAGGTATTTGCCATCCCAAGGCCATGTGATGGTTGCATTGACAATGTGGGCAGCTGAAATTTGAATTGCACTACCTCATGTGGTGGTTGTCCAGTGGTTGTACCGCCGGTTGTGGTGGTGATTCGTCGGAAAGTCGCCGGAGTTTGGAAATGCAATAAAAAGCTTCCAAAATGTGCCATTTAAGTGCAAATAACCACCACACACTTATTTGACCTATTAACATAAAAACACACATTAAACATAACAAATGGCTCTCGGAGAAGCTTAATTCGAGTAATTAGAGGTACATTTAGTACGTGAAATACGTACTAATCAGTTATAGCACAAGGATACCATAAATTATGGTATGAAAACATAAAGCGAAAACCCTGGAACCGTAATAAATAAAGTATTTTTGAACTCATGCTCTCAAACTTTTTGTGACGCTTATACTCAAAAAAGGAGAAGAAAGTTGAACAAAGAAATCCAAATAAAAAAAACATAAAAAATGCCCAAAATTTCATCGAGGGGATGTCTGGCCCGAGCAAGCCCAAATGATCAAGCCAGCCCAACACCAAAAACTAAACGCTAGGCGAGACATGAAATGGATTCTCTAGAAGTCATTTTTTTGTTTTTTTTTTTTTAACTTTTCGATTGACCAAAAAGTATAATTGTTAATAAACACGGGCAACAATGTTAAACAATGTCAAAAATTATGTAATAAAAACAATGTGCGTTCTTCTTTGTTTCTAATGCCCCTCATACTAGATCTGCTTATACTATTTGTTTCTTTCGTTCTTCTATATTTGAACGTACTTTAAAGCCATAACCAAACCCTTATGCTTACAACAATTTTTTGAGCTTAATGTCATAGCAATTGTGATAATTATCCAAGGAACGATAAATCGGTCTTAGGTATAACTATGCAAACCCAATTGCAGGTTAAAGCCGTTTAGGGTCACAGTAACCATAGGCTAAATATAAAATTCTCCAAACATATCAAAAGTATCTCCAACCAATTGGAAGTACGACTTCAAAAATTAATCGGATAGTGAATCTCAGATATCTCAATACCCATATTGATCGTATGGACAGAGAAAACATATTCAACGCTGCTCTTCCCCACTCAATGATTGTGAACTCGGGACTCAAATCTTCTCGCAATATATTTATCCATCAATCCCTTGTCCCCATATTCTCTCTTGAAATTTATTGGATCTTGAAATATTTTTGGTGAAATTTACTAAGAACCACATTAGAATTGAATTTAGTATTATTTGTTAATATTTAATAAATGTAAAAAAAAATTAAAAAAATAAATAAAGGTTTTAAGTTCACTAGTTTCGTGGAGATGTTGAGACTTTTAAAACTGTTCTCCCTCATATCTCTCTTTACTGGGGGAATAAGTAAATTGAATACAAGTACAGGTTGAATATCAAGCTCTTTGCGTGAATGGTATATAATTATGATCTGCCCGGCTAAAATTAACAAGAGTGAATCATAAATCAAGGTTTAGCAAGAGCGTTAAACAATAAAAAATAGTAAAAGACAACGGATGATGCATGAGAAGACTTAGAGTCTAAGTATGTTGGCACATTTTGACTCCCTATTGATGATGACATTATCAACAATGTTATGAATGAAGATTTGCCATCAACTTTGTTGGAGAAATTAGAGAAACTTTTTCCACCATGCGAACTTGAGATTAACAATCTCACTGTTATCCTATACTGATACGAATAGGCCATAAAAATTTACACTTGTTGAAAAATGTCCAAACGACTTAAATTTTGTCCGTTAACGATGATATCAAATTTTTGTTGAATCGGTTGTGTGATGCTACTGTCAATTTTAGCGAAATGAAACACAACAAGGTACTCTTGTTGGGATAATAGTTTTATCACAAAATTGAATTTAAGCAAGATTTATATACATAAACTTATGATGCAAGAGAGTTTCAAATGATTAACCAACACCTGATTGAGAAAATAAATCAAGACATTTTGCTCCTAACCTAACTTCTCTGTTGGTATGACAACATAGTGTAAGCGAATGTCCATCTCAGAGGACTTTGAATTGTGAAATTTATGTTACGACTATATTGATAATATATAGGATTAAATTCAGTTTACCCCCTTGAACTTTACACCAAATATCATGTTAGTCCTTGCACTTCTAATTTCATCAGAAACACCCCTATACTCTTCAATTTAATCAGTTTAGTCCCTCCGTCAGTCAATCCGTTAACTTTGACTGTTAAGTGATGATGTGGCATGAGTGGGGCCCATTCTTGGCTGACTTGGTAGTGACGTGGCATGCCCAGTCATCAACCAAAGCTGACTGGGCATGCCACGTCACTGATGGAGGGACTAAACTAATTAAATTGAAGAGTATAGGGCGTTTCTGATGAAATTAGAAGTGTAGGGACTAACATGATGTTTAGTGTAAAGTCCAGGGGGTAAACTCAATTTAAATATTTTCAAAAAAGCAAATCGGAATTTAAAACGTAGTTTCAGGGCAGCACTTGGTGCAGGGTGGAGGAGCAGATCTAGGATTAACAGAGAGTAGGGTTCGATTGCGGCGGAAGGGGGACGGAGTTAAGTGGCCGGAGCGGCGAGATCGAATCACCGGCGATGGTGCGGAAAAACGAGAACTGGAAGACGACGAAGGGGGGGCGCGACCAAGGAAGGTCAGCGAATCGGAGACAAGTTCTTAGGCGAACGGGGACGAATCGACGCCGGAGATAAAGGATTGGACTCCAGGTTGTGCCAGCATCACAGAAGCATACACCGTCACAAAGAAAAAGCAAAATACAGCCATCTTTGTCATCATCTCCACCATTTTCTCTCAGTAGAGTCAAGCAATTCTTTGGGTTCTTTGAGAGAGAGAGAGAGAGAGAGAGAGAGAGAGAGAGAGAGAGAGAGAGAGAGAGAGAGAGAGAGAGAGAGAGAGAGAGAGAGAGAGAGAGAGAGAGAGAGAGAGAGAGAGAGAGAGAGAGAGAGTGAATTCTTTGGGTTCTGACGTTCTATTATTTTGGTGGACTTGTGCTTATATAATGACGACGTCATCCTCTCAATAATCACGTGAGAAACGCGAAATTGTTTTGGGGCCAATTCTTTGGATTTTTTTTTTTGAAGTGTTATTCTTTGCATTTGTTAAATTAATGAATAATTATAGGTGGAATTTATCGGAGTTGAATCACTAGTCGAAATAATTTAATATGTGTCTTACTTTAATTTAATTTATTTTTTAATTGCTTCTATATTTTTTTATTTTAAGTTGTCAGTTTTTTTTTTGTTAACATCTAATCTTTATAAGTTATTTTTTTATCTAGTTTTTTAAATAGTAGTGTTTTTTTTTCCTTCTATCTTAACCTTACCATTTTTTTGCCCATCTCTCTTAACCATACCACATAACTCAATTTTATAAACTAAATTCTACCCTCTTCCATTACTTTATTTTTTTAATGAAGCGCGTCTCTCTCTAGGTTTGGGGTTTACAAATTTAAAATGAAGTATAGGTTACACAATGCATTATTAGAGCAACAAGGAAGTTGAATTTCCAAAACAACTAGAAATGATAAATCAATTTTCCAGGCTAGAAAGGATAATTCTTGGGTTCACCCCTGGGTGAACCTGCATATTCATCCATATTATAATTAACGTATTTTTACCTTATAATTTCATAATCCAACCATTTATATTTTAAATTATCATTTGTAGATCATCTCTGCAAAAAATCAATCGAATCAGAGATTGTTTAAGCATTCAATTTTATGAAACAAATGAACGGTTCTGACAACAATTACTACTATTATGATGAACCATCTATATATTTCATATGAATGAGTGACCAAAAGGTCTCCAAATTGATTGATTTTTTGTAGATGTGATATTTATATTATTTTATAATATATGAACGGTTGGATCGTTAAAAGTTAAATTGAAAATGTGTTAACTGAGAGAGGGGTGGATACGCAAGTTCACCCAGAAGGTGAACCCAAGAATTATCCGGCTAGAAAACCTTTAGCTCCCTTAGAATTTCAATATTTCTAAAGAATTGCGCAATTAATGTCATAGATTTATCTGTTAGGGACAAATTTAACTTGATTGGGACTAATGAGATTTTTCAGCAAATGGCTTATCCTTGCAATAAGAACTTTAGAAATCACCTTGTACACAGTGTTGCAAAGGCTTATAGGCCTAAATAAGGACATATGCTGAGGATTGGAGGTTTTAGGAACAAGAGTAATGAGAGTGTGGTTCAAACCAGCAGGGAAGATACCACTAGCTGACTAGCAAAGATTTTTTATAGAATATCTAAGTAGACTAAAGACTCCAATGCTTTTGATAGATCAGGATCAGGGCTTTAGTACATCCCCCCAATAGAGAACATAGCCATGTTTACCTCAGCTTGACTAATAGACCTTAATTTGCATCCATTATATATTGAAGCTTTTGCTCATCAATCCAAGCTAGGGAACAACATGGGAATGATAATTCTGAAATCCTTTTTAGGGATAAAGGAGAAGAGGGTAGAGAAATGTTAGTCAACAATTAATGCCTTTCATAAGTTGAGCATCAAAGGTCCAAGAACCATTGATATCAAATATGCCCCAAATTTTTTTCTTCTTGTCCTTACCAAATTATCACAAATAATTTTAGGAGTACGTAAAGGCAAGAGAGGTAATATAAATTTAACCCTATTTTTATTTAACCAAGAGGCAAATAATCAACCCAGGCACAAGAAAATTAACAGTACTCAACTGTAAACGTACAATCATGTTCTCTAATATGTAATCTTCGATCATACCTACTTGATCGTCATAGTTTGTGACAACAACAACGATGTTCACTTCGTATTTTACAACGCCTTGCGTTTATAAGGTCCAATGAATTCACAATACCATTTTGACCCCTGTGGATCCTTTAAGAACTAGATTTGTGAAGGTCTAGGACGAGATATGGAAGTATAGAAGGCCAATGTGTTTCTAGTTTGAAAAAGGTGAACCTAAGAATTCATCCTCTTTGCAATTAATATATTTTTACATTAAATTTTCACAATCCAACCGGTCATATATTATTACATAATATAAAAATCACAACTGCAAAAAAATCAATCAGATTGAAAACCTTTTGGTCACTCATTTATATGAAATAAATATGCGGTTTATTATAATAATAGTAATTGTTATCAGAACCGTTCATTTGTTTCGTAAAATTAGATAGTTGAACAATCTCCGATTCGAATGATTTTTTGCAGAGATGATCTATAAATGATAATTTAAAATATGAACAGTTAGATTATGAAATTATAAAGTGAATATACATTAATCATAATAGGGAGTGAATATCACCCCCAATAATTATCTATAAGTTTAACCCTTTTATTTTGGGAGATGTTTGACTAATTTGGGTTTTGGACCATGATTTACTAGTTTTATAAATTACAGGATTATAATTAAACATTTTGAAATCAAAATGGCAAAATTGAGTAGGACCCCAAACCCCACGAATCATTTATAACTTTTGGCCTAATAAATATTTATTAAAACATACTTACTACTTTACAGATACATTACAATAGAAAGGTAATTATGAATGTACGTAGTCTATAAACTATGCAAGCTTGCTCTTCCATCGGTGAAGATCCTAACTTGATCTTAGCCATTCATTCCTATAGAGATCGAGGAACAACTAATTCATGAAAACTTACTTGATGTGTCCAATTGCCCATGAACCCAATAGAAAGCTTGAGAGAGCTGTTTAATTGAAAAAAGTATGGAAGATTGCAGAAATATGAAAGCTTCCTATCTCAATGAATGTTAATATGAAAGCTGAAACGAAATCCCTTGAAACAATAATTATCATATAATTTATATCATTTGTTCCTTAAATCTTATGGAGTTTCCAATGGAGAGAGGAAGATGTGATTGTTATCCATGTCGACTTTCTCAGAGAGAGAGAGAGAGAGAGAGAGAGTCCTGAGATTGAGTTGTTAAAAAAACTCCACATGACAGGTTTTAATTGGAAAGTCACGTCATTTTAGCTTGCTTACGGGACGTGACTCTCACAGTGTCAGATGGAAACATTTCTCTATATGTAAAGCCAAAAGTTTATACTAAATAGAAAATAAAATAGTACCTCTTATTTATCTATCTATCTATACTATACTATACTATAAAGCCAAGCCAAAGGCTTCACCAAATTATTGAATACCCAAAAACCATTCTTGTTAAAACAAAATAATCTATAAAGGGTTATATATAATTATAAAAAGTAAACTAATATTAATCATCATAATTGAATTATAATTAATGAGAATAAATTATACTATATAGACAACGACTTAGATTTATGGTGTTGTTATTAACATACCCTAAAGTGTTAGTAACACACCCCTCTTTAGAGTGTGTATACTAAAGAAAAAGAGAGAAAGATAAAGGAATGGGTGTGTTATTAACACTTTAGGGTGTGTTAATAACAACACCCTAGATTTATCACGGTTATTATTTGATATTCACGCGCCAAAGTACAGGTTAGTGTTTGGAAATAGATGTTCCTCACACCATTATCGATCACCCTAATGACTATGCCTTAGTTCTGTTCGCCCATTCTTTGCAATATTACAAGCTACGGCTACATGCTTTATGTTAGTATGTTCCAGTACAGCTGGGGCAGATTGACCCCATCTACTGCAGCCAATGTTCTAAAAGGCACTAGGCGGTAGGCGGGCGATGACCCGCAGCCTAGCGCCTAGACCGCCTAGGCGTGGACTAGGCGAATTTTTTTTTTTATATTTAATTAATGAAAATATATTTTAATATTTGAAAATAGTCAAATACTTAAAATAACTTGCAAGCGTTTTTCTCTTCTCTCTTCTGCCCGTTCTTCTTTCTTTTTTTTCTTCTTCCTTCTCTTTCTTTTCTTCCTCTTCACTCTGTTTTTCTCTCTTTACACCCACCTCACATCGTTTCCTCTTCTTCCTTTCTTTCTCTCTCTCTGTTCCCAGACCAGCCACACTCTCTCTCTCTCAGTTCACCGCCGAGCCCAGATTTGGATACCCCGACCACTTCTGCACCACCATCATCAACAGAGATGAGAGATGAGAGGACTGGAGGAGTCGAGACTCTCGAGAGAGATCGATCACAGCGGCTGCTGCGGCACTGCGAGGGAGAGAGATTGAGATGAGAGTATGAGACAGAGATGAGGGATTGAGAGATGAGAGAGAGGTGTCCAGAGAGAGAGATGCCGGATGCGAGAGAGAGAGGTTGAGATTAGGGAGTAGACTGAGATAGATGGTTTATAATAATAAATAAAAAATAAAAAAGTAAACCGCCAAGCCGCCTAGACTCCGCCCAGACCGCCTAGGTGACCGGTTGCCTAACTAAAACGCCTATGACAAAATCCAGGCGATTTCTCATAGCCTATAGCTTAGGCGGCGCCTTTTAGAACACTGACTGCAGCATTATGTGCCTTACTAAAGTTATTTGAGGGTTCACCTGCAGTAGCATACTGCTCGGACGTTTGAGCTTCCATAAAATCAGAAATATCAATTCCATAAAGGGATGCACAATTAACTAAGCTTTCATAAACCTTACATGTCCATCCCTCTAATTCACATAGCTAGAGATCATGAGTTTAATCACTAGCTAGCCACAGGCTCAAATATCTAGAGCGTTAAACCTGATCCAACTATAGTATGCATGCACCATCGATCTTTCAAAACAAAACAAAAAAGAATTATACAATTTTGAGTTCGACTCACCAAGTAGTGTAATCCAAATTGTTGTTGTTTGGGCTGGAAACCACTGGGGAAAGTCAAACAGTCTCTTTTACAGAGTGCGGGCGTGCCAGTACCAAGGGGTACATTGTTGTAATCGATATGTACCACTTCTTACTTCTGGATTAAGCGAATATAGACAGAGAGAGCACTAACTCTGTCAGTTCGTACGTGAAATGCCTAAACAAAATTAGGACTTCAAACGTGATCTCTTGCGAACGCAATTATCGATACTTCCTTAAAGATAAGGAAGCAGAGCAATCAATTGGGAAGGCCTGAGAAAGCACTAGTTATGCTAAGACGTGATCTTAGTTTCGTTGTTAGGTCGCTGGTTTGCTCCAGGGAGGCTTTGGTTGCTAGGGTTTTCTCCGGAGAGGCTTGTATGCAAAGAGTTTGCTTGTAAATTGTATTGATTGAGAGAGAGATCTGTTCGCCCTAGGACCCTCTATTTATAGAGATAAGTCTGGAAGTTTCCTCATCATAAAAGGGTTGTAGATATCTTTCCAAAACAGAGCTTTTATACGTAAATATAACGTTAATTATATACAAGGTTACGTTTCTTTGAGCGATAAGGCAGACACGAAGCAAGGATCCACCCCTAAATAAACTCAAAGATATTTTGGGCAGCAGTTTCCGGCCCATGGGCTGTGATAATAAGACTAAATCAGCCAAATATGCATTTCGACTCAAACAATTGTATAATCAGAAAACCAATAAAAAAATAAACAAACCCTTGCTTAGACATGTACGTATTAGGTCAATACCGATGGACATCCCTAACAAAATGGAATTTCATGAAGAAATGAACCTCATAAGCAAGTAAGTTTCAAGTACTTGTCTCGCTTGAAGAGAACTGAGGACTCCACATCACCTCTACCCCCTTTAAGAAAACGAATAGAAAACATAAACATTAATTTATATCAAGCATATACATATAGCTAGCTATCTGAAAAGAAATTTATAAGTAAGTACTCAAATTAAGAATAGTTTAAGGTTTATATTATGGAACTAAGCTAAGAATTTCATTCTTACTATCAAGAGATTATGGGGAACAAAGGATCCGAGCGTTTCCAAAGCTTTCATCAAGTCATCAGTGTCCATGATGGTGGGAAACTTATGCTTCCCCAGAGCAGCCACCAATAGCATAACCTGATCATTAATGAAATCCAATAAGCAAAATAATATTTTACATTTTTTATCCCTAGCTACCTAAAACAATGGTAGGACAAAACTAGCATACTCAAACATGTGATGGATCTGCATTTTGACAAAGAGTGTTGTTATTCACACACCCTTAAAGTCAATCTACACTTTCTTTCTTTCTTTTTTCCATTTAATTTTATTATGTGCATTGTTCTTAATATTCTTCATGGCTTAAATATACAAAACTCCATTCAAAAGGGTATTATGGCAATTCACTTAATAAAGTTAAATTGAAAAAGAAAAGGTGTGTGTAGATTAATTTTAGAGTGTGTGAATAACAAATTGTTTCCACAAACAAATATATGTAAAGATCTCAAGTTCACCGGCCTTTACCACAATATACTCATTGTCTTGAACTTCCTTACTTGATCTCTGGCTTGTTGATCTTTGCAGATTTACGTTGTCCTCATCGACAAGTGTCTCAAATTTCAGCCTCTCTTTGTAACAAAGTTGTTTCCAGTAATTTTGTGCAGCAGATGAGCTGAATTTTGGTACCACCTAATTAAGCATCTGTGGAATGAGTTATAATTTCTAATATGTAATCAAGTTAATTGATATATTACTTACACACTATTAATACATCAATAAATTAATTATACTTTAATCAAGGGGATCAATAACATTAAACAACTTACAGATGAATAACCTGAGATGTAACCATTCGGATGCCGAAGCAAAGCCATTACAGATTCTGCAACCAAAGTAGAAGTGAAAATTGCATGAGAATAACTATAAAGGAAAATATATATAACTACTAACTAGAAGTAAAAGAAAAACAAGGCTTGCCTTTTTTAGCCTTTTAGGTATATATACATATTGGTACGTACAGGAACCCCTACTTTATATATGAAATTGTAATTTTCTCCATGAATAAGAACAATTCGGTCACCTGTCAAAACATAGCCCAAACCCTCATTCGTTGAAGTATCTGCAGCTTCAGCAATCCGATTAAGATCCATTTGCAGTGCTCGCCCTCCCATCCCGGACAAATCATACTGTATATTATAGATCGAGAATTAATGGAAACTCTAGTTAAAACATTAATTTCTAACATTACATGCACTTGCAAGCTCTTGCATGTATTTTTGCAGCTAGCTAGCAAGCATATATAGACATGCATGTCCAGATTCTAATAAACTGAATCCATGATCCCCTATAGAAAGGAGGCTTTTCATAGTTAAATAAAGAGGCTGTAGATTAACTTTTATGTGTGTATATTCCCTATATATATTTTTAGCTAGTAGCGATGTACTCTACAAAGTATACATACACTTTCAGTAAAGAGAAGCACTCTACAAAATATCCAGTTTCGCTTTCTACATCTAGGGTTCAAAAAATCCTTTTGTTTTGGCTCGAATTTTGATCGGTCATTCATGCTAAATTTAGTTATATAAAAGCTAAAATTTGCAGGTGAAAAACACAAGGCCTCTTTCGTGTTTTTCTTCCGAAGCTCAATGACTTGCCCAACTTGAGTAGATGCGACTTGATTAATGAGCAATTTCCAACGGCAATTTTCTGAAATTTGTCACCATTATAACTCAATTGCGCAACTAGAGTAGATATATATGTGACCTAATATTAATTGTCAGTGCAACCAATCAAAATTAACATGCATACAAATACATACCTGAAGCTGAAGCTTGACCACACTAGTTTGACCATGGACCCATGCGCAATAGGTCAAAAGAGCTGCAAACAAAACCAAGAAAGGGATGCAATACATGGATTTCGAAATTACTGTGACAGGGACTGCCACGATTGCGAATAGGACCAAGTTACAAAATACATAATCGAAGGTGTCTCTAGTCCCAGAATTGGTATAGGATGTTCCCCTCACCAAATCCACAGTGGGCATCAGGGTTGCACTAAGCCTTCCGACCCGGGCGGCCAATGCCGGTTTGGGGTTGTACATCGACAACAAACCCAGCAGTACCACGGCAGCCATTGCATGTTTCTTGAAATCTTCACCTAGTTTCTTCATATTAGGGTTTGTTGCTGCTAGCGGCCATTTGTCTTTGATAAGATTTCTACGCCACTGAGAACCTGATTTTGAGTCGTCGGTGGTTGTTAAGTACTGGCACTGGTTCTGGTTCGTCAACGACAACAAGCATTGGAGTTTAACGTGATCCTTGAATATTTTAGGAGGATCAGCACAAAACGTATTTGCGCTGCTGAATGTAATCGGTTTGGCGGGAAGAGGGCGCGAGAGAAGTGGGTAGGTTTGCTTCAATTTCAGTTTTAATGGCACGCTAGCTGCTGTTGCCATAGCGACTATACTATTGTCTATTGACTTTGGAATTGAAAGCAAGAAGCCCTAGGAGGGTGAAACGTACTATATATAAAATTTCCAAGAGGTCAGGGATCGTTATAAAGTTATAACTTCAAAGGCATCTCAAAATTTTCGAGATGAGGATAAAAGCATCGTCCTTCAGAGTTCAGACCATGGATAAAACACTCGATTTAGATCCTTCATGTAACTCCTAAAAGTGCGTTGCTAAGAAATTTAGACCTCTACTTTGGGTCTAAGGTGAAACAAAAATCTGGTGGGCAAGATAACAAGGTATAATAGTTCCCAGAAAGACATGAAATTTTGATTCTCAAGGTACTGTTGACCAGATCACCCAAGCTCATTATTATTGTTGTCACTGCAATGATTGGCTAAACATACATATATGGAATGTGTATTAACACCCAGAAAATAAAAAAATAAAAAACAAAGAAAAAAAGTGGAGCTTCTCAGAGTCGGAACGACAACTACAAAACTTAGTGTGAAAAGAAAAACCGAATAAGTAATAAGAAAGAGAGGCACAAGTCTCCCTAAAGAAATGGAACACTTATAGTACAGCATTTTTATAACAAGACAACGCAGTACATAGCAGCGTGAATGGAGTCCAATATGACCATGTTCTTAGAATGCTCCAAAACCTCCGTATCGGCGCAAAGAAAAAGCTCTTGATTCACCTACAGCCCAAAACAAATTCCAAATGCATCACCAACTTGCAACTTGGCTATATTCCTACAAAAGCCATATGGTCCAACAAATACAAGCCTGTACTGATTTTTACCACCACTGAGGGAGTTCAAATCACTCCATATGGTGCATGTGGCTCTGAAAAATGAGTTACTTCTCCTATCATATAGCCAGCAACTCCGACAGACCATGCACGACAAACTGAATAATCTCGAACATTTTGATTTTAAATCTGCCAAACAAACAGTTCTAGCCAAGCAAATCACTAAACAAGTTGGGGTTCTGACTTGTGGGGGTCACACCCATCTGCCTTACAAGTGCATCCTTTTCCAAGGAATCTTTAAGGTTAGGACCCTTATTCGATTGTGATACCCCACCTTGAGAAGTCCTTGTAGCATTTGATAACTCAGATGCAAGATTAAAGTCATCCCTATTGATCAACAAAGGGTTCCCAACACTACTATTGAGAGGAGTATCCGCATATAATCCCATAATTTCAGGTGTTTTTGAAGCACCTGCTGGACCATTATTCACAGTTGAAGTAGCTTCGGTTCGATCAAGAAGCCCTTCTAACTGCTGGAAAGGATCTATAGACGGAGCAGTACTAGTACCAGTTGAATCTCCCAAGTCGAGCAAGTCTGGAGTAGGTTCATGATTTGTTTTCTCCGCTGCAGCGTCAGTGTGTGAGCCTGCTGCCTTCCATACCTGCGACTTCTCTGCAGCATTACTCGCCTTAGACACTTTATGGTTGGCAGAAGATGCCCTCTTCTCGGTTTTTGATGAACCCCCAAAAAGTGAAGAGGCCAACTTCTGCTTTTCTGGAGAAATTTCAACTGATGGCTTCCTTGAGTCATAAGTATCACGTGCTTTTGAGTTTGAAGTACTCACACCATCTACCTGTGTGATCCCGTTTGTCGTTTTGTGGGAACTAGAATTTGAGGTCGAAGATGCAGAAGACGAGTATGTTGGCCTACCCCATTTCTTTTGAACACCGTCAAGTCGTAATTTAAGTTCTGACGATCCTGCATCTGACACAGATGGCAATGATGCAGCCTGGTGTATCTCCCTAGCATAAGACGGTTCAGGCACTGGAACAAGTTCAGTTGAGGATGCAACTGCAGCTGGAGGAACTCTTGACGATACCAGTGGCTTTGGAAGCTCATACGCCTCAAACCGAAGACCATGACTTAAAACTTCGTGCTGATCTTGGCTTCTAAAATTGCTGATATTTAACATTCCAGAGCGCTCATTCTCAGGAATATAGGGCTGAGCACCTTTTTCTAGTGCCTGTTGGACATAACCATCGAGGAATGAAAGGTTTTTATCGATCTGCAAAAGAAAAGAAAAAATAGATATTAATATTCCATCATTAGCTGATCTCAAGGATGAGAAAAACAGAATTGCCTGTGCTTTTTTTTTTGCTTTTATGCGAAGCAAATATTTTTGTAAAAATCAGGGCAGGCAATCAGCCCCCAAGTTGGAATTCTACAAACCAGAGAATACAAAACAGATGACAAGGAGTCCCATGAAGTGGTAAACAAACTGAATTACAACTAAGACTAACATTTAACAATACAACAGAAATAAACCAAAAACTAAGTCGCAATTTCCTTGTCATAAAGAATGCTGAAACGAGCAATCTCTAAACTCTGAACAAATTGACGCCAAAGTGACGCCCAAAATCAAACCCTATTCCGTAGAAGACACCTCCTCACAAGTCACACCTAGCTACCTCAAATATCCTTTTATAGCCACACCACCCAAAAATTGCTAATGTATCGCATCTCCCTAAAACCATGCTCCTCTTCATGACTCAAATTTTTTCTTTTTCAAGTCTGTCGCACTTGGGGCATACATGAACCTGCAGAAACTCAGGTCACATTTGACTCTCTAAACAATTTTTGTTACAAGCAGAAAGCAATAGGACCCTGAAGTAGCACAGGAGTTTAACTTTGAGCTGTTTACGAATCACACACCAATACAGGTATCCTCTGAAACATGTCACTCGTACTCAGGAGGTACTTTAGCCTACCAAATAGCATAATGACCCAAACCAGAAAGAGAGGAGTCAATCCAGTTAAAGCTTTGATGATTTACATGAAAAAACTCTCCTGTAAACTCCAGTGTCCATACTCTTCTACCCCGCCTAAGAGGTACCACCCTAAAGTATTCCAAACAAGCCAATAAGTCAGTTGACTCCCCTATACCTACTGGTCATTTAAATTTCTCCGAAAGCCAAAATCCCATTATGATTTTTTTTTAAAAGAAAAATATGGGCATTATGATAAAGATCAAGATTACAAATGCGCAAAGAGATGACAAAAAGTGGTTTCCCCCACCCAACACTATTCCCATGACTTATGTCAAGCAATGGTCTGCATCAATGCTATAGTAAACAATTTGAAATGAATGAGGGCTGCGAAGCAAAAAATCAAACAAAAGTTATTCGAGTTTTAACTGAGTTATGTATTTCAATAAACTGAGGGACTGATAAGAACTTCATATTCAAAATAATGTCGGTATTCATCTTTACAAGGAAATCTGCAGTGAATCTGTAGCAGTAGAATACATAGTATTAAGTAGATGAATAATAGACCTCAGTAACATTCTCTCATGTAAAATATAGTGATATTAATTAAGCTAATGAAACAGAGACCGGTTAATTGTAATCTTCACAGCGGGCATATATGTCCTAAATTCCAAATCAGAGTATTAGAGTTGAAAACAGGATCTCTTTCCTTCTATTTTTTCTTCTTTTTCACAATGGGCTCTCACAAGGGACATATGTCAAACCCTTTTTTACAACTTACTTTAGATCGTATATTGAAACGAACCAACCCCCAAGTCGGGTGTGGATCTGCGAAGTCTATATCTCTATAAATAAGCATATATTCATAATATTTCAAGTTTTCAACTTACTACTATTTTCATTGAAACGAACATTTTTCCTCCAGCAAAGTATTTTTTGTTTTGTTGCATTGGAGGAGATCGAAAACCCTAACATATCCCTAACTCTAACCCAGTTCCCTACCCTCCCACACCACTTGGGATGACCCCATGGTATTTACAAAACGTAGCTACAAAATTTTTTGAACATTAAAATTTCTACTAAATGGAAGCTCAAGGATGCGATTAAGTAAACAATACATAACTGCTAAGCCTGAAGTTTCTAGTCAGGCTTTTTTCAGTCAAAACTGCAAGCATTTCCCTTTCGGATTGCATCACTCAAATTTGCCTACCTATTATTATAGTCAAGCTGTAGAGTTTTTCTACATAGTATGGCTAATGACCCTTGTGCCCTTTTACTTGTCAAAGTACCAAGTATTCTAATGACTACATTTCTCAAACTTTAAAATACAATGACTTTATTGTGCATCCCTGTAAAATAATGTGTATTTTAAAAAAAATAAAAATAAAATAAAATAAACATATTGACTACATCAGACGAGATAGCTGATGATTATAAAATCATGTAACAAAATAAAATGAGGATATGAAATGTATTGTGATAATGTCTCTGTTTTCATGATGACGTGAAACAATAAGTAATGCTACATCGATATATTGGATCTATGAGACACATGCATGTCATGATGGCATCAGGACAGATGCATTAATTTACTTTTGTAAAACTAATGTAATTTGTATGCATTAAAAGTATAGTACATGTAGATCGTGCAATTAAATATTACCTCAATGTCTTCACAACTTGCATCTGGTGGCATAATACTCTCGATGGCATGAGCATCTAAGCCAATGACAGCTTGCAATTCATATGCACGCTGTTGGAGATCTGTTGAGTGAGAAGCTGATAATTCCTCCACCAAAGATTGACACTAAAAGGAAAAAAAGGTTTAGTTAATCACAGATATTTCCATGAGGAGCCAAAACAAAATAAGCATGATAACATTCTAGATAAAATAGTTATGCGATCATTTGAAAACGAGTGAATATGATTGCATTCATGAAAAACCCATTTAAGAGTATAAAGTCAAGAGCAGATAAAATCATTGTTCAGCAACGGATTATTGAAAACCAACAATTCATAATTGCAAAAACAATATGAGTTAGATAACAAAATGAAGGTAGCTATCGCACCTTCAGAGATCTTAATAAAACGTCAAAACTAGATAGATATTATCAGCATACAAACTAATATCTTATACACATGACCATTTTACAGCAGTCCAAGTGATCATGCAGGAACGTGTACTAATATCTTTTATAGCATATTGAGACAATCTAACATTGGACATTTAAACGCACATTTAGCAATTATAAATAAATTGAGTAAACTATAGCACTAGTTCCCCAACTAAATCTATAGTAGGAATGGTGCATGAACTTTTTAAAATGGGAAGCACTTATCCTTTCCCTTAACTCTGTTAAATGTTCTATTAAAATGGTCACGTGTGTGCCACACCAATTGTCAAGGATATATCTGTCCTTCAACAATCTTAAAACAATAAAAGGAATTGAGAATGAAAATTAGAAAAATAACGAAAGGTTTAACCGCTTCACCCCTCTCCCTCACACCTTCTCTCTCCTCTCTCACTCCTTACCTCATCAAAACCCCATGGCCGATCTACCATCAACCACTCCCACGGTGGTTAATCACAATAATAAAACTACCAACATGTTAGTAACGAATCAATCAAAATTATCATTCTTTACCTATGCTTGGAAAAGGTAAAAAGTGAACTTATACAAGTGTTTATAAAATGTACCTCAGGTAGCATATCCACTTTTCTTCCAGCTGACATTTCAAATGCATATATTTTCATGATTGCTGTAACAGCATAAGCCTGTAAAAGAAGAACAGACTCATAGGAATTAGGATTAAGTACAAACATATATAGACAAAATTACAAAAGGTATCTTTTTTTAGTAGATAACCAAATATCAAAATTAAAAACAAAAGAACAAACAGATGAAATGCACATAAAATATGAATAATGTTCACACATTTATTTTTCCGATAAAACTCCAAAACAGAAAATAAATAAATGAAACACCACCAGAAAAACTAGAGAGATCTTTTGAGAGAAAGACTCGCAATTCGATTCTCTCAACTCAGAAATTACATACATTAGTGCTCCTCCTATCTAGTAAAAATTTCAAATAACGTCGTTGTGGGCTCTAGCTAGGACAAACATGACACTAACACACTGAGAGTATAGTTGCACTTCATGGACAAGCTAGAATCCTAGATTAAAATAAAGAACAAGGTTGAGAATTGATAGCTTATGAGATTTGATATGGTCATATGGGAACCCACATACCCTATATGCCACATTTAAACGTCCAATAGCACCCTAAGGGGACGTTTGTTATATGGGATTGGCTGGGATTGGACTGGACTGTTTTTTAAAACAGAGTCTATCCCTTGTTTGGAGACATTTGGGACTGTCTTAAATGAGACTATGCAGTCCCAAAAACGGAAAAAAGGGGGCTACGAGAGCGGCCCCAAAAATTTGGTATTGTGGAATCCCGAGTTTGCGCCAACTCTCTCTCGCCCTGCGCGAACTCTCTCTCGCCCTGCGCGAACTCTCTCTCGCCCTGCGCAATTCTCTCCTCTTCCTCTTACTGTTGCCGACGAACTCTACCCTTGTGAAACCTGGGTTCTATTTCTTCTTCTTCTTCTCTTCAATTGAATTGGGTAGAACTGATTTTGTTGCTTTCTTTCTTCTTCTTCGTCTTCACGTTTCTTTGGTCTTGATCAATTGAATTGATTTTTTGTAAAAAAAATTCTGGGTTTTTCTTTGTGGTAGATCGACCAAGAATTTCTGGGGTTTTTTGGGCTTTTTGTGGTAGAATTTCTGGGTTCTTCTTCTTCTTCAATTTCTGGGGTTTTCTTTGTGGTAGATCGATCTAGAATTTCTGGGGTTTTCTGAGTTTTTTGTGGTTCAATTTCTGGGTTCTTCTTCTTCAATTTCTGGGTTTTTTGTGTGGTAGAATTTTGAATGGCACTGTTGTGCTTGGCGGCCACGGTGGTGGTTTTTGATGAATGTGGAATTTTGCTGGAGTGATGGTGTGAGTGATTTTGTTATTGGTTGCTATAATTGACTGTGAATGGAGGAATCGTGAAGGAGGTGCGGCGGTGCACGGTGGTGCTTGATTGATTATGGTGCTGCTTGTTTGTTGTGAAATTTGCTGAGAACAGAGAGTTGTTATGTTGAGTTTGTAATGGGGATGAACTGGAGAAGAGGAAAAGAAGAGCAGAAGTGCTGCTGTGATTGTGTTCTCTAGCAGAGCAAGAGAGAGGAGAGAGCACGGCAGCGGTTCTTGTGGAATTGGTTTACTGTTTACAGGGTATCCTGCTCCTTAGTCCTCAGTAACACCAAACAGAGGTTAGGAATTGTGGAAGAATAAGCCAGGCTATCACAGTCTAGGCTTATGATAGAAAATAAGCTTGGCTATCACAATCCTATGTAACAAACACCACCTAAATGTCCAATAGCACATTTAAACGTCTAATCCATATTTTGCTACTCCGATCAAGCAAACAACACAGAACTGTTTTCCAGTTACCAATTTGGAAACAAAAGTTCAACAAAGCAGGAAACAGAAATGAATCCAACAAAGAAATCTTATAAGACCCTCTTGCAAGTAATATAAGAAATTTTGTAATTGCACTATTAGGATTAAGCGAATATTACCAGAAGGTAGGAGAACAAAGAAATCTAGTACACCCAAAAACAAAACAAAGGGTAGACAAACCTGATATGAAAAACCAATGAAAACTAAGGAAAAAAAAAATAACAAGGCATTGCATTAATGTTCAGTCATCAAGCATAGATATGGAGAAAACAGGCAAAATTAATCCAATTGAATCAATATGTGGATGTTAATGGCTTCCAAGATGTATAATTATTCCTCTTCAATCATATATGGTGGTGAAACGGAAATGAAACTGAGTCATGACCATAAATCTTTAACAAAAGATGTTACTAATAGTGTACTTCTATATAAACAGTTATATACTGACCTCAACCTAATTTCTGAAGCATGGGCAATCCCTTCAACTCAAACTCTTAAAAATTACAAATAGAAATTGGCGGAAACTCTAGCTACAAAAAACTTAGTTTGAGTGATACCTTGACATTTTCATCATTTGAATATGCCTCTGCCACATCACATAATTTCCCAGTGATATACGAAGCAGAATACTTTCCATCAGCAGTTCCATATTCCCCCAAAACCCAACAAATGACCTGTAATCACAACAAAACATTAAGATATCAACAGGAATATTTTCTCAGATATATCTACGTAAAAGAAAAAATAGGATGAAGAGAATTGAGAGGGCTGAGTGTACCTGAAGAAATACAGATGGAAGCTTTGGCTCTCCAATTATGCGCAAATATGACTCCACCTGCACCAAAAGAAGATCTTTATTGCCACAAAAAAAAAATGCAAGCAAATGATCTAGAAGAAAGTAATGCATGAATTGTGTAAATATATTCCTATCTTCAAATGTCATACAGATAGCAGCCAAAGGGGAAAAAGTAAACAAGGTGAATTACAGAATTATATCTTCTCAGCTAAATTTACAGGGGACTTTTAAATTCAGTCGCATATGAAATTTGAATATATGAAATTCCCAACCCAAAATGCTTTTCATCATAATCAATGAACATGGCTGTAATAGATAATGATTCTATCCCAAAGAAGGATGTAGACTAAATTTTAAGGCAAATCTACCGAGGTCACACACAATTGGTCATTTACTCAATCGATTAGCATAAACTAAGGGAAGAGGATTTCTCTCGGCAACCTAGCTCAGGAATAAGATAGGGAAAAAAAAATTAAGAGCTCTGCCTCATGACAAACAAAGGAAAATAAGCTTTTCCACTGTTGGTTTCTTAAAATATATAATATGCCATATAAAATTAAGCAGCACCATCGGTTCATCAAAAACAAGTATAATACATTTGCCAGCACACTCCACAGCAGGATAAAAAGCCAAGACACTTCTACTTGTATTCAGAAGAACTTAACGTCTACATTATGCTAAATCAAGAACAATAGTCTTTATCTTATATTAAAGTATTAAACAGCTTAAGACTTTATGGAAAAGAAAAAATAGAAACTCCTTTCTATAAAGAGCAATGCTCTTTATTAAAAATATATTAAAGAAACAGCTTAAGCACTTTAAGGAAATAGAAAATGACTTCATATTGGATAATCTCCTCCCTATTCTAGTAATTGCATTAATATATCAACTTACGCACAGCACAAAGAACATTTATTAAATATAGTTGTTAAGACCAAAGTTTGATTAGCTTGAACAGTTGTGAAGGCGGAGATGGCGGGCAAGGAAATGGATCATGTGATTCGTAATGGCATAAGCTAAGTTGTTGTGTTGTTGTCCCCTCTTAGTTCAACGGTAAGAAAGGCGGAGGTGGGTGTGTGGGATAAATGGGAAAGATGAGGAAGAAAGACAGGGAAGCTTGACAGTAATTTCTTAAGTATTGTAACACGTGGCACCTGTTAGTTATGTGTCCACTGTTTACATGAGACCTCATCCTAACATGACATGTCTGATCATCCTTTAAAGTGTCGGTCTTTTTTTTTTCAAGAGAGTTGATGGTCTAAGTTAATGGATGGAACTATTTGACAAATCTCAAAACTTAATGGAGATATTGATTGATTTTAAAGTTTAATTGGAACCTAAGAAAAAACATCAATGCTTAGGTGGGCTTGTGATATTTAACGTCATTCTTTATGCATATAATAAGTAACATAGCGTATTGTTTCATTGATATTGAGTAGAGCAGTCACAAGATATGCTGAAAAGTGAAAGTTACGCACCGCAGATGATCTCAACTGACTATCTGCAGTATCATCATCCTCTCCAAATCCCTCGGCAATCAATTTCATCAAGTTATGTGCCACCTTAACATTCACCAAATCTCCCGCATGTTCAAAGACTTTATTCATGGTCTGCGTAGAAAGTATCAGAGGTGAAAGACATTAGCAGTTCATTAAGCAATAACAAAACTCTTCCAGAATAGAAGTGAAATTCAAAAGGCAACAAGTGTTACCTGGATAAACCATTGATTGCTTGGTGCGAATTGCTCAGCAAGCTCCACGCATCGAGATGCTATGTATGTTTTGAAATGGTTATCATTAATGCTTATCATGTAACTAATCATACGGTCGACAATCACCTCCACATTGGAGGACTTGGTCATCTTGTATAACAGTTCAAATGTTTTTCGCTTCAAAGTATCATCTGGGTCCTGCATCATGCACAAAATTCATTTACATTAAAAGTTACAAGCATGAATAGAAAAGCCAACCGAACAGAACTGCCTCACCTCTAAGCAATCAATGACAGCCAATTGGTGTTGCTCAGCTATCTCCGGACTGATCTTTATCAGTCGACCAAGAGCATCAATGCCCATATATTTCAAATTATGACTGTCACTCTGTCCACCAAATACATAACAGGGAATTGGTTTTTGAACCTCTGAACAGCCTAAGAACTAAAAAAAATTGCACAAATGATTGAAATATTCAAAATGCAAACCTTCAAAAATCTTGAGATAACTTGAGCAGCCTGTTCTAACAACTTAGGATTAGGATGTATTGAAGAAACGCAACAAATGCACTCATAAAGAACTGCATTTCCTATATTACTCGTGGAATCGCACTTCTTAAATATATCGCCAACTACCATATACATCTTCTCACTGGCTTGCTTATCCCCGCTCCCCAACAATGCCAAAATCTTCAGCAATCTAATCTGCATTCTCAAATTCAATAATTACATTATGACAAAGCTCCTTATTTTTGATAACATACAAACACAGTAAGCTCGTCTTCAAAGTAAACCTGAATAAAGGGTGCTGGCAGCTGATGGTAGTCATAGGCCTTGGGCAACCTACGCTCCGCAACTTGCTTCAAAATGCTCACAAAGCTAACGACCAAATCCTTATACGTATTCACATCGATGGTAATGAGATCGAATAACGGGCAGAGCGTGGCACCCATGACTCCTGGATCGTTATCACAAAGCCGCTTCCGGAAATTGGATACCAGATGTGAAACTGACGACGGCGATTTCTGGTAAAACCGGTGAAGAGCCATGATGGCCTTTTTCCTAACAGCCTCCTTTTGATGGGCTAGCAGGTCCACCACCTGGGGCAAAACGGCGGGCACAGTCTCGTCGTTTATGAGCTTGCAAACGGCATTGAGAGCCGTGCAAACGACTAGATAATTGTCAGACCTCAAGTCCTTCTGGATGGTGTTGACGATCAGAATGATCAAATCGTGATCGTCGTTGAGGAAGAGCGAAACGGCGAGGTAGCCGGTGCGTTTGAGCACGAGGTTGTCGTCGTGCGTCATCTTGACGGCGTGGATGTAAGCGAAGGAGGCGTCGTGGCCGAGCATTTCGACGTAGACGAGGCGGATGATGTACTCCTTCATCTTCCGCTTGGGGATGTCAGGCTCGGAGAGACGTCGTTTCAGGGTTTCGATCTCGTGGAGGACGATGCGTTCTTCTTCGGCCTTGGATCGAGCTTCGCCGATGGACTTGACGAGGTCCAGGAACTCCTTGGATTGCCCGAACCCGCCTTGGGAGCCCATCGCCAGCTCCCGGCCTATGGTCTTTAGCTGCTCCATTAGGGTTTTGGTGAAGCAATTGGGATTGGGATTTGAATTTGGGGCATTAAGTAGTGTTAATTGGATGGAGTTTATTCCAACGAAGAAAATAAAGAGAGAAGAGGGAACAACCTGTTGTTGTGTAATTCTGTGGGCAGATCTGAAATATGAATTGTGAGGAGGAATTGTTGTCTTTATGTTTGAGAGAGAGCTGATTGAGTTGAGAGTGGCGTGAATAAGTGAAAGAGGGGACACACTGGGCGTGGCTAAGGGGCTTCCGGGTGTCGGAGAAGCAGGGACGGGTTCACGGTTCATTCATTTTTACAACGCCGCTGTCAAATTTTCCTGGGTAAATGACTATATTGTTTTTTTTTTGTTGCATCTATTTGGGTTAACCCCAAGGGCTAAATTGTTATTTATTTGCCAAAAACAAAATGATTTTTTTATTTTTGATATTTAGTAGTTGGTGGTTTTATGCCGATAATAAGTCTTGGAAACTTATGGCACGGCTAGGTGGACTTTCTCCCGCTCAACGCACTATGTGTCTTGTCTGTTCTAACGAGGCATTGAGCCTCCAACCTTTTAGTAACAGGATGAAACGAAATGTCGCTAGCTTTATTTCTTATCGGTAACATAGTGGGAAAGCTTGTTTAATTGCCTTATGGCTTTGCGTAAGCGTTATCTTTTCGGATTATTACGGTAAAGCAAATGAAGTAGCCAGTAAAACACTCTTTTGATAGTTGGTATATTTTAGAATATATAGGATTAGTGGAGACTCCGGTTACTATTAGAGATGTTCTCTGGATGCTTATTGTAATATGGAGTTTAGACACAATGTTCCCCCCTTCTCGATTGTATTATGCAGTTTCATTATTAATCAAGACTTGAGAGCAGCAGCACCGACCCTTTTTTTCCAAAAAAATGTAATCTTCTATATTTGTTTAAAAATGACAATTATTAATAGCTTAACGAAATTACAACATAATAAGGCTTTATCACCCTTAGGTTTATTCTTTGCACCCCCAAAGTCTACCCCCGTGGTTTCTTCTTCGTTTTCTTCTCGGGGGAAACAATAAGCAATCCATTCTCATAAGGTAAAGTTAGAGCAAAAATTGCACCCAATTTCTTTCCCCTTGTCAAAATTCGAAATTTCTACAATTTTAGCTTTCTTACCTAGTTGAATAAAAATTACCTTATCTGGCCGACAAACCCCACTCATTTGGGTGGCCTGAGAAGATTCAATAGCAATTAACCTACTGGGCTCCCTGGGTTGAGGGCCAAAGGTCCATTTTCGGAATAGCTGCAAGATCGTAGGACGAGAATCCTATCATAGACAGCAAAGAATGGACTGCTTCAATCCATTGACCAACCCAAAGTTAAACACCACCTGACCTCCTGCCAAAAGAGTTAAACCTTGTTCAAAGCAAACTAAAACCCTAGCCTTTGACAACAAGGCGGAAGCAACGAACTGTAGCACCGCCACTGAACATATCTTGTTTGCCCCCTCCACCGCCTAGACCGGTAAGATCGATGCCAAAACAACCAACTACTTCCCTAAACTCCTAGAGCCCGATCTCTATAGTTGCAGCACTAAACCCAGCACCATCGACTTTAGCGGAGCTCTAATTTTGAACTGTAGAGGAAATTAGTCGCATTCCTCTGGACCGTAGAGGAAAAACTCGCATTCAACTCTAGATCCACATAAACCTCAAGCGAGAAATTGAATTTTTGTTTGGAACAATTTCGCTAGAAAGTATCATGAATCATCCGAATCCAAACCACCGTCCTCTACTTAAAAGCCATCTGATCATAATGGAGCACCCGACCTAGGGTGCCGCCTATCTGGTTTGTCATACTCTGCCAGTAGCTGCATTGAATTGTTATAAAACTATGGTCCTATATGTAAAACATGTTGCCTCTCCTCGTTCTCCTTGAAATATTGGAAGATGTAGATCTTATCTGCCTCTACCTAAATTGTGAATTGATCTCTATACCTAAACACGTCATTATATTTGTTTCGTAGGTCCAAAAAGTAACATACTTAAATTACGAATTGTTCATCTGTGATTATTTTCCACAGAGATGCATCAAGTATTTGATGCGTAGAATTTCCGAATTATATCCCATAACTTTATCAAAGTCAGAGAAGCGGAGATTAGTCCATTATGCTTCTAAATTTGGAATGATGAATGTTACCATAACATTCATGAAGCACTTCTAGCGCTAACCTCTTTCATGAAGTCAAACTGGAGTGCCATATCCATATGGCGTTTCATCAGGAAAAATAACCTGACATGGTTAATCTCAGTTTAAGGGTCTAGAGCGGTTTCTTCAAAACAACGCTTATGGATTCGAGGTAGAATCTCTTGCGCGAATAGGTACATTAGGATATCATGAGCTCATATCAGAATCTAATGTCCACAGAATGCAATGGAGTAAAATCGAGTTCATTCATGTTCAACATCCAAAATATGGAGAACAAGAATATGGTGTGTTTCGGAGTCAATACTCCCACGAAACAATAAATGGTAAGTTTCGGAGTTAATACTCCCACGAAACAATAAATGGTTTCTGAGCAATCTTTGCTCCCAAGAAAGCTTACAAAGATTTGGATTTAGGTGAAACTTTGATGTAGTATGGTCATAACCTTAAACCTTTTCGGTAGCTCTACTCAGATATAACCAGGTAAGTTATAAGAGATGTCGGTGGAGCAAGCTCTCTTAATACCACTTATCTTAAACTCCTTACCTAGACATCATACCCAAGTAGGTGAGCCTAGTTGTGTTTAGGTTATGAACCATAGGTCGTTTCTTCTCTACGGATTCCTCATCCGAAGGTAAATTCTTCAATGAACTCCTCGTTCAAAGTTTCTTCTCTCTACGGATTCCTCATCCGGAGTATTAGCTCGAATCCCCACAATTCGGCTTTAAAACTTCACCAATAGCATAATAACATTAAAGGTGCTCATGTCTTACATATACCGCAAGTGGTATAAGGCCCATCACTCTCTTAATGCTTCTCTTAGTTTGGAGAAGTCTAGTTCAAGAATCCCACGTTATAGAAAGGTGGGAGGTAAAAGAAGGGAGGTTGCAAATCCCCGAAGAAAAAGAAGGCTGAATTAAATTCTGAAAGTAGCAACGTTTATAAAAGCTTACTTGGATTCTTTTTCTTGGGTTTTTCTTTTTATTCTTGAACTAGAGGAGATTGCACGGTGGTGATTTCTGTTCACGCTGGTACTGTTCATTCGATTACTGTTCACGGGTGCTGTTCACGGGCACTGTTCACCGGCGGCACTGTTCACGGCTGAAACCTAGGGTTTTGGGGTTCTAGGGTTTTGGCGCTAGCAAGATGCTATGCTCAAGAGTTTTGGCTTTTGGCTGTTGACTCAGGGGTAGAGGCTCGTGCTGATAACGTGTTTAAGTATAACGAAACTAAACAACAATAAGAGAATAACACAAGAATGGAATCTATTTTTATTGATGAATAGGGGTCTCTATATATAGAGGAATACATAGTACAATCCATATGGTAATTTGAATCTTATTCAATACATAATTCTTACTCCATAATAACTAAGATTCTCCTAGGTTGACAAGGCACACACAAAGTAGGTTTCCTTCAACACATTATTTTTTTATTTGTTTACTACGAATGTCTTTTTTGTTTTTTCATTAGTGAATTTTCTTCTCTTTTATTTTGTTTTATTTTGTTATAAAAATATCTTCTATTTTATATCAATTTTGCTTTATAAACCAATTAGATAATGATAAGTTTTTTTTTTTTTTTCAAATGTGTTTTTGTAAAGCCTCATTAAAATTTTTTTACGCCAGGCCTTCCAAAACTCAGGACTGATAATTTTTCTCTCTTGATATATTCTCATAGAAAATATAACTAATTGTCATGAAAAAAAATATACCTAATTTTAATGATAAAATTAGGTATGGAGAAAATTTTTCGCGCATTCAGATCATTCCCAAGCAAATTGTGTGTATAGATATATTCCCGATCGATCATATTGAATTAATACAATGTACATACATTTTCTTTGCTTAGATCAATAAGTTGAAAAGTCAGTTGGTTTAATTTTAGCTAGCTAGAGATCGACCACCCCATTAGATATAGGCGTTAAAGTACTCACCCAGACAATATATAAGTATTAAAAGTAAACCAATCCTGCCATCATATATAGATGAAGGAGTAGATCGAAATAAGCTTGTCATTAATTGCAATCCAAATTAAATCTAATTATGCCTACAGCAGGGACAGTACGCAGACAGAATCTTAGATTTCAATACAAGTAGCTAGCATGAATTAAGAGATGGATGGATCGAACTACGTACGTACTCAAACTAATGGAGGGGGTATTCGGCAATCTTCTCCCATGATTTGAGAGTAGTTGTAGTATCTTTGTAGCCAATTTTGTACAATGCAAGTCGAGTTACAAGGAAGCTCAAGCTGTTGGTGCTTTCATCCAGAATACTGACTCTTTCTTGAGCCCTCTTCCTCTCTTCTTCTGTGAGGTACCCATAAAGGAGGCTCAAATATGGCCTAACAACTGCAGACGACAAACATCAGTAAATCATATATAACATATGCTGGAGTACGTGAAGATAAACAATAGTAGCATGCATTTATATAAAGTTCCTTTGAATATAATCTAACAGCATGCATTTAATTATATGCTTCAATAAAAAGAAAGTAATTAATAAGTCTGTCATTTCAAAGAGACCAAGATCAATAGCGCGCAGAAAGATCCTCATTTTTGTATATATAGTCCTAAGATTTTGAATTGCTTGGCAACAAATAAATTACCAACATAACTACTTGTAGCCGGGCGCGGATCATAGTTGCGTGTGTGCCAAGTTCCAGAACAGAAGTTCTCAAGGATAATGTAACAAACTTGAAAAGTAGAAAGCATGGAGATTTTTTTTTTTGATAGCTAGTGCATGAAGATTAGGTTTAATCAATAGATTATCTTACTCTCACATGACAAAGTTATATCTTACCCAAACTTATATAATATTTTCTTGGGTCCCTAGCTATTTTCTTTTCCAAAAAGCTTATGGCTAAAGTTTATCAAAGTTACAGGTTGAACGGATATATCATCTCAAATTCATAAACAAACCAACTCTATAATGAAAAGAACTTACCGCTCCAGAAATTGAATTCTGAACCACAAATTCTAGTTGCATAGTTTAACTGAGAAGAAGAAAATTTGATACATGTGAATTACTGTAAACAGTTTAATAAATATGAAGAGTAATTTAATACTAGGCTCAACTAATACATAAAAGTAGAAACAAGGATGCCATAATAAACGAAAGGTGCATATATAAATTCTCCAAAAGAAATTTCACTTGTTTGAAACTAACATATATTAATCATCATACATCTATCCCAAGCCAAAAAGCCAAAAGAGAAGTGAAAAATTCATACAAATCAAATCAAGACAAAACAAAACATTAAAATGACAACAATTAATAGTAAAAAGTACAGTACCTCCGGTGACACCTCTTTGGATGAATGAATGAGAAGGGAAACACATTGGTAATAAAAACTCCTAGTAACCACTTGACTAACTTTAGCTTCGTACGAAGAAAAAACACGAGACCGGATAGATCTAAACTTGTTGAGCACATCCTCATGCGTTGTACGAATGGACCCCACGACGGTAATGTGGGGCTCGATCTCCAACCCACCGAACTCAGCCCGGAGGCCTTCCATCACCTTCTTGATTCTGAGAGATATGTCATCTGATGGGAAGGCCCATACCGAATACGAGTGACTTTTCTTCTCCACCATGGTATGAATGAATGGCGAAGAAGAGTACTTGAACAAAGAAAAGCTAGCCTGCAAAAATATATCATAAAATATCTATAATTTGCACAATCCTACCTTTTAGAACCATAAAAGAAAACAAAATCTCAACATTCTTATTGATACATATTTGATCAATTAAGCATCGGGATAAAAAAGTCAAAAAAAGTAAGAACTTATACATTGGGTGTAGAATGATCTCTGCTCTTGAGTTTGTTGCCTCCCAAGACTGAAACTATACTGTTCACATATACAATAACGGTAGAGTCGGTCCACGTCCACTTGCTTTGAATGGGAAGATATTTAAGCTTTTTGGTACCCGGGTTATAAGAGAGTATACGTCGACGTTGGTGTTCGTCATTCATAATAATCTCGTCGCTTTTCAAAAATACCGACAGTTGAGAATTAATTGGGATTATGCGCTCAAAAGTAATGTGTTTTGTCCAAGCACCAAGTTCATCCATCACCCATATTCCTATAGGTGTAACATCACTACCAAGAATACTCTGCACTCCAAAAAGAGCAACTGATTGATTCCACACTAGAAGGCGCAAACCAAAAAAATACTGTGATGGATCATATAAACAATTCGGTAACATCATATCATGAAATAGTTCATCCCTAGTATCAAACATAATGATAACTTTCCTAATGAATTCCTCGTAGTCAGCATCAAACATATCCATTTCGTTATGTTGCTCATGTCCCAACCAAAAACACATTTCCTTGAAGTGCATCTGAAAATATTCAGGCCTAAGAATAGTTGTTTCTGTTTCTAAAGAATCAGTCTTGATCTCTCTCCAAGATTCAGAACCCAGGGTGTGGACAGCTGCTTTAGGGGGAAGATAAATATTAAATTCAGAAGATAAATATTCTGGCTCAATAAATCCAATGTTAACAAGTTTGTATTCGTTCAAATTCGGATCATATCCAAATCCCAAAGTATCTATGAACCAACATAATGTGCCATGTCGCCAATTGGAATCTAGAATGTAGGGAGAGGAGGGAAGAAGCTTGAATTCCTGAATTGCTGGGTTGCATAAAATCACCTCACCAGAAATGGAGTGAGCTAGACAAATGATCCCATTACAGTGGCCTATAATAGTAAGTGATTCGGGCTGACTCTTTAGACCGGTGGAAAGAGGAATATTGATGTCTTGAATACTAAAAAGAAAGCTATGCTCATGCTCATCATCAACATCTTTATCATCGTGATCGTGATCATTATCGTTGCGAAAATGAAGGAATGAGAATACCTCTTCAGCCTCATCACTAGTCTCATTAGTAGTTTTGGTGTTCTTATGGACTAAACGCTTCAAAAAAACACAACTAGTAGTAGAGAGATTGTTGTGCATGGAATTGGAATTGGAATTGCAGAGGTGCATAGCAATGAACCTGGGATTGGTGATCACAGCGTACCACTTTTTAGAGATGCACTTGAATCGCATCACAGCTTTGGGTGGCAGAATTGATAGGATTTGCTCCACCACATCTAACGTCATTTCAGATAGCTATGAGTACTTGTTCCTCTCTAATTCCCTTTTACCACTTCTACACAAAATAAAAAAATAATACCCAGAGACTCAAGTGCGCATAAAATAAAATTACTAAATGAAATTAAATATTGAAAATTGCATAATTACCTTAGTCCTTAATTAAAAGAGCAGAACAAGATAGGGCCGGAGAAACAAATGGATCGAGAGAGAGAGAGAGAGAGAGAGAGAGAGAGAGAGAGAGAGAGAGAAAGAGCAGAACAAGATAGGGAAAAACAAATGGATCGAGAGAGAGAGAGAGAGAGAGAGAGAGAGAGAGAGAGATTTGGAGATCGAGATGAGTTTAGAGATTCAGAGGGTTGGTTATTTTTAAAAACTGATTCTTTTTGGCCCCTAAGGCTTAAATTAAAAATCTAGAGTGCATGAAAAAATAACTAAACAAATTAATTTTTAAAAAACAATACTGAAATGGTGAAATGAAATCGGTCTACTCATTTCATTGTAAATCCCTTTTATATAGGGTGACAATTACAACGACAATTATAATTACAATAATGACTGATTGAGCGGTTACATCCGTTGATCCTTAATTTCATAATTTCCTCTCGTCAGTTACTTTGACGAAAGCACACTACTCTCACACTGACCTAGTACGATCGTATGATAATTAACCAATAAATTTATTTATTTCTCTAAAAAAAGTATTTCAAGGGAGCTATTTCCAATTTTAAATTTGTCAGCTTGTATGCTTGTAATTAATTACTATATATATGTGCATGCAAGAGGAGCATGCTAAAGAGTGAACCCATGCAAAGAGAGATGTAGAACTTGCAAGAGAGAGTGAGGGAGAGCAGCACCAGATAGACTCCTTGGAGGAGTGCTGCTGCTACACTCTGGGCAGTGAGTGTGTGAGAGAGAGATATCACACAGAGAGAGCTCTACAGCAGGGGGAGCTATGGGATGTGTATAATCTCACAGGGTGTTCTCGGTAGCCTTAATCCGAGAGGGTCAGCAACAAGCCAGTGCCTGTAGGTGCAGACATGCAGTTTAAGAGTGTGTATAACTCTTGGGGTAGAGTATTTTTCTAGGTTGAGAGAGATGGGTGTACAAGGGGTATCCCTTTGGATACAAGGGCTCGGGTTTGGTATAAATTTGAGCGGTCTATTATCTTGTACTTATTATTCTTAATTTCATCAGTGAAGATGGTAAAAACTCTCCCATGAATGTAGGCATGAGATTTGTCGAACCACGTAAATAACTGTGCAATATTTAATTCATATTTATCCTGTTTTATTGTAAATTATTGTATGATGAAAATTTCGGTTAATTCCGTGAATGGGAGTAAAATCCCAATAATATATCTATATCTATATTATTATTATTATTTAAGCAAACTCATATTGTCAATCAAAACAGATTTTTTTTACCAAACTAACCCTTGTATATTAAAAAACTTTAACCAAATTTTACTTTCCGGGGATAAAGTTGTCAAAGTACAAAAAAGAAAAAAAATACAAAAAGGGAAGTAACAAAAAAATCAAAATTGAAAAAAAAAAAAACTATCTCACTCTCTCTGCAACAACTTCTCACTATTTGTCTGCATATAACTTCCCATTACCTCTCAAATAACTTCCCACCATTATCTCTAAAATAACTTCCCACTAATTTTCGTTTTTCTTAATAAAAAAAGTTTTACACATGCAGAGCATGTGTGGAGAATGCTAGTAATATATAAATCTAACACGGTACGTGTACTTTTGAGTTGAAAGAAAACTTGGAATTGAAAGCCGCAAAACCCTAACCCTAGCCGAAAAGAAAAGAAACAAGAATGTCCTCATCAGCAGAAACCGTGGCCAATATCAAAGAACTCCTCACACAGATCCTTTTATCGCTGCCACCTCGATCTCTGGTCCTTTTCAAGTGCGTCTCCAAGCACTGGCTCTCTCTTATCTCCGAACCCGGATTCCGTGGTCGCTCCGCCACCCTCGGAAAATCCAAGATCTCCGGTTTCGTTTCTAGCAAAACCGAAGACAAGACCTTCAAAGCCATTCCTCTTGGCAAGCGTGATGAAATCCCATCTGGGTGGAATCCCTTCAAAGCTATTCATGATTCCTTGGGTGATGGCTCCGCCAGGTTGAAGATTATTCAGTCCTGCAACGGTCTCTTCCTCTGCATGCGCTACTCTTGTGATTTTTCTCGGGTAAATCGATTTCAATCAAGCCAGGTTGTCGATCATGCCGTATATGTTGTCAATCCCAGAACCAACCAATTCCTGGCTCTTTCTTCTCCCAGCGTTGAGCAAATGGGAAAATACCCGTTGATGTTATTTGTACGTTATGCTTTGGCTTTTGACCCTTCCAAATCGCCCTATTACAAGGTGGTCTGCTTGAGTAACTCCTTCCCTAGCGAGCACTACCAAATAGATATATATTCGTCTGAGACTCGAGAGTGGAAGAAGATTGGTAGGATGCCTTTCTTCCCCAGCCCCTCCGACGAGCACAGACACCCTGATCTCAAGAAGAGGCCGATGCAGTTTGACTACAGCAGCAAGGAAGGCGCGGTATACTGCAATGGTGCCCTTCATTGGATAAGATGCATAGACTCCGTCCCATGCTACTACTTGAGGGATGGTAGATTCGTAAGAAATGAACGTGACGTGTTACACTACTATGACATAGCTGAACAAAGTCTGCGACTCGTCTCGGCTACTCCTCCTGTTCCTGTGTCTGTAAAAACTAAGTCTCAAGGACTAGTTCGGAGATATTTTGGTGAGTGTGGTGGCCGTTTGTATTTGATTGAGAGTTATACGCATTATGACACCCAATGTGAGGTTATGGAGATGGGGAGGGACTACTCTGGCTGGTTTGTCAAGTACCATGTTGATCTTAATCCGGTAATCGCAGCTCTTCCTCGGAAGGCTTTTGTTGTCTTGTGCCTTTTACGAGAGGAGGAGGATTCTTCAACTTATCTTATGTTGCATATTCCTGGTAAGGTCTTATCTTATAATCTTAGGAATAAGACCTTCAACACATCTGTTGTGTTGGCCGATAAGAAACTTTTTCTAGCTTTAGATGATAGTCGTGGTTTCAGGGGTGATTACCACCATCCCTACATAGAGACTTTAGCTTGTGTTTGAGGATTGAATCTATATATGGATTCCATATATAAATTATTTATAAAATTTTACGATTTCTGTCTGTTGCCATGGAAGTTTTGCTTTGTATTAGAAATACCTATTTACTAAAACAGTATTATCTCTTTCAGCATATTGGATTATCAGTTATTTGTGGTTTGTCATAATCATATATAGCACAATAAACTTCAAATCTGCTTTTCGAAGTACTTAAACAAATCAGAATGTTTCCAATAAGGTAAAAACCCTTTAGTGTTGCCTATTTACTCTTACTCAAAATAGGTAGGAACACAAAACTGATAATTCTATCCATATTCTGACCACCTGTTGATAAAAAAAAGTTTTTATAAAAATCGATAAACAATTGCAATAAAACAATTGCATCATGAATTCCATGAGCTTAGTTTTTCTTACCTCGTGCCTTTGCCTATCATAAAAATATAAAAATAAATAATTAAAAGAAGAGAATTTTTATCATCTATTTTGAGCCCTGAGACATCTAAGTTGTTGAGCTGTGGGGTTGACAATTAATTTGTAGCTCTCCAAGCTCATCTAGCTCTTTTTGAATGGTTAGTTAAATTAGCTCCCAGTTGTGCATTGCTCACATCTTCATATGAACTGGAGTCATCTACTTCTTCAAAAAAGGTTAGCATATCTGCTAAATCTCCGACTTCTTTTTCTCCCTGTTGCAGCCAAATCAACTTGTTCGTCCAACATATAAGTACGTATTTCAAGCTAGTGATATAGCTCATGCCACTCCGCGGACTTGGCGGTGGAAGGATGGAAATGCTTGAGCACTTGGCCGGCAAGCATAAGAATCATATTTACATGTTCACAATCAACTCATCGATATTTTCATGCTTAAATGGTTTCGGCTCGTCTGGGGAATATCTTTAGATCAACTAAACCTTTGCTCCCTTGTAGTGGTCGAAGAATTACTGGTTTTTCACTCAACAGATCTACAACAGCAAGCATATGAATTTGTACTTGTACTCTTGCTCAAACCATCAGATGCAAGAGTACAGGTCACTATTGGCATCTCTTCCATGGGGATAGTCGAATTTGTACTTCATCGTCACTTTCACCCGAAAGCCACCACTTTTTGAACTTCAGAAACTGATTTCCTAAGTAAGAACTTCCATAGTTTGGTTGCTTTCTTGACGTTAGATCCTGGTCATCTGAGAATTCAGCAGCTCATGCACTCTACTCTTCATCTGCAGTACAAAAGACTCCGAGGACTAAATTTCAATTTACAGGAAAATTCGAGGAAAAAAAGCATGGATTTTACAAATTATGAAACTAAAAGTTGTAAGCAAGAAGTTTGTTAATGAAGTTGGAGAGGGAGGAAAAGATGGGTGGTTTTCTTGTAAGGTGAGCTCAATTAATCATAATTACAATAGTCAATTATCAGCTAAATGGATTAGGGTCAGACCAAAAAAATAATATATAAAAAAAGAAACCTAAATGGAATAGGGTTCTATCATAGCCTTGTAGAACAATAAAACACGTCAACCAACTTGATGCCCCTTTATAATCCAAAAATATATCACTCAAGGCTCACATGTTCAAGACTATTATGAAGAGTAACATGTGATATAAACATTACCAGTTTGTTTTTCACCCACGCATGAATAGCTCCATCAGGGCCCAACTTCCGCTACCTTGCCACGTTAAGATCAGTATTGTCAACATCATCAGTAGCAGATAGCACTAAAGACTCTTGCAATAGATCACATTTGGACACAAAATCAAGCCACAGATGGTCATCAAACTTCTTTATTTCATTGTATACAACCAACTGCATGACCGTCATCAAAATTTACCATGAAGTTAAAATCTGGAAAGCAATAACAAAAAGCAGAATAGTGAAGTGGAGCATATTCTATAGAGGTGAACTACAAAGAGACAATTATAGTGATTTTCTCGAGAAAGAAATACAGGAATCTGGTGTAACAAGGGTGGATAAAATTTAAAATCAAGTTTCTTGCCCCATGAGGTTGGTGGAACTCATTGAAATAAGTTGTGTTCATATCTCGAAACTGTCATTCCATTCTCAACCACTTATTTGTCCCACATCTTTTCCTAAATCTGCATAGAAAAAGCTATATATGCGAATTCCAATTTCAGAAGTATAATTGTAACAAAATACAATATTTCCAGTTTTGCTCAAATATCAAAAAAGAAGAAAAAGTTTTCCCATTTCAAGTGGTCTCGAAGCACCCCCTTAAAGTTTGTTGCTGGATATCTGTAGCTTGAAAAGAGGATTCATATTTAACAAACCAACCATACAAACATCAAGACACAACACATTCCATTGATGATCCTCAACTTTTATTGACACTTGTCCAGACTCGATAATATTGACATTGTAATGCTGAGAATGCAGTCTCTATCAAATGATACAAAGTTGCTAGGGCAAAAAGTGTGGAAACTGGGTGTGCTGTACGGGACCAGATCATTCAAAAACACAGAAGGTATAGTGATGGTGGGCTGAGAAGTACAAATTGGGCCTTTATGGATTTTCCTATTGATACTAAATTCTTCAAGAAGTTTGGGCCAACCAGAATTAGAGGACGTGGTCCTAGGTTGCTAAGCTCAAAGTGCTTTGAAGGAATTGAATCTTCACAGGAACATCCAAACCAAAAAATGGAGATGGTACTCCAGGAACAACAAGTTGAACCCTTGCCAATTGAGCAGGATTTAGAAACTGATTGGAGTATTGAAGATTTCGGCCGTTTTGAGATTGGTCAATCAAGTGGTCTGGGTATGGTGGACAAAAAGCCGGTTTTGGAACATGACTACGATTGTGCCCCTGCATATTTCCACTCTGAGGAAGAAGATAAGGAACAAGCTGAAGAAAGTGAAGATTCGGCATCGCAGGAAGTTAACAGAGATTTTTTCGAAGAGAACAATGGGGGATTACCTGACCTCTTTAATGATTCTAAGGAGGCAGTCACGAGGGAGGATAATATTGTAACTAATCGGGAGGAGACCGTTAGCATTGGTGAAGGGACTACTAATCAGAAACGGGTGAAGATGGCGAAAATCTTATCAACTATGAAATTGAAACTAGTTCCTCTAAACAAAACTCTGGTTTACGGAAGAAGGAATGGAAAAGGAAAGAAGGGAAGGGGAAGAAGGAAGGAACAGTAGCTGGATCACTTTTTATTTGTGAGCAAATTTCTGGGAACGTCAGATTTTATGAAGATAATCAGCTGGAATATTCGTGGTCTGGGAAATAAAAACAAAAGAAGGGTTATTAAAGAGATGCTGGTCAATAAGGGTGCAGACATCGTTATCCTTCAAGAAACCAAAAAAGTTGAAGTGGATAGAAAGCTAGTCGGTAGTATTTGGGAGGCTAGATTCAAGAATTGGGTTTCTATTCCTTCAACTGGAAGAACTGGAAGAGCAGGAGGGATTCTAATAATGTGGAACACGAAGTTGGTTTCTGTTCTTGAATCAGTTGTTGGGGATTTCAGTCTCAATTAAGATAAAGGGCTGTAATGGGCTGGATTGGTGGCTTTCGGGAGCTTATGGACCTAACAATGTCAGAGAACGGACAAATTTTTGGGAAGAAATAACTGGTCTTTTTGGGCTATGTGGACGTAGATGGTGTCTAGCAGGAGATTTTAATGTTGTTAGATTTGTCTCTGAAAAATCTAATGGGGGAAGAGCAACTAGAAGTATGAGTATCTTCAATGAATTCATCACTGAAGCGAACCTGCATGATCCTTCTCTTCTCAATGCAAAGTTTACTTGGTCAAATATGAGAGATGAAGCGATTTGGCGGAGGTTGGACAGATTCCTCTTCTCTGCAGAATGGGAGAATTGTTTTTCAAATGCTCGACAGTGTGCCTTAACTCGGGTAACCTCTGATCACTGCCCTATTGAACTTAATACAAATAGTTTGAAATGGGGTCCAGGGCCTTTTAGAGTTGAGAATATGTGGCTGAAGCACCATTCTTTCAAGGAAAATTTTAGGGGGTGGTGGGAAACAGATTCGGGACCAGGCTGGGAGGGATTCAAATTTATGAATAAACTCAGATGGGTGAAATCCAATCTTAAGGTGTGGAGTAAAGAGGTCTTTGGGGAAGTTTTGAAGGAAAAGAAGATTGTGGAGATGAAAATTAAAGATTTGGATAACATAGATGAAAGAGAAGGCTTAAATGCCGAATTGAAAAGAGAAAGGGAGAGTCTAAGAAATAAATTTGAAGAACTCTTGTTCAATGAAGAGAGGTTGTGGAGGCAAAGAGTCAAGATTAAGTGGGCAAGAGAGGGAGACAGCAATACAAAATTTTTTCATTGTTTGGCAAATGGCAGAAGGAAGATAAATCTTATAGAAAGGCTGGAAGTGGAAGGGGGAAGAGTAGTAGAAGATGCAGATTCAATTGAATTGGAATTGATTCGGTACTATAAAAATCTGTACTCAAGTAGTGATCAAGAGGTTTGGGGAGTAGTAGGTCTTGATTGGAGTCCAATTTCTGGGCAGGAAGCAGAATGGATTGAAAAGCCTTTTGAGGTGGAAGAAATTAAAAAAGCTGTTTTTGATTGCAGTAAAGACAAATCACCAGGACCTGATGGTTTCACTATGGATGTTTTTCAAAGCCATTGGGATATTGTTAAATTTGATCTCCTAAAGGTGATGGAAGAATTTTACAGCAATGGAGTGGTCAATGCAATCACAAATGAAACTTACATCTGCTTGATCCCGAAGAAGGTAGACTCTCTAAAGATTGGGGATTACAGACCTATAAGTTTGGTGACTAGCTTATATAAGGTAATTGCAAAGGTGTTAGCTTCACGACTAAAAGAAGTCCTTGGAGGTACCATATCAATCGCACAAGGAGCTTTTGTGAAAGGAAGACAAATTCTTGATGCTGTCCTAGTTGCCAATGAGGTGGTGGAGGAGACAAAGAAGAACAAAAATGAGGGACTGGTTCTAAAAGTTGACTTTGAGAAAGCCTATGACCACATTGAATGGATTTTTTTGGACCATGTTTTGGAGAAAAAAGGGTTCGGCCAGAGATGGAGGAAGTGGATTGGGGGATGCTTACAATCAGCAAATTTTTCAATCATGATCAATGGAAGGCCTAGAGGAAAGTTTAGTGCTTCAAGAGGACTAAGACAAGGTGACCCCCTCTCGCCTTTCCTTTTTACATTGGTTGTTGATGTCCTAAGTCGATTACTTGAAAAGGCTAGGGAGACGAAGATCATTGAAGGACTCGTAGTGGGAAGGAGAGAGTAGAGGTCTCCCATCTGCAATTTGCAGATGATACTATTTTCCTTGCATCTGGTTGTGAACAGAGCTGGTGCAACCTTCTTTCAATCCTAGGATGCTTTGGAAATATGTCTGGAATGAAAATCAATAAAGCAAAATGCGCTTTGGTGGGCATCAATGCAGATTCAGGCAAGGTTGAAAGATTAGCCAATTTGTGGGGTTGCACAATTGGGTCTTGGCCTATGAAGTATTTGGGGCTTCCACTTGGGGGTAATCCTAGAGCATCGACTTTCTGGAATCCGGTTGTTGAAAAGGTTGAGAAAAGATTGCAAAGCTGGAAGATGGCCTTCCTATCTAGGGGAGGCAGATTAACCTTGATTCAAGCGGTCTTGGAAAACCTACCAACTTACTATTTGTCTTTGTTCAAACTCCCAATAGGGGTGGCAAGGAAAATAGAGTCAAAGTTGAGGAACTTTCTCTGGGAAGGCATTGGGGAAGGCAGCAAAGACCATTTAGTTAAGTGGATTACTGTTTCTCAAAGCAAAGAAAAAGGTGGACTGGGCATTGGTAACCTAGCAAAGAAAAATACAGCTTTGCTCGGCAAATGGTTGTGGAGGTTCCCTTTAGAAACTGATTCTCTATGGCACATTGTCATTAGAAGCAAGTATGGGCTTAATGAGAATGGGTGGGATGCAAATTGTGTGGTAAGAGGATCAAGTCGTAATCCTTGGAGAGATATTTCTAGTGGAATTGATTCTTTTCTGGGATGTTGTCAATTGGCAGTGGGTAAAGGAGACAAGGTCAGGTTCTGGGAGGACACATGGTTAGGACACAATACCCTGATGTCCTTGTTTCCTAGGCTGTTCCACTTATCCAGATTTCGCAACTCTACCATAGATAACTTCGTGGATCCTTCTACTTACCCTTTAACCTGGGACTTTGGGTTCAGAAGAAACCTGAGTGATGTTGAGGTGGAACAGCTGACCCTCCTACTCTTGCTCTTGGAAGGCGCACGCTTATTCCCTTCAAGAAATGACTCTCGAAGATGGAGCCTTGAATCTCATGGGAACTTCACATGCAAATCTTTTGGTAGATTTCTTGATGATGCTGCTAATTATCCAAGCTTTGACCCTTACGATCAGATCTGGATAGCGAAAGTTCCTACGAAGGTTAAGATTATAGCTTGGGCTGTGGCTCACGGTAAGATTAATACATGTGATTTGGTTCAAAGGAAAAGACCAGGGTTCTGCTTATCTCCTAACTGGTGCATCATGTGTAAAAAGGAGCAGGAAACTATCGATCACGTCTTCCTTCATTGCCCTGTTGCTCTGAGCCTTTGGACGAGATTATTTAGAGAAGTGAACATCAGCTGGATTATTCCTAAACAATGTTTCTCTCTTCTTTGCGAAAAACACAAGATTTTACGTGGGGGAAGGAAGGCTAAAGTAGTTTGGGGTTGTTTGGTGCTTGCTGTTTTTTGGGTAATATGGCTGGAAAGAAATCAACGAATCTTTGATGATAAGGTGGGAGCAGATCACGAGGAGCTATGGGACAAAATTAAGTTTTGGAGTTCTCTGTGGGTTTCGATTACACGAGTTTAGAGACTACTCTTTTGCAGTTATTCTTAGGGATTGGAAGGCAGCTGCTCACTAACATGTCCAGTTTCTAGTAGATTTGCTGTTGAATTAAGGGGTATTGGGCTAGTTCTTGTTATTTTGTTTCTAGGATCAGGAGGGTAGCTGCTATCCAGTGATCCTAGCTTTTATTGTTTAGGCTTTTAAGGGTTGTTCTCTTAGGTGCTTTGGGTGAAATATCCATTTCTCCAAAGCTGGCCTTTCATGTGGATCGCTTGTCCACTGTATTGTTTTCTCTCTTTATTATCTTTAATAAAGTTGGTATCTTTTCAAAAAAAAAAAAAAATTTTAGCATATGGTTGTTTTTTCAATTTTTCATACTTAAAAGAGTGATACAGACCTTATTCAAAAAATATAGTGACATGGAAATCCATAAGAGTTATAGCTCCTTTAAATTTCAATTTGTACTAAAAACTTAGACATAGACGAATATCAATGATAAATTGTGATTTCCCCAAGGTGATTCTACTAGGAATTTTGCATTGACCCTCATAACTATATTGCAAGTTTTAGGACAAAGCTGAACAAGGCACATTTACTTTTTCGAGGTTACGAGGGCAAAACAAAACCATTCAGGAGTTCTTAACTAGAGAAGAGGCATATAACTTCACAAATTATTTTCAAATCATTTTTCAAAGAAAAGTTTACGCATTATTGCTTCCTGTACTTCTCAAAGTAATAGAGATGAGCATCCAAACTTAAGACATACGACCCAGAAACCAACTACTCCACTAGAAACAATAAAGCATACTGAATCTTGTAATATAGTGGTGCAATGATCGTAACCGATTCCTTAACTATATCAATATAGTGGTGCAATCATCGTAACCGATTCCTTAACTATATCAAAAACCAAATACACTTCATTTCATGTAGCCCCTTATCAATTTTCAGACCAGCATGCTATGGGAGTTGTAAAATTCTTTTTCATTCAATTAATGCCATGTGAATTAATGTTTCAGATCTTGTATCAATTGAATCCAATAGTATATAAAACCTCATATATAATACCTGATCAGAAGGCGAGATCCCACATTCTCCAGAGAAGTCATGGACATACACTGCTGCGTTTGGCAGATGTGAGAGAACAGCAAGAGCCAATTTTTCCAAATTATTGCTGCCCTCTGCATCACATGGATGCAATGACAAATCAATCTATAAGGAAACATAATCACCAACCACAACTACAGACAATTATAAATTCATAAAGCTACCTAAACTAATTGGAAATCAACTAACAGCCAGACACAAACACACAAAGCTACCTAAACTTATCCAACCACAGCAACAAACACAGAAAACCTAAACATAGAGGTTATAAATTGATTATAACGGTCATGTAACTAAAAAATATTTATAATTAACTTGTTCATCAAACTAGCCATGTGCGAAAAAGTGAGATGAATCATAGTCACGATACAAATTTCTGATCCGAGTGCAAAAAAAGTAAATATAACTGAAACAACAATATATAGCTACTTAATTCCTGAGTAGGAAATTTATAAGTCCTTACTGATTGGAGAAACAGGTAATTACACCAGCGTTCACGGCTAGCTCATTTCTGCTATACTCTTAGATTGGAGAGTTGCTGTGTCTTAATTCTTAAAGCCTTTTGTTTTGTTATTTTGCTGTGGTTCCTTTATGGCCTTGTTCTACTCATATGACTCCTTATGATCTACTGTATTGTTTCTTTTCTTTCATATAATTTTTGTTTCTGATAAAAAGAAGCCAAATAATCCAGATTATCCTTTAGGTTGACAAAAACCAAAAAAAAATGAACTACTTGATTTGACTCTAGTAGGCTAAAAGATAATCAGCCAGATAGTTCATCAGAGACGTGAAATAATTCATTCTTTTAGAGGATGTAAAAGTGGAAGCACCAACGTAAAGCCAATTGACAATATGTGAAATTGCTAAGGCAAGGCTTAAAATTCCCAATGTGAGATATACTCTCAACACACCCCGTCAAGTATGGCATGATTAGACACCTTGGAGTGTGTGTGGCTGTTGGGCCTACACAGATTCCTGCTTGAATACTAAAAGAGACTATATTGCTACAATTTGCTTGTCCCATTGAAAGGCCAAGAACTTCTATATCTAATATATTTATGAAACAGATAAAATTCTCCTCGAAAGTGAAGCAATAGAACTTATAAGAATAATAAAGATAAATAATATATATTCCAATGAAGTGAAACACTGATAAATGGGCTCTAATTAAAAGTTTGCCAAACAGGGTTAACTTGAGATAAAATGAATTGACCAATTGCACAATTTGAACTTTGAAGTATTAAAATAACTAAATGCAGGTACAGGAAAAAGTTTGCCAAATAGGCCATATTTTCTGTAGAAGAGTGCGCCAGACATCAGTAGAAGAGTGCTAATTTGGACCCAAAAAAGAAGAAGTTACAAGCAGTAATTCCAATGCTACTCTAAACAACATTCACTTCCCCAACACTTATAATTTGCTCTACATAAAGTAGCACACAAGCAGGTGTCAAATCACCACTATAAGCCCATAAGTTAGTCAGCCTGCATGCCAGGTAAATTTTCATACAGCGTCTACTAGAAGTAATGATGAAATTCACTTATGTTTAAGCATTACCTCAACACAATCACCGTCTTATCAAATCTGTATCGAACTACTTGAAGAACCTAGAAGCGTCCTATTCTCATCAAACAGACCTGTATACAGAACCAGTTAGAGTACAGAATTGCAAAACTCCACAAGTGCAATAACTGATGCTTAGAACATAGCATATAAACAGTCAAATGAATGTACATAGTTACATACACTAATGTTAAATCAGTACGAATAATTGTCAAAACTTTCACTGCTACAGATTATTAACTTCAAATTTATCGGGGAAACTGCAAAATATGTATATATATATATATTGTTCTATATGCTATGTTCTAAGCATCACTTGTGGAGTTTTGCAATATATATATATATATATATATATATATATATATATATTAACTTTAAATTTATCGGGGAAACTGCAATATATATATATATATATGTACACACACACACACACATACACATGTACAATTGCAGAATGCGCTATATCACCGCGAAAATCATGGTTTGCACCTAAGAAGAAACAACAATATAGAGAGAGGCAGAGAGAGTTTAAGAACCTAATAAATGACTCCATCTCTTCATTCATGGCTTTCTTCCATCTTGGGTCAGCCAAAACATCCAGCACATTGCTAGTAATAGAATTATAGAAGTCTTTTCCTCGATATAAGAGTTAGCTGATCTAAACCATGCAGAAAATAGGAGAAACCCGCAAAGGGCCATCGAAGGGCTTTTGCAGCTTAATCTCGAATCTTTATAGCGAACTAGGATTAGCCGAAGAAAATAGGATTAGCCGTTGATTGACTTGAAGCTCTAGAGTACTTGAAGGAGACAATGCAGCCCGCAAAGGCATGAAGAAACCTGCTGGACATTGGCATTGTTCTTTGCAGCTTAATCTCGAATCTTTATAGCAAACTCCCTTGGAGTGTGGCACCTTTTCAGTTGTCTTGAACAACCTGATCAATACAAATGCATTTTAGTAAAAATGGTGCACAAAGTCATGTCATTGTGATCATTATTGACTTATCGTTCTGCAACTAGCAAGCAGTATGAAAAAATGGTAACAGCGACGCATTTTCCTTTTTTTTCTTAGCATTGTGGATTTGCTTCTAATAGGAGGTTTCTTACAGTTCAGTTGTTCAGCTGCACCATTAAGGGGTTTAATACACGACAATACAATTGACCACATCATGTGATCTTAAGATTAGATGACTCTTTTTTACTAGCTCAACCTTAGTAAAAGTGGTAAAAAGCAATAATGCATACCTGACCTTTTGAAATTTCGGCCAACCTTCAACACTGGCAGGGCTTTACTTCTTTGCTAATAGCGTCAACCCAATCTCCTTTTCACCTCCTTTATCCAGACTGTGCTTGCATTTCTTGTGCTGTTCATTCTCACAATTCGTTATCATTTTCTGTTAAAACCACATTAGACAAATGGCTTTTTGCTTCTTCCTGATTAGTGCTCCTCGAACTTTTTAGCCACAGGATGCAGGAAAATCGTGAGACAGGAAGGGACCTCACTAATGTAGCATAGGGGCTGTCCAGACGATAGTAATTGTCAAGAATGCTGACGAACTAAATCAATTTTCAGGAGCCACTAATACCAATCACTTTAAGAGGGTTTTGTCTTACATCTCTGCAAGGTTTATTTCTACATAAATAATCATACGTAATGTACATGAGGAAATCCAGGAAGAGGCTTTTCTCAGGTGTTGCTCTTGAAATTTCATGATCTTCTTGCATATTGTGATAGGCTCTGTCTAATATTTTGTGGGTAATTTCATCAAAACAAAAGGAAAACTGACTCAACTTCTGGCCCCACATTAGGGCCTTCTCAGGCATCCCCTGCCTGCAGAACTGAGACAACAATACATTGGCTGTAACAACATTTGGAAGAAACGCCAACTTAAGTAATTTTGCGGTTAAAATCATAGCACGATCCAGTATGTCAACACAAACACCATTCATCATAGTGTTGTATGTTACTGTGTCTGGCACAACACCTCTTGATACAAGCTCATCCAGAATCATCACAGCTCTATTTATCTTTCGGCTACTACAAAAACCATGCATGCGTATATTATAGGTTGTGATATCTGGTTCCCATCCACTAGCGTACATTTTATACAAAAACTCATCTGCCCTAACCATGTCAAATGCTTTACAATAACCACCAATTAATGTATTGTAAGTGATGATATCTGGGGTTAACCCAGTTTGGAATATGTCCATAAATATATCAATTGCTGACTTCATCCTCCCCTGTCTACAGAACCCATGAATGATCATATTGGTGGTAAAGATATCTGGAATAAGACCCTTTTGCCTCATCTCTCTCTCCAACCTCAATGCATCACTTAACTTCCCACAGTTGCAAAACCCACCAATCAAAGAATTATAGACAAAATTATTGGGCACAAACCCTTTCCTTGACATATCTAGAAACATATCATATGCTTCTTCCATTAAACCGGCTTTAGATAGTCCATTGATAAATGCTGAAAAGGCAACAACATCAGGAGATATGCCTCTTCCTTCCATCTCATTCCACAAACTTTGAGCCCCATCTAAATCACCCATCCTAAAGTACCCATCCAAAAGAACCGTAAAAGCAACTTTTCTGATAGGAAACCCCTTCTCCATCATCTTCCACAAAAGCTCTCTGGCTTCTTGCAGGTACCCCTTCTTAGATAAACCCATAAGCAAAGAACTACACGTAGAAGATGAAGGAGTTATACCAAATGAAATCATAAACTTATAGGCCTTATATGCCTTTTCTTCTAACCCTACTCTGCTACAAGCTGCAATAACAGAGTTGAAAGCGATCACACTTAGAGGTAATCCTTTTTCAAGCATATCCTCTAAAACTGCAATGGCAACGTCCAACCGATCTGCCCAACACAACCCAGAAACATAGATATCATACAACGAAAAATCTGGAAGTAATCCCGACACAGAAAAATCCTGCAACAACCTGTCTCCATCGTCTTCCCTCCCGTACTTGTAATGCCCTCCAATCAAGATATTGAAAGTTATGCCATCTGGAGAAATGCTCTTGTTCCTCATTTCTTCAAAAAGCATGTTTGCCTGATCAATCTCCCTTGCCTTAACATACCCATCCATCATGGTATTGTACATTATGGTATTTGGACAAACACCCAAGTCTGGGACTTCATCAAAAAGCTTCCTTGCCTCCACCACATTTCCTTCCTTACACATTGCACTTATGACTGTATTAAATGTAACAATGCTCGGTTTACAGCCCCTCGCAATCATCAACTCCACCCATCTAACAGCATCAGCTGTCTGCCCCCTCGCACAATTTGCATAGATCACAATGTTATACGCAAAAACATCCGGTTCACATTGGAATTTCCACATCACCTGTAACAAACTCTCTCCAACATTAAGCAACCCTTTTCGACAGAACCCAAGAATCATTGCGCTGAAAGTATAATTACATGGATAAGGCCCGTTTCTTATCATATCCCTGAACACCTTCCACACACTACCATAATCACCAACCCTTATTAACAACCTGAACAGAATCGCAATCGCTGACAAACTCGGGATAACTCCCACCTCCCTCATCCTCCTCACAATCTCCAAAGCCTCGGAACCCATTTCCGCATTCAAGAAACCCCTCATTAGTGTATCAAGAACCGAAAAATCGGACTCATATTCACAATGACCTCCCCACATAAACCCCACCAAATCTCTACTCCTACTGGGTCCAATTCTCCCAATTACACAGGAAACCACATCTTGAGCTAGAAACCGTAGATTTTCGGCTGCCAGCAAATGTGCAGCCACGCAACATGACTGCACAGTTTGCTGATTATCATCCCTAAAGGCCAATTTAAAGAACCCAAATGCAGTTTCTCTACAACAGAACAGTTTCATAACCTTTACGAGAAAGAATGGGCAAAAGGACCTGGAAAAGCCCTTCAATACATAGCCTTGTTGGTTCTTTATAATCCTGGATAACCCAACAGTGACTTTGCGTCTCTCATTGGAGTTTATAGAGCATTTGGAATTGGGGTTATTAGCAGCAAATGGCAAAAACTGAGTAAGATAATCAAAACTCTGATAACAGCTTGTTTCAGAGGTGGTTCGGGAGGAGTTGAGAGTGTGATAGTGTACCTTGAGAGAAGGGTGCGTGCGACGCACCTCGCCGGACATTTGAAGCTCAACGCCGGAGAAGCTTCTGATTTCTGCTCAAGTTGGGGATGCGGAGGAGAAGGTTTAATGAGATTTTAGAAACTCCCCAAATTGTCCTTGCTTTGCTGAAATTTACATTGAAAAGTCCCTTTGTTAAGTTTTTAACCGTCTAAAATTTACTCTCTCACGTAAATTCTTCATTACAGCTCCAGCTCCAATTTCTTTATCTTTCTAAATGTAACTATGTTAAAAAAAAGGAAAATTTCCAGGTCCACCCCGGGGTTCAACACCTCCCCAAATATCCAATCAGGTGGTGACACCTGCATTCTTTTTAAAAAATAAAAAACAATTCTATGTTCGCGTTAACTCACGCCCGTTTGCAAAGGAATGAGCTTTGTTAATTTTTTAATGTGGGCATGCTTTCATGTTTCTGACAATTGCTTTGGGTTTTGTTAAAGCTGGACATGCATGATGGGCAACAATACTTATATAAGATAAACATGTAAAATTCTTAATAAGATTGCAGGGGTGAGATTCAATGAATTAGATGGTTGGCAAGCAGAGACCATATCAATGGATATCTCTAACAAAGACGAAGAACATAGCAACCTTGAACTGGATGCAGTACGTAGTATCTTATTTTTTTTGAAACATGGTTGCTTTTCCTTGTTCGATCAATTCTGTTTTTTTTTTCTTTTATGGTCAATGTTGTAACTATACAATGCTTATTAGCAGTTGTCCATTCTAACGTATTAATCTGTAAATAGCAGGTTCTGAAGAATACAAATTGTACAATGTTAAGGAGCGAGTCGTTAATTGATTATGAGATTGTTTTGCAAGAGGGGGACGAAGCTAGTTTGCAAGGTGAAGATGAAGTCAATTTGCAAGGTGAGCATGAAATTGATTTGTCATGTGAGGACATAGTTGATTTGTCAAGTGAGGATGGAGTTAATTTGTCAGGCGAGGATGATGGTGATGTGCAGGGTACGGAGGATGATAGTGAAAACAAAGAGAAAACAGAAGAACTTTGCAGCGGAATGGAGTTTAGTTCAGATGAGAGTGCATACAAAGCATATGCCAAGTATGGTGGAAAAAATGGTTTCAATGTGAGGAAACAAAAAAGACACAGAAACAAGAATGGTTTGATTGTAAAGTTATTCTATTGTTGCTCAAAACAAGGCCAGCGAAGAATTAGCAAGAAGTGTGAACCAGTCAAATTGAGCAATGAAAGAGAATGATTTCATTGATATATTTCCTTTACAAAGAATGACCTATAAATAACAATCTAGAAAACAACTATTACAACTAAAACTAGATTTACCAAAACAAAAACAAAAACTAGATAAAGTAAACCTATAAAGAAAATCTAGATTTAACAAAGTAAAACATGGCACACATTCCAACATAAGTCTACTCCATGACTTATGCTAACAGGATCATCTTATTCTGTACCAATCACAAGGGTGGGTTGCAAAGCTCATATGAGTTGTCGTCTTCAGAACAATGGAAAATTTAAGATAGTGTCGCTCGAGCAAACTCATAATCATGAGTTAATTAAAACACCGATGAAGCATATGCTAAAGATCAATCGGTGTATGTCTAAAGCTAAAAAAGAACATGCTGATGATGGTGACATGTTAGGAATTTCAGTAAAACCAACTGTCGAATTGATGAGTAGAGAAGTTGGTGGACGAGAGAATCTTGGTTTTATGGATAGGGACTATCGGAATTACATACATAGAAAGCGGAGGATCAAAATGGAAAAGGGAGATGCTGGAGCTATATTGCAATATTTCCAAAAAATGAGAGTAGATAACTCGTCTTATTTTTACTGAATGCAACTTGATGAAGATGACATGATCACAAATATATTTTCGGCAGATGAACGTGCAATAAATGATTATGGTCTTTTCGGAGATGTTTTTTGTTTTGACACAACTTACCGAACAAATGAATATGGCAGGCCATTTGTACCATTTATTGGGGTTAATCATCATAAGCAAACTGTGATATTTGGTGCAGCTTTGTTATATGATGAAACCATTGAGTCTTTTAAGTGGCTTTTTGAGTTTTTTCTTGAAGCAATGTCTGGAAAGCAACCAAAAACCATACTTACAGACCAATCTGCAGCAATGGCTAGTGCAATATCAGAAGTTTTTCCTCAAACTCATCATCGTCTTTGTGTTTGGCATATTTATCAAAATGCTGCAAAGCAGTTAAGCCATGTGTTTCACGGATCACAACAATTTACTCATGATTTTGGAAACTGTGTTTATGACTACGAGGATGAAGAAGATTGGCTATTAGCATGGAATGAGATGCTTGAAACGCATAACCTCAAGGAGAATAAATGGTTAAAGAAATGGTTTGATGTGAAAGAAAAATGGGCATTAGTGTATGGGCGACATACTTTCACTGCAGACATGATGAGTACACAACGCAGTGAAAGTATGAATAATACATTGAAAAAATACTTGAAGCCTAGTCATGATCTTCTGCGCTTCTTTGAACACTATGAGAGAGTTTTAGCCGATCGACGATATGAGAAATTAATTGCAGATTTCAAAATGATGCAGACCTCTCCTTTGTTATATGCTGATGTAGAGATATTGCAACATGCAGAGGAGGTGTATACCCCAAAAGTTTTCAAACTCTTCCAGCAATAGTACAAACGAATTGGTGATTATGTTGCTAATAAGGTTAGCAAGTCTGATATGAAATATGAGTATTTAGGGGGTGTTTGTTACACGGGTTTAGCTGGGATTGGACTGGACTATATTTTATTATAGAAGATATCCCATGTTTGGGAGAAACCGGGATTGGGTTTAATGAGACTATAGAGTCCCAAAATCTTGAAAAATGGGGCAACGAGAGTGACGCAAAAAATGGTGGTATTGTGGAAGCCCCCCTCTCTCTCTCTTTCTTCCTCACTTGTGCGAACTCTCTCTTCTTCCTTTTACTGTCGCCGTCGAGCTACTAGGCGACACCGCCCCCACCAAGAGCAGCGGCGCGGGCAGGCGAGCCTAGCCCAGATTGTTTCTCCCTGAAACGCGCCGGCAAACCCCAAGTTTTCTGGTTTTTATGGATAGCTTTCTGGTTTTTGTGGAATCCCCAAGTTTGCGCCTTTCTCTCTCCCCTCTGCAAACTCTCTCCTCTTCCTCTCATTGTCGCCGTCTTCTTCCCAGCCGAAAAAAAATAAGAAAGTTGAGGTTCTGAAAGAAAGGACACAGTGCTATGAGCGAGATGGGTCTTGATTTGATTGCTAGTAGCTTAGCCACAATTGATTTGGGTTTTTTTTTTGCAAAGAAAATTCTGGGTTTTTTTTGTGTGGTAGATCTAGAACTGATTTTGTTGCTTTTCTTCTTCTTTTTCAATTTTTGGGCTTTTTTTTTGTGGTAGATCGATCAAAATTTTCTAGGTTTTTTTTTTGTGGTAGAATTTCTGGGTTCTTCTTCAATTTCTGGAATATTCATAAGAATTTCAAGTATACAGTTCTCAAGAAAACCAAGAACAGAAGAACAGAAAAGAAACCACAGTTCATAACAGATTGTACCCAAAGCAGTTCAAAGCAATAATCTGGAAGAAAAAGAAAATTGAAATAAAAATTTCGATTGCTTCAATTTTGTTGCTTTCAATTTATGGGTTTTTTTGGTAAAGAATTCCTTTCATTAGGGTGGTCTTCTTCTTCAATTTCTTGATTTTTTTTAAAAGAAATTTCTGGGTTTTTGTTTTTGGTATATCAAGAACTGCTGTGATTTGTAATTTGTTGAATGAGTCCCAAGTAGCACCAAACACAGGACATGGCTTGTGGAAGAATAAGCCTAGTTATGAGAGTCCAGGCTTCTCATAGAAAATAAGCCTGGCTATGAGAATCCCATGTAACAAACACCCCCTTAGTGTCTTATCGTGGTATAGCTAGCTCGAGAGCATTTGGTTAAATTTGATGCTTCAATGCAAACAATAATTTGTAGTTGCATGAAGTTTAACTTCTTTGGGATCTTATGTTGTCATGCATTGAAAGTCTTGGATAAGAAGAATGTCAGAAGAATCTCATCTTCTTATATATTGAATCAATGGAGCAAAGAAGATGAGAAGATGAGATTCTTTGCTCCATCGATTCAATATATAAGAAGATGAGATTCTTCTGACATTCTTCTTATCCAAGACTTTCAATGCATGACAACATAAGATCCCAACGAAGTTAAACTTCATGCAACTACAAATTATTGTTTGCATTGAAGCATCAAATTTAACCAAATGCTCTCGAGCTATACCACGATAAGACACTAAGTACTCATATTTCATATCAGACTTGCTAACCTTATTAGCAACATAATCACCAATTCGTTTGTACTGTTGCTGGAAGAGTTTGAAAACTTTTGGGGTATACACCTCCTCTGCATGTTACAACATCTCTACATCAGCATATAACACAGGAGAGGTCTGCATCATTTTGAAATCTGCAATTAATTCCTCATATCGTCGATCGGCTAAAACTCTCTCATAGTGTTCAAAGAAGCGCAGAATATCATGACTAGGCTTCAATTATTTTTTCAATGTATTATTCATACTTTCACTGCGTTGTGTACTCATCATGTCTGCAGTGAAAGTATGTCGCCCATACACTAATGCCCATTTTTCTTTCACATCAAACAATTTCTTTAACCATTTATTCTCCTTGAGGTTATGCGTTTCAAGCATCTCATTCCATGCTAATAGCCAATCTTCTTCATCCTCGTAGTCATAAACACAGTTTCCAAAATCATGAGTAAATTGTTGTGATCCGTGAAACACATGGCTTAACTGCTTTGCAACATTTTGATAAATATGCCAAAAACAAAGACGATGATGAGTTTGAGGAAAAACTTCTGATATTGCACTAGCCATTGCTGCAGATTGGTCTGTAAGTATGGTTTTTGGTTGCTTTCCAGACATTGCTCCAAGAAAAGTCTCAAAAAGCCACTTAAAAGACTCAATGGTTTCATCATATAACAAAGCTGCACCAAATATCACAGTTTGCTTATGATGATTAACCCCAATAAATGGTGCAAATGGCCTGCCATATTCATTTGTTCGGTAAGTTGTGTCAAAACAAAAAACATCTCCGAAAAGACCATAATCATTTATTGCACGTTCATCTGCCGAAAATATATTTGTGATCATGTCATCTTCATCAAGTTGCATTCAGTAAAAATAAGACGAGTTATCTACTCTCATCTTTTGGAAATATTGCAATATAGCTCCAGCATCTCCCTTTTCCATTTTGATCCTCCGCTTTCTATGTATGTAATTCCGATAGTCCCTATCCATAAAACCAAGATTCTCTCGTCCACCAACTTCTCTACTCATCATTCGACAGTTGGTTTTACTGAAATTCCTAACATGTCACCATCATCAGCATGTTCTTTTTGAGCTTTAGACATACACCGATTGATCTTTAGCATATGCTTCATCGGTGTTTTAATTAACTCATGATTATGAGTTTGCTCGAGCGACACTATCTTAAATTTTCCATTGTTCTGAAGACGACAACTCATATGAGCTTTGCAACCCACCCTTGTGATTGGTACAGAATAAGATGGTTCTGTTAGCATAAGTCATGGAGTAGACTTATGTTGGAATGTGTGCCATGTTTTACTTTGTTAAATCTAGATTTTCTTTATAGGTTTACTTTATCTAGTTTTTGTTTTTGTTTTGGTAAATCTAGTTTTAGTTGTAATAGTTGTTTTTTAGATTGTTATTTATAGGTCATTCTTTGTAAAGGAAATATATCAATGAAATCATTCTCTTTCATTGCTCAATTTGACTGGTTCACACTTCTTGCTAATTCTTCGCTGGCCTTGTTTTGAGCAACAATAGAATAACTTTACAATCAAACCATTCTTGTTTCTGTGTCTTTTTTGTTTCCTCACATTGAAATCATTTTTTCCACCATACTTGGCATATGCTTTGTATGCACTCTCATCTGAACTAAACTCCATTCCGCTGCAAAGTTCTTATGTTTTCTCTTTGTTTTCACTATCATCCTCCGTACCCTGCACAATCAAACCATTCTTGTTTCTGTGTCTTTTTTGTATTCTTCAGAACCTGCTATTTACAGATTAATACGTTAGAATGGACAACTGCTAATAACATTGTATAGTTACAACATTGACCATAAAAGAAAAAAAAAACAGAATTGATCGAACAAGGAAAAGCAACCATGTTTCAAAAAAAATAAGATACTACGTACTGCATCCAGTTCAAGGTTGCTATGTTCTTCGTCTTTGTTAGAGATATCCATTGATATGGTCTCTGCTTGCCAACCATCTAATTCATTGAATCTCACCCCTGCAATCTTATTAAGAATTTTACATGTTTATCTTATATAAGTATTGTTGCCCATCATGCATGTCCAGCTTTAACAAAACCCAAAGCAATTGTCAGAAACATGAAAGCATGCCCACATTAAAAAATTAACAAAGCTCATTCCTTTGCAAACGGGCGTGAGTTAACGTGAACATAGAATTATTTTTTATTTTTTAAAAAGAATGCAGGTGTCAGCACCTGGTTGGATATTTGGGGAGGGGGTGAACCCCGGGGTTCACCCAGGGGGGTGGACCTGAAAATTTTCCGAAAAAAAAAGAGTATCCATAGCACCTGATCAAATTACTGTTTCCACCGAGACTGTTCATCTTCAGGTTGTATTAGTAGGCAACTTGTGTGTATTTTTGTTTTATGCTCCTGATACTTGAAAACATCAAACTAAAACTTATATTAAAACTAACGTACCTAAAACCAAGTCTCAAATCATCTAACTAAAATAATAAATAGCTAATCGCCTAAACACGACGCACTTGAGATGCAAACCAACTATTTTTTGACTAAATGAATGAAACGAAACAAGTTCATAAATATTAGGCAAACACTCTAAAGCAAACTATCACTCATAATTACCCTCTGAAGTAATATGAGGTTTAGACACCATGTCTCCTTTTGTATTCTACAGTTTTATTAATCAAGTCTTGAAAGCAGCCGGACCAGTGGACCACCCCTTCATTTTCCTAAAAACCTATCCCTAAGGGCAAGCAAGCCTTTGCTACAACTCTCTCTTTATTATTATTATTTATCTTGTGGAGAGTAGTGAGAATTTGAACCTAATTGAGACTTTATTTACCATTGCGAAGAGAAATATTATTATACCAACTAAGTATGGTAGTTTTTTTTTGTTGAGTGGTGAGAATAATTTCTTCTCCAAACTCCGCACCTCAAGTTACTCCGAAATTGGTGTACATTAGAGAGGAAAAAAAACAAACTCTGGTCACATGAATTGGCTCCACAAGTTGTGCAACAAGTAAATCAAAGTTGGTAGAGTTAGCGCAAATTCGACCGCTTGATGTATGTGTTTACAGCTCATCCCACCATCGTCTTACCAACAAAACTCTACTTGCGCTGGGAGAGCCAGTTCTTTTGGAGTACAATAAAATCTCGATAAATGAATGTTCGATAAAGTAATAACCTTGCTTAGATAATAAAAAATTTAAAAAATTATTGATAAGGTCACTTTTGGTGACCTTGTTTTTTTTTAAGCCACAAAATATTTTTTTCTCTCATAAAGCCACCAATATTTACAAAAATACCACCGCGTCAATATTTACAAAAATGCCACCGCACTTTTAATTTTCATTATTTACGAAAATGCCACTGGATACAAAAACTACTACTAGAGACAAGAAAGCTACTGTCAAAGAATAATAAAGCTACTGTCAAAGAACAATAAAGCTACTGTCAAAGAACAATAAAGCTACTGTCAAAGAACAATAAAACTACTGTCAAAGAATAATAAAGCTACTGTCAAAGAACAATAAAGCTACTGTCAAAGAACAATAAAGCTACTGGCGAGTAACAATAAATGTACTTCCAAAGAATAATAGAGCTAATGTCGAAGAACAAGAAAGCTACTGTCGAAGAACAATAAAGCTACTGTCGAAGAACAATAAAGCTACTGTCAAATAACAATAAAGCTCAGTGCGAGGAACAAGAAATGTACTCCCAAAGAATAATAAAGCTACTGTCGAAGAACGAGAAAGCTACTGTCGAAGAACAATAAAGCTACTGTCGAAGAACAATAAAGCTACTGTCGAAAAACAATAAAGCTACTGGCGGTGACATTTTTGTAAATATTAAAATTTGTAATATTTTGGTGGCTTTATGAGAAATAAAAATATTAGGTGGTTTTTTGAAAAATATAGGTTATGTAAATGACCTTATCTATAATTGGCTCTAAAAAATTCAAGTCCCGACTCGGGCCTGTGTGTTAAAATAATAATTTCCCTTAATGCATAAGATAATAATTTTTTCTAACTTTCCTTAGGGCCCATTGAATATATAAATTAATAATTTATTAAAATACATAAAAAAATAGTACATAAAAATTCATAATGCATATGATGGAGAGCTGATACTTTTGTAGAACCCATTGTTGCAAATTTTTTTGAGTAGAAGAAGGATGCTCATTTTTATACTCGCATAAGGCTTTCCTCATCTCATCAGTTAATGTAGATTTTTTCACTCCTTTCAAATGAGAAGCCATGAAGGAACAAAATGACATGATTTTGGGTCTCATATATTATTTATATAGAGATCATGTTCTATGTATATACATGGACATTAAGTGATCTAGCTAAATCACTTTATCTTCTAGTTCTAGAAATATGTATGTACATGTATCATTAAAACTCTTATATATTCTTATTTTTAATGTCCATTAGAAAGTTTGACTAATACTTGAATTTATGGCTATGACTTTTCATAATGCACATATTTTCTTTGAAAATAAAAAATTCTTTATAAATTAATAAAATATTAATTTATCGATAAATTAATAAATTAATAAATTATTCATTTATCGATAAATAAATAATCTCGCTAAAATAATAATTTTTTCCAATTCCAAGAGTATTAATTTATCGAGATTTTACTGTAAGTGAAAATCAAACTTGGGATAAAAAATTGACTTGAGCAAATAGGACATTGTTTCCTTTTTTTTGTGATTTTTTTTATTCAAATGCAACGGAATCCATCATTAACTGCATCGTATAGAAAACGAGGAATTAACCGCTTCGGCTTTTGGTAGTTTTTCATTTGCTGGTAAAAAAATCTGATGCTTCACCGCTGTTTTCCCACACGGAAAGAAGAAACAGACAAAGCCCAAACCCTAATCTCTCTCCCAGAAACAGCAACGGCTCTGAAACCAGAATTTCATTTTCCCCAATTCACTCCTCTGAATGGCCACTGAATCTGGCGATCCTTACATTGGGAGCACCATAAGCCTAATCTCCAAGTACGAAATACGCTACGAAGGGATTCTCTACTTCCTCAGCGTCCAAGACTCCACCATTGGCCTCACAAATGGTACATCTCTGATTTCTCTCCTATAGCTATTTATTTTCATAATCGCGTTACATTTGATTCATACAATGGCGCTAAGAATCCCTACCTTTGGTTAGGGTTTGGGGTTTTTCGTTTATTTGTCACGCAGCGATCCTAAAATTTCTTCAAATCTGTTGCATGTAATTAAGCATGTAGCTCCTTAGATCATCTTTCTGTAGTATATAAATGAATTTTATGCAGCTAAGGTGTTGTAATTTATATATACAAGTCCTTAAGGACCTGCCTTCATTGGTCATTGAATTCTGGCCACAACTTATTTGGTTTGGCAAGAATTCTTCTTTGAGCTATAATGAAGACTGTCTTTGAATGAACATATTGCTTGAAATCTTGTCAATTAATTATGACCAAGTTTACATTCTATTCATTGCTTATTTATGCTCATGAATAATGTTGTCATTATGACCATGATCAATTTTTCGTGAATGTTTGTGGATTGTTACTCACTAAGAGGGAGAGAGAGAGTGGTTTTCTGTGTTCATACTCAGTGTTGGAGTGAACTATATCTCAGTCTAAATTTGTCACACGTACCTCCTTTTATTCAATTAGACTTTTTGGTGCTATTTTGTTTAGTGAGTAACAATGACTTAAATGGTAATAAACGCATGACCCTATTTAATGAACATATGTCTTAAATGGTAATCTAGAAGACAGATGAAAACTGTGTCTTAAATGGTACGTCTAGAAGACACATGAAAAATCACAGCAACTAGAAGACTCCAGCGAATCCTAATGATTAAGGACTTCTCTGAATTATATTTATATCTCATTTCTTCCCTTGTTGACGCTTTTCATAAGTCCGCAGCTGTCCATCAACTATTTTTTTGTGCACATTGTGGTACCAAAATGAGAAATAATTTACTTGTACATACTGCTATTCTCTAGAATTCTATATGTATTTATGCATCCGATTTGTATTTCCTTACCTGCAATCTATTTAAAGAATCTGTAGTTAAATGATAAAGTTAAGTAGTCTTCTGTAGTTTAGGAAATCAAACCTTTTAAATGCAGTATCTTCTGTAAATGTTGCAGTTAAGTCATATGGAACAGAGGGGCGTAAGAAGGATGGTCCACAAGTTCCTCCAATTGATAAGGTGTATGAGTACATTCTATTTAGAGGAAGCGACATTAAGGTATGCAGGAGACATAATGTACTTGATTAACTGCTTCATCTTATGATCTTTCTTTAATATGCCTATGTCCCTATAGAAAGTGGTAACTTTATTTTGTTTAGTTCTCGCTTCTTGGTGCTATTTTGTTTTAGTTTTTTATCTTTGGCATGAGATGTGCCATGTTGACAATTTTTGGGATTGTGTGGATTGAAAGAAATAGGTCAATAACGTTTGCTTTTGGTCTTCTTTCTGAGCATCTATTTCAGAATAAGGATTCTACTTTTTCTGTCATCTTTTTGAATTGGAAAGCAGCAGTCCTGTAGTGATTTCTGTGAAGTTTTTGTTGTGATGTTGTATTTAGTTATTGTAGACTTGCTACATTAAGGCTCCCTTGTTCTCTTGCTTTTCCAGAGGGCTCCTTGTTCAGTAATTGCACTCATTCACTTTTTAATGAACTTACATTTCCCATGGAAAAGAAAGAAAGACAGAAAGCTATAGTAACTTTATCATTTTGTGGTTTTGCTATCTGAATCCTCATTAGTAAATTGCCTTTATCATGAGTGCAACTATTAGAGGACATAAATTCTTGACATACCAAATTGATATAGGACAGGAAGAGAATTAGTAGAAAGAATATAAGATTAGGGAGTAGGAGAGGGAAACACATAATAGAGGTTGAAAAGACGAAAGAGAGATGATATGTCATAGTAAGTATATATATATGTGTATATATATATTGTAGTTTTGGTTATGCATCATGAATGTAACAAATGGAGGAGACAAAATTTCTGATACCAAGCAACTGCAGGAGATGTTAAAAGAAGTAGAGAAAGAATAGAAGGATAGAGGTTGAAAATAAGAGAGGGAAGCAGAAAGAGAGGGAAGCAGGGAGAAACCGAGAGAAACTTAAAATTTATAATAGAGGTTGAAAAGAAGAGAAGAAAGAGAGATGAAAGAGACCGAGAAGGACTAAGAGAGGCAGAGTAGGATGAACTCAGTTCTTCATATTTAGTCAGATATGCGAAAGTAAGAACCTTATATAAGGCTTATTTATATAGGCAAATCCCATAAGATTGAAATATCTAAGTATCTTAATAAAATATGCAAATGACATAAGGTCACATAATACGTCAATAGTCTTAGTCTTGATAGTCAATAATATGAATTTTCCATGAATAAGTACCAAACATGTTAAGTATCAAACGTTCCCACAAGATTCCCAATTTGTATTGTCTTTGTGGCATACATGGCCGTTTTGAAGGCACTGATGCAGATGTGGTCGCCCATAACGACAGGGTTTAAATATTTTGGCACATTATGTATTAGGGTTTAGGCCTTCAAAGTAATTTTTCATCGGCTGGAATAATGGAATTTAGATTCATATCATTCTTTAGAAAGAATGTTGTAGTTTAATGTCCCTTTGAGCTAGGCTGTAAAGGTTTAAAATAATGAAGAATGTTGATCTGTCAAGATATTTCTATTAATTTAATGCACTAAGAAACTGGAGGTATGGGAGATGTGGATATATCTATTGGATTTTTTTTTTGGGGAATAGTAAGGAAGATGTAGAAAATAATTAGTTTTTCTGGATTTCGGAAACCCCTATGGTTGATATTTAATATGTGTTGATTGTACTTTTGTATAAGCCATTAGAATTATATAATTATGTGTATATGAGCTGTAACATATATTAAGTTTAAGGTAGGCTTTGGGCTGTAGGCAAAATCGGTATTTCAGTAATAGGTTCAGTTAAAGATAAGCGTTTACTTTATTTTAGACTATCCATTTTTCTCTTTTAGATAGAACTCATAAAAGAAAAAAAAAAAAAGCTCCAATCTGCCATCCCCCTCCACCCTTTTTGACCTAAGTAAAAACAGTTTAATCTTAAAGCTGGGAAAGAGCTCTACTATTTTACTGTCATGATATTACCTTAGTGTTTAACTTAATACTTGGTAAATCATGCATTATCTTGTGCAATATGCAATATTTATGGATTCAATATCTGATTTGACATTTTGAGGCATGAGGCTGCCTTTGATTTTCTATCTTACATTTTGCATAATGCAGTTTAGTTTATGAGTTAAAACAATTTATCAGCATCATCTTTAAGAATAATGTTATCCTTTTACCTCTTCTCCCTCCCTCTATCCTATTTTTTTTTTTCTTTAATGTCACGTGCAAGATGATACTCCAACTCTCTCTCTCTCTGAAGACATTCACATTTTTCTTTTCTAGATTTCTTTTGAGCATTAGATGAATGATAATGCTAGATGTGATCTCACTATGATGAAATATGAGCCTCGGCAGTTCAAACAAATAAACTTGTTGGAATGCTAAATATGCTGGATGGTGCTACACAAATACTGATTTTAGTTTTTTTTTTTTTTTTTTTTCACAATTTTAGGATTTGCAAGTTAAGTCTCCCGCACCGGCACAAAGAGAAGAGCAGATTCACAATGATCCTGCTATCATACAGGTATTGAATACTCATGGTGTGTAAGCTTAGGAGTTAATCGGAAAGTCTGATTTCATATGTTTAATTTATTTTCTCCTTTGCAGTCACACTATACTGGGGTACCTGCAAGTTCTCCACCGTCAGCACTGGTTGGTGGTAAAAGTTTGTCTGAAATAAATCAGTGGCAGGATACCCCTTCTTTGAGCACTAAAAGCAATGCCAGTGCGTTGCCTTCATATCATTCTGCAACTGAAGTGGGTCCATCAGGGCATTCTTTTTCTTCTCAAATTGCTAGTCCTCCAGCACTTTCTTTGCCTATGTATGGGCAAGGATACAATGGGGCCTCACTAAATAGTTCTCACCATCCACATCACCATATGCAATCCCCATCTGCAATCTCACATCAGAATAAGGCTGCTGAAAATCAGGCACCAATTACTATCGGCTTGGCAAATACATCAGCATGTGCTACTCCTGTAATTTCGTCTTCTATACCAACTTTTGTACATCCACAGTTTTCTGCCCCTCTAACTTCTGTAAAGTATTCTTCTGCTCTTGATATGCCTTCATCCTTGGCCACACAGGTATCTTTACCATCTCATTCTACACCTGCGAATGCTAGTCGACTGACTATGCCTTCTTTGCCTTCACCTGGCCTAGGCTGGAATACGAGTGACACACAATATTTCAGTAAAGCCATTTCTGATCCATTACCAGTTCTTCCTGCTCAGTCCATGCCTTACCCGGCATCGTCTTCTGTGGTTTCCGATGCAGGTCCCTTGCTAACACCACCCCCATCTCTGTTAACTCCTGACCAATTGGCACCATCTAGATCACACGTATTATCTCCCTTGCAAAATCTCTACCTTGATCAAAAGAATATTGGTGGTATGATAACAACACCATCTAATTCTTCATCCTCGATTCCTGTTCCCATAACTCAAGCACCATTGTTGCCGTTGCCTACACTACAGGTGAGATCAGACAAGTTTCACTGTGTTTAGAAGTTCCTTATAACTAGGTTTATTTATTTCAATCCTTACTGATTTATCTGAAATTTAAGAAATCGGCAGTGCTTTTTATGACACTAAACTTGTGCATTAGGCTTAGATATGATGTTTATGTGCTTGTGTTTTATTCTAAAAAAAATGTGCTGGTGTTTTTAATACAGTATAAAAAACTTTACCTGGTTTAGCTTGACTAATTGGAAGAATAAGAATCTTCTTATTTTTCACTAAGATTGAAGTATACAGAAAAAAGAACTTCGTTGGTGGGGTGGGAATTACCAAGCATCTCCTCTTTATTAGTAATTAACTAGTTAATACTTTTGGAACCTTTTTCATCTTAGTGATGTTTCTGGCAATTTTGAAGTCACTAAATGGAACAATACTCTTCTAATTAAGATAAGGGATAATTTTAAACCCCCTTAGTATAAATGATGAAAGCTTGTACACTGTAAGAACTGCTTATTATACATAATTCTTCAAGAAATAATTTCCTAACTCATAAAGCTCTTGCTAAACTTTTTGGGGAACCATATATGCCTGTTATCTTTATGAAATCCCTCCCTTGATGTGGAAGTAACAAAACTGTAGTTCTTTTTCTATTCGGGGAATGGAATATCATACAAGACTTTCATTTTTTTTGGGTACCTTTATGCTGCATGCGTCCCACATGTGCGCGCATGTCTTCTTGTAAGAGAGAAGGGTGCGGAGAGAGATGAAGAATTAAGTACAATTGTTTGTACTATTGTACTTGTCTGGGATGTGCTTGCATGTGCAACTTTTTTCTTTTTGGGTTTAGGGTTGAAAGGATTGAGGGAGACAACTTGGGGTTCTTTGTTTTAAGCATGCTGCTTTTCATTTGTACTGATATACTGTTTGGAAGTTGGCAGCAGATATATGGAGATCCTCTATGTTACTTGTAATTTTTTTCTTTCTAAAACTGGAGTTCTAGTATTGATTTGGAAGGATGCTTTTTAGAAATATTAGAAATTTAGAAGTGGTGTATGTGCTTCAGCACACCCTTCCATGTGCATATAGATGCATGCCCTTAAATTAATGGAAGCGTGGTGCACATTTTGAGCTGCAGTTTTTCCCGCTGCAGTTTTTCCCACATGTTGTACATGCATCTGTTCTTTGATATTTACGTGGATCTTGACCCTTTTGGGATTCAAAATACTTCAGTTAGTTTCATCATTCTTGTTTGTGGTTAGAGGAGATACGCATGCTATTTTCCTTGCATATATTACTAAGAGTATGAATGTTGGTGTAAGAATATTTCTGATGATTAAGTCCTTATATTTTCCTGGATAACTTAATCACTTGTTATTCTTGTCAATTTCTAATTAATTTTTCGGTTATGCTTTGCAGTCTCAGTACTCGACTACTCAGTTCACTGAGGAGTTTGATTTTCTAGCCATGAATGAGAAGTTTAAGAAGGATGAAGTATGGGGCTACCTTGGAAAGGAAAAACAAAAGGATGAAACAGAGAGGGTAGATGACAGTGGAACTGGTCAAAGCTTGGATGACAAAGAAAGTTGCACAAAGGTAGGAACATGGTTGTTCTATACTGGGTGGTTTGGCAGTCCAGTGGAATTTTTATCTCTTTATTTATCTTTTCTTGTCTGTTTCATGCAGCCTGCATATAACAAGGATGAATTCTTTGACACTATTTCATGTAATTCTCTCAACCGCGGAGCAAGAAATGGACATAGGTTTTCTGAGAGAATGAAGATGGATAGTGAGGTTCGTAAATTTCTTTAAAAACTGTAGTGCTGGAATGAAGAATAAAAATCTACTCTGTTCTAGTCAAATTTCATATGAAATTTAATATGATTACGAAGTGGTAATTCATTGTTGGGGATGTATTTATCTAATTTGAGTATTTTGTTTGGCAGACATTTGGCAATTTCCAGCAGAAATCTAATCTTGGCTATGGTGGCTATGGTGGCTATGGTCCTGGGCGTGGTGGTAATTACCGGGGCCCATATCATTGGGGAAGGGGATATGGCTATGGCGGTAGGGGACGTGGTCCGAACATGCCTTTCTAGTTCAATTTGTGTTTCAATACAGCTCTTTCTGGTTTCCTTTTATTTCCTCAATCTTGACTTTGTGATGACCGAAGAAGGAAAATGTGTGGACATCTTGGGGGATCTTCATGCTTTTTAGAGGATTCTTGGAACTACCAGTTGGGTTGGTTCATGCTCTTTTTGTGCCCATGAGCTAGCTTTGGCCATTTGCATCTCTTTGTTTCGTGCAAATATTGTCCATGATACAATTGGTAAAAAAAAGAATCAAATCGTTTCTCAGTATAGCTAGTGTTTAACTTTCACTTAATTATTTCTCTCCGCTTATGGCTCTGATTTGTTTGAAAGTCCTTTTATCCTCTCTAAGAATCATTGAATTATTAATTTCTGTCCCAGAAGAAAATATTCCCGATAAAAGTTTAGCTTGACACCTTATATGCATAACTGTTTGAGTGCATATAATCTTGTCTAAAGTTACTGGAGGCTGCAAGTTAATACTAGTTTTCATTAGTGGGTTCCATGGTGGTTGCACTTGGACTAATCCATTTCAACCACTTTGAAAGACTTTTGACAACAAGGGTGTTTTTTTTTTTGGACAATGACAACAAGGGTGTTGTGTTGTGTTAGGAATATGTTTGTTTGGCAATGCATATTTGGCTGGGTTTATTTTTCTTCTGGAGTTGCAATCCAAAAATTTGGGCATTTAAATATTTAATAGTTGATAATAACAATCATGCCCTTTCTGTCTATATTTATAAAGTATAAATTATACCATTTTGGAGTTGTGGGCTATACATTTGTGTTTGGTAAATTGGTATTGCTCTCATGTTGTGTAGGGGAATAGCCGAATAGGTTCGAGGATGGTACCTACCTTACCCCTCTATTTTTACAAAAAAAATCTTTTAATTTATCTAATCTACAACTTGGTGTTCAACTTGCTCTGCTCTCCTCCTACTTTGAAGTCTTCGTCAACGTGACGCTTCCTCATGGTTGCGATGACTAAGCCTAGTGTGGAACCAACGCTCGTTAGGACCAGTATTCCTGAACCGATATATATGCCTTTTTTGACCAGGTAGCACTCTCCATGAAGCCATCCTTCTCCATAGGATTGCTTTCTGCTCATGCTAGTAGCTGTGCCTATCAATGTCACTGCCATTACAAAGCTGATCCTGCAAACATTGGTCATTTCAAAATCAATATTTATTCAGATTAACATATCATGAAATTGAGACAGTTCCAGCTGTGTCCATGTTCCTAGAATTTTTATATAGTTTGCTCTCCCACCAAAACCACCATTTTAGTTGCCAACTTGGGTAGGGTTTAAGGTGATCCTCACCCACATCGATAAATGATAGAAAACTTTATGAGGATGGTTTACTTCAATTATGAATAATATTTGGAACTTTATGAAATACTCTAGTCAATACTCAATAATTATGTTGAGAATATAAAATTAGAGGTCGGAAATTTTGACCTTGGATGCCCTGAATTTCACTATTTTTAAAATGTTATTTCTAATCTATTGATTTTGAGTTGAATGTTCTAACTATACTATACAACATAGTATCACAACGGTTGGTAATTATTTAGAGTTAAATATTATTGTTTAATTTGAAAAGTTGAACTGTATACAATTAAGAATTAGAACCTACCAAGAGATGAACAGAAGAGCAATCAAAATCTTTGGGTGTTTGGCTTTGGAATTGCTACTGCTACTCTTCTTCTCTCTTGAACAAAAATAACTGCAAATTACTATCAAGTTTCCGATCGTCTGAGCTATAATCAAACAGATCAACGCTGCAATTCCGAACCCAAATGCATGACTTTCTGGCAATTTACAGAGGCTTCCAACCAACTTAAGCTCATCCTCCTACAAATTAAAATTACCAGAACTGAAAAACTCAACCCCTAATAGTTAAAAACAAAGATGAACTCAATCTATACAATTGTGTATTAAGCAAATTACGTACCCTTGTTCTCTTATTCTCGGCGGCTATGCATGAAACGAAGGAGACAACCCCGAGGGAGGCGATTACAGAAACGGTAAGCACCAAGCCGTATTGGTGTTTCTCCATGGGAGGAAGGAGAAAGCTTGAAGAACAGAGAAGAACAGAGGAGGAGGAAGGAAGCTTGGAGCTTACTCAAGGCATATATAGAATATGGTAGGGGTGATTTTTGGGGTGGGGGCAGCAGTAAGCCTTGTTGTTGTTGAGAGGCTTTGTTCCCAAAGAAAGGCCACCTTTCATTGCTTTTCATTGCTTTGAAGGAGAGATACCATTCCTAATTGTATTAAGACGGTTTTGGAATATTTTGCCAAAGCTTTGGATCAACCGCTTATTTCTAGTTGTAAATGTTAAAGAGAGAGAGAGAGAGAGAGAGAGAGATTACTCTAATAGGGTCTTTCTCTACCAAATTACCTGTACGTAGAAGTAATTTTGGGTTCTTGACCAGTAGGGACAAAGAACCCAAAATATTTCCCATGAACTCAGGTCCAAAAACAGCTTGCTCATCCGGACCATTTAAATCCAAAGCCCATGGTTGAGTGGTCAATAAACCTTGGTCCAAATCCAAATCCAAAGCCCATGAACCTTGGTCCAAGCAAGCAAATGCTTAAGTGGTTAATAAATTTTTATTGAGTGGTTAATAAAAGTTTTAGATGTTTTATTGAGAGCCATTGACAAATTTTACGGTACTCCAGATGTTATTGAAGGATTAAACGTTTTAGATCCTTTTATTGAGAGTCATTGACAAATTTTACGGTACTCCAGATTTTATTGAGGGGTTAATAAAAGTTTTAGATGTTTTATTGAGAGCCATTGACAAATTTTACGGTACTCCAGATGTTATTAAGAAATCAATAAAATTTTATTGAGTGGTCAATAAAAGTTTTAAATGTTTTATTGAGCACATTGACAAATTTTATTAAAGGGTCAATAAAAATTTACATCTTGTCCAAATCCATATCATCAGCATCACTCAAATTTTAGAGTACTCCAAATTTTATTGAGGGGTCAATAAAATTTTATTGAAGTCGACAAACAAGAACGTCAATGCAGCAACGATGCCGTATCAGTCCCGAGCTTAAATTTCTAATGCCTTGGAGTAATCTCGCCTCTCGACGGCAGAGCCAAGGGAGAGGTTGTGAGTTTCGAAAAAATTTAAGGTCAATAAAATTTTTAGATAATTTATTGGATTAAGAAAATAGAAACGATGTTGATCAAACAAAACAAATGCTTAAGTGATCAATAAAATTTTATTAAGTAGTCAATAAAATTTTATTGAGGGGTCAATAAAATTTTATTGAGGGGTCAATAAAATTTTATTAAAACATCACAACAATAATATAAATTAACGAGTTGATGAATACAAAAAGATGCGAAAAATATCAATAGGCAAATTTAATTTCTCAGCTCATCCTCACCAGAAAAGAGAGAGAAGTAATAGAATAAACCTCATAGTGTTTGAACAATGATGCAAACAACTTTGCAACATACTGCTTCGGTCACAAATTTCTGCCCAACGCAGACCAAGTCCAATTCTTATATTCTCTCACCCTCGCCACCCCCTGAATTCGCCCCTGCGTGTTGGCTTCATGTAGACAATTAATGTTAACCATGCTAGGATAACAGACACAATTGTGATTGCAAAATGGGTTTCAGTCCTGCATACAAATATACGTACTACTACTACAAAAAAAGAAAAAAAAGAAAAAAAGAAGGATATGCTATCAATGCAATGCTTGGTTTTTTTTGGTGCATCACAAGAGTTTAATTAGGGCATTTGTGTAATCTGAAACTTAAAGATTAACTACACACATCACAAGCATATAAATATAGAAGCTTTAGGCATGTTGATAGAATAATGTTTAGAGGACTTACCGGATGCAGAAAATGAATCGAATGTCATGAGTGCGGGTCTAGGTCTTCTGCAAGAGCTCTATGTCCTAGTAATCTCACTATGGGGCAAGTGTCTGTAAACTCGTGATTAGAGAATGTAGGGACCTAGACTATATATAGAGGATATAACTTAGGATCCTTCCCATAAGAGTATCCTAGTTATATAAGGGATAATCTCTACAGATTATGTATCAATATACTACTTGATTTACAAGTATATTAAGTTCCCAATTAGGTAAGGAATTAGCTACAACTTCCTTACAAACACAGGATTAGACTCTACGTGTAATCTCTGATTATATCATGCTTAAGTAATTATGTGTAGTTGCTTAGTGAGTAGGCTAAGTCCAATTCTTATATTCTCCCACTTGGACTAGCATTACTCAATCAACCACAAATAATCAAGATCAATGAAATAACCGCTGAAGTGTGCACATGAGATTACAAAAGAATCAAACTTAATACAAGCTATGTCAAGTTACAGCAGCTAACCAGAGCCAAGGAAAGAGTCTGTTTATGTAAACAGATCACTCCAAGACTACTAAATCAGTTTCCATAATCCACAGAAGCTCAATTGATACAATACAAAACATACACATGCTGGATGTATCTAATATGGCTGTAGAGCAAGTGTAAATTGTCCAAACAAAAGGATTTTGACTATCAAAATCTCAAACACAAAACAAAAACTGGATTGGATCATAACTGAATGTGTTTGCAACTGTAAACTGAACTGAAACGTTGATATAAGTCAACTTAATCCATCCAACATAAGACAAATAGCTATTTGTTAATGTAACTAAATTGCAGCAACAATATAAACATCAAAACTGCATTAAATCATATCTGAAAATAGTACCACGGATTTTATTAAATTGGAAATAATGAAAACAAAAGTCATTACATAATTTCTCAAGTTTCAGAAACAATAGAAACTGGAAATCAAACAAAACTGAACTGAACTGAAAACAGAAAACTAAAGATAACAAAATAATTATGCTCCCACTGATCCTAGGCATCTAAGGTAGGAAGAATTCTCATGTCAGCTACATGTTTTTGAAAATCTACTACAGGTAATGCCTTAGTAAACGGATCAGCTAGCTGTGACAATGTGTCAACTTGAGCAACTTCAATCTCATTATGCTTCACTCTCTCCCTCATGCTGTAATACTTCAAATCAATGTGCTTTGAATTAGAAGACCTCTTATTATTCTTAGTAAAGCACACAGCAGCAGAGTTATCACAGTAAATTCTCAAGGGTCTGGAATTAATTGAATCCAGCAACTTTGTTTGGATGAGAAAGTTCCTAAGCCATAAGCCTTGACAAACTCCCTCATAAATAGCTATGAACTTTGCCTGCACAGTAAAAGTAGATGTCAAGGTTTGCTTGACACTCCTCCAAGCAATGGCACCTCCTGCCATCATATAAATATATCCAGAAGTAGATTTTGAATTATCCGGATAGTGACCTGCAAAATCTGAATCAGTGTACCCAACAACATCAAGATTCTCAACTCACTGGTACACCAACATATGATTTTTAGTCCTCTGCAAATATCTAAGCACTTTCTTTCCTGCAACCCAATGTTCTTGACCAGGGTACATCAGATTGAAATCTAGCCAAAATTCCAACAGCAAAGGCTAAATCTGGTCTAGTGCACACTTGTGCATATATTAGGCTACCAACAAGTCTAGCATAGGGTCTGGTTTTCATGTTTTCCCTCTCCAAATTATTTCTCGGACACTGCCCTTTATGTAACTTATCACCTTTAGAAACTGGAGCCTCACCAGGTGCACACTTCTGCATTTCAAACTTGGCCAGCACCTTATTAATGTAACTCTGTTGAGATAAATCCAACACCCCTTCTTCTTGTCTCTCTTGATTTCTATTCACAGCACAAAAGATGCCTCACCAAGGTCTTTCATATCAAAGTTTTTAGATAGAAAAGCCTTAGTTACGTACATTCAACAAATTCAGATCACTGCTTGCAAGCAATATATCATCCACATACAAAATCAAGAAAATAAAATGCCTGCCAACAGTCTTCATGTAAACACACTTATCAACAAGATTTTCAGTGAAGCCAAACGAGGTGATGACAGAATCAAATTTCTTATACCACTACCTAGAAGCCTGCTTAAGTCCATAAATTGATTTCTTTAACTTACAGACTAAATGCTCACTGCCTTGTTCAATAAAATCCTCAGGTTGTCTCATGTAAATACTTTCTTCTAGTTCTCCATTTAGGAAGGCTGTTTTGACATCCATTTGGTGTAACTCCATGTCAAAATGGGCTACCATAGCCATAACCATCCTAAAAACATATTTTGTTGACACTGGAGAGAGTCTCAGTGAAGTCAATACCCTCTTTTTGTGTGAAACCCTTGGCTACTAACCTAGCCTTATGCCTCTCTATGCTGCCATCTGCATGTCTTTTAGTTTTATAAACCCATTTACAACCCACTGGTTTGTAGTCCTTAACAGGTTCAACTAATTCCCAAACACCATTATCAAACATGCTTTGTAATTCAGCCTCCATAGCTAATTTTCACTGTTCAGAAAATTCACTCTCTGGCTTGCTTGTAAGAAACAGGATCATTATTTTCCCCAAAATCAAAATCTGGTTCCTGTAGATACGCTACATAATCATTCGGATCAATGGTTGGCTTCCTAGTTCTCACTGATCTTCTCAAAGGTTAAGGCTGGCCAAGATTTTCGTTTTGAGGTGGCAATAGTTCTGGTACATCTAAAATAGGTTCACCATTGTCAAGTGGTGGTGCTGGAACTGCAATTTCCAATTGTGGTGGCTGTGGCTGTAGTGGTCAATTGTGGGCAAAACAGTAGTCCAATTCTTACAATTTGGTCACAATGCCTTCTCATTAGGCTTACCAGTGATGGCAACAATTCGACTCCAACTGTCTATTGCTTTATCTGAACTTCAAGTAAAACAAAGTTATATATCTAGACTCTGCAATGCTTTATAGATAGTCTCTTTCTAATAATGTTGGGAATTACAGGAATCCAGACACAGTACAAAACATACATCATAATCACCAAATTAAGGCCACAATTATACAAGCACAAGTTAATATATTCCCAGTTTTTATTCAATGCAAGCAACTGACAGTAAATTCAGAGGAAAAAAATAAAACTAGTTGACCGTGGAAGATGATCATCGTTCGCATCATCATCATCATCATCAACCGAAGGTGGCAGTTTGGATGCCCTTAATGGGGTTGATGGCAGGAGCATCAAACTTGCTGAAAAGTTTGTATGATGAAATGAGTGAAATGAGAGCAAAACAAGCCACCACGAGAAATGTAATGACCACAGAAGTTGTGGCTTTGTGACAGAATCCTCCAAAACTCTCACAAGCCGGACTCCACGTTATAGTTGAATCTCCCTTGTAGGCCAAGTACAACACCTCAACTGACACAGCTCCAGCTCCCAGAATTATGTACGTAAGCAACTACATGTATGTACACAGCCAATATAAATACCGTAACTTGTTTTTTCTTTTATTTATGATTAAAAATAGTATATAGATGATTGGTAATTAAGAAAGTAAGTAATTACTTGATCTATGAAGAAGAAAGTCCAGGCTTGACACTTGGTGGGGGAACGAGACTTGGCTGCAATGATAGCAGAGAGAAGGGAATAACCTGCACATATGCCATTGGCATGCACCAAAAACCTACAATATATATATGCATACCTCAGTTAGTAATTTCCAGTATTATACATGAATAATATACGTACTGACGTATTTTAAAATACTTCTATACTTCGTACTTTTCAAAAGAACTAGTTAAAATTGTGTACTTTTAAATCTAAAAGTATTATCATGTATTATACACAAATTTTTACATTTTTTCCATATATTACACATATTATTGAAAAATAAAAGAATTTAAATCAATATTTTATAATTTAAAAATAAATAAATAAATCAATTAAAAATGTAATTCCGAACTTTTCAACAAATTATTAGATGAAATTGTCCAAATAATATGGATGACCACCAGAGCCGTACTTGTATTATTCGGATATCATTCATAGTTTCATACTAGCTTCATCTCTAAATATGGATGAAATTACTCACATATCTTCCCAACAAGGAACTTAATTACAATTGAGACAGAGAGTAGACATGAGCTTTTAATTATGTGATAGTGTGTTGATGTGAGATGGCTTTCATGTCATTCAATACTTTTGGGCCTTCTGGCCCATCTAGACATTTATAGACATTTGCTATTTTGTTTTTGCTTGAAAAATAATTTATAGACATTTTTCTTAATTTAGTCAATCCTTAGTATTTTTTTTTGTCTTTTTTGGTTGGAAATGACTTTATGCACATTCTATTAATACAAAAAATTTAGTAGCTAGTCAAATAATTTTCTTCATCCTAATACCATTGGACTTCAAACAATGAGTGATCATAATTTCTATGAAGAATATCCATAGCTAACTCCATATGTATATAAAAATTTTGGATTTTTAATATAATACTCGGATCAAAGAGCTTCGATCTACAATATTCTAAGTATGACATACTTCAGAAATTTCCACTATCATATCGAATGTTCACTAAATTCAATGGTAGAAGAATCCAGAATGAAAATGGATACTAAAAAAAGACATATGCATACTATATATGGTGTACCATGAAATACCAACCATGAATCAGTAATCTAAATCAATTAAGGATGACACGAAGTTTAAAAAAAAAAATCACTCTTAAAATGAGATATTGCCTCTAGCCCTCTAATAATCTAACTGAACTACTTAATTAGTACTTAATCAATCTTGGGGATTAAGAGCAAATAACTCACAGCAATCAGATGACCAAAATTAGGAGAAGCATGCAACGAAGGCCACCAAAATTTAGAGTCAAATATACTAGCTAATTTACAATATTATATGTATATATGTAGGAGAAATTAAATTGAATAATTAATGAAATTATATATATGGTACCTGAAAGCTCCAATATGAGAGTAGGAAACGGAGCCGTAGTCATTGGCCTGGGAATCGTGAAGCATGACCAGCAGAGCCGCCACACAAGGCGCGATCGGCAGTAGACGCAGCAACGTCTCCGTCGTTCTCAAGCTGCTGCTGCTGCTGCTGTTGCTACTCATACCTTCTAACTCATCTCCCGGCGCAACCTCCCGCCCTGCAGACTTATCTACCGCCGTCGACATGATCGATCCTGATGTTTTTGGCTGAAAGATTAACTAGGATGATCGAAGAGCTAGCTTTCAAGGTCTTCCTCCTCCTCATCAAGCTCTGCTGCTTCTACCGCCTCTATTTAATGGAGCCATCGAGCTCTAATTACAGGGTGGGTGTGGAGCATTCAATGTCATCTGTATATATATATTAATTAAGGCAGATCACGCATCCCCATATGTGTATCTATATCAGTGTCTCGCTCACTACAAATTAGTTAACATATATACATACGTATCCACACGCTATAGGCCGACGTACATCACACAGGGCCGGCCCTGAGATGTTCGGGCCCGAGGCGAATTGAAATTGTAAGGCCTAATTTTTTTTATATAAATGTATACATTTATTTTTGGTATAAAAAAATTGGTCATTAAATAGAGAAATACATAATTATTCAATTAATCGGAGTAATTTGTGTAGAGTATGAAAAAATTTAAGACATATTTGAAGTGAAAATTAATATTTAAGTTGAATTCTTAAATTTCTTCATTAATTTTCTTCTTGAGATGAAACTCACAAATTCAATCAAATTAATTAAGATTTAAAAACGAGTAGAAATACTTTTTTTTTATCACCACAATAGTTTTTTATATATATTTATTTTTTTTCTTAAAAAAAAACCTACAAGAATTTTAAAAATTAGGGGCCCGTTAGCTTGGGGGCTCTAGGCGCAGGCCTAGTCTACCTTGCCCCAGGGCCGGCACTGACACCACAAGCATGCATTCTGAATTTTCAAGCGAAATACATATATATGCATCTTAGTATCTTACTGTTAGATAGAACATGCTTCTCTATGTATGTATGTACAACCGTACAAGTCAAGAGGATCTACTCATTGTCGACTGGAGTCGAGATTGTGATGACATGATAGGAAAGAAAGTAAACATAGTAGAATATATAACACAAGCAATGACCAAAATTTCGAATTTTGAGGAAATTTCGAAGGTTAAAAAAATAGAAATTTCAACGAAAATATCGAGGAAATTTCGATATCAGTAAATGTTTGAGAGAAATAACGGAAATTTGGAGAAAATATGAAAACTTTAATTATCTACTCTATTTTAAAAGAAAATGTTAACAAATATTATTACATAATGAGTTGTAATATAAATTGGGTTAAATTAATGTGCACTCAAAAACAACAAGGATTGAATAATTTGGTTTAATATATTCCATTTGATTTCTATTTATTTTAATATACACAAATATTTACGTACTCTAATTACATAAGTGATTTAAGACCCTCTCAAAGGTTTATGAGGTTCAAAATTCATATTTTTCTCCGTCTCCTCTTTACGTGTAGAGGCCTTTGTGTATTATAAAGGCTAGTCATCAAATGATATCACTTCTATATCATTTTACATAAAATCATTTATATGCAAACCATATGAGTTTGAGACTGATTGTGGATTCTCAAATATTCAAGCTCCTAGTTAAAATAGGGTTGAGATTAGACCATAATCATTTGAAGAAAATATAGTGAATACATAGAAATTTTTCTTTTTATAGAGAGAAATATATATTTGAATTTTGTTAGAAAGTTAGATGTTTAAAAAGCTTAGTTTTGCTTAGCCAAAAAAAAAAGCTTAGTTTTGTTCGTAAAAAAAAAAACTGTTGTGATTAGATATAAGCAACAATTAATAAAAAAAAAACTCCAAGGAGACGCTAGGTCAGAGAAATATTGTTATCTCTTAATCATAAACTATTAAATAAATATTAATTATTTCTGGCCTAATCATGTTCAAAACTCCACTTAAAATTCATTTTCATTTCCGGAAATTATTCTATGTACGGTCCGTGCAACATCACGTTCAATCTCAGCCGTCCAAATAGAGATCCAACGGTCCAGTTTTGTTTAACTAATTCGATCATAACGGTTGACCGTTAAAAATCATGATCGTGTGCACCTCAGTGCTACGTGCATGTGCACGTTCCGTGCATGGAATACCTTCCGTTTTCATGAAAGCATCAATTGTTTAAAACTGTACCCAGTCATACCAAAATTAAAAAAAAAAAACTCTTCCCAGCCACCCTCTCTATCGATCTCTTCCCAGCCTCCCTCTCTCTCTCTCTGTCTCTTCCCCGATCCCTCATCTTCCCTCTCTGTCTCTCTCTTCCCTGATCCCTCATCTTCCCAGCCTCTCTCATCGACCTCAATACCCATCCTCTGCCTCTTTTCCCCAATCCGATCTTCTGCAACCCAGCGCTGCCACTCACAAAGGTCGAGCCCAGTCGATACCACCACTGCTCACGCCACCCTTCCCCTGCGTCAGCAACTATCACTCTCTCTCTGATCTCCCCTGCCTCGATCCCAAGCTCGACATCTCTCTCTCTCGTCCCCAGCACTTCATAAGCCCAAGCTCGGAAATATCGGGACATATCCAAAATATCGCGAAATATCGTGATATTTTCGATTGTTTCGGTCAATATTTAGGCGGAAAAGAGATTTAATATCGTCCATTAAAAAATGATATTTTCGGTGAAATATCGCCGAAAATATCAATTTTTCAGTCCTTGAACACAATCAATGTTTTAAAAAGCGAAGGCGTACCCTAAGGCGTTTTCGGGTGTAAGACCTAAGGTGTAAGTCTTGAGGCGTAAAAGCGTAAGCCTTACGATATAAAAAATATAAATATATACGTATATGCTTATATATATATAGAACATTAATAATATAAATAAAAAAAGTTATGCATTGAATTATTGTCATTAATCCCAAATAATTAAGCTAGTTACCAAAGTTGAAATTTCAAAGGAGAGCCACAATGATTAAAATCTACTTCATGCTTCAACTCATCATCCTCATCAACTAGAAGATCACCATTCAAACAATCATCACTAGCTAATATCACCATCACTACTATCCCTATGGTACTCCAACAAGGGATTGAGATCATCATATGGATTAGTTCTGGGGAGGTTTGAGGAGGATAGGGGTCGGGACCGAGTTGGATAAGAGAGAGTGAAAGCTACTGACCTCATGTCGACTTAGAGGTTTTAAAACCAAAATAATTAAAACGATGTCGTTTTGATTCTTAGAAAAAAAATCGGTTTGTATGCTTTTGTACGCTTTTTGCGCCTTCCGTGCTTGAAAAACGCGTTTTTTATGCCTCGTTGCCTAGGTATCAAAACACAGGCGAACAAGCCCTGATTTTGCACTTTTTACGCCTTGAAGCGCCTAAGGCTTGCTTTTTAAAACATTGAACACAAGACAGTTCCATTTGGTGATGCACATGCATACATCATATATGTATGCACTAGCTTGTTGACCCTCTTGTCTTCCTAAAAGAACATTCCAAAAAACAAAAGAATAATGTATTGTGAGAATGTGGAGTGTTGTCCCACATTAAAAAATGGTAACTTTACAAATGTGTTTATAAGGATTTGGGTCTCTTCAACCATAACCAATTGGTTTTCGTTGCGACGCCCATATTACTTTATCATGGTATATATATCAGTGTCTGGTTCACCCAGGTGTGAAGCCTAACGGCCACACGTGCTTTACGTCACCCAATATAAGTTGTCCACGTGTATCGCTTGAAAATTCACCACACGTGCGGAAGCGTGTGAGAATGTGGCCAATTGGTTTTGGTTGTGACGCTCAGATTACTTTATCATGTACCTATGTCAACATGTGAATATTCACCCCCACATCACTCAGCGTTTCACTTCAATCTCCAGAATCCTACATTTTGTTAATGTGTTTTTTTTCTTCGCAACAATTATCTTGTAAAAAATTACCTTGTAAAAAATTACCTTGTAAATCAGTCCAAGGGGATCAGGATGATCTACTATTTGTAGAAATGTAGAGTCTTCAGATAAATACAGTTAATATGTTGACTAAAGCTACAATGATAAATATTATTATAATTAAATTAATGTCTAAACAATTAATCTGACTAATTTTTGAGAAAATTAATTCTTGAAGAATGATGTGTTAGCAAATAAAGCCGGCTCTAATTATTTCATTGCAGGCAAGAGTAAAGACAGCTCTCACATTTCATAACAAACTAGCATACGTGCCCGCGTGATGCTGCGGGTTTCAAAAACGTTTAAAATATGTAGAAAATACTAAAAATATAATTGAGATATTTAATTACATGTAGTAGTATCAATTGAGATTCAACATAATTGAGATACATTTCAATTAAAGCTAATATTAAAATACTTACACAACAGTACTGACTTGTGATTTTAGTTTGCAAGCCTTCTTTACTGTGAGACCCCGAAAAAATTAAAAGAATAATTTGGAGTTAATCGGAATTGAGATTCGTAATCTCGATTATTATCAAAGAGCTTCGGAAATTCTTCAAACTTTTTTTTTAACTCGTAAGTACAATTTGAGGACTCGAGAATGAAGTACACGTCATGATGAGCTCGTATGAATTTTCGAGGAATTTTTCGGACAACGAAGCTATTTATTATGAATTTCGGAAGGTTAAAAATTAAAGAAAATATTTTTCGGGCAATTTCGCCAAATCAGCCCTTTTTTCTCTTTTTTTTCCTCTCTCTCTCTCTCTCTCTCTCTCTCTCTCTCTCTCTCTCCCCCGTGACTCTCTCTCCTCTCCGTCTGCAACCATACAGCACCACCTTTTCCGGCGACTTTGATCCTCCAAACCACTTGGGCATTGAAGCCCTCTATCCCAGCAACCTCGTTATACCCTCGGTTTTCAACGTCGACCGCCGTACGCGGAGGATCGATGCCGTTGATTTTTATGATTTCGGAACTTCCGGCATCGATATCTCTCGATCCACTCCGAATCTCACTTTGAGGTAGCTACATAACTTTATCCTTGGGTTGTTCTCTACGTTTTGATGTAAATTTTGTGATGTTTGGCGGTGATTGACGGTGGCGTAGGGAGGGAGGGAGAGAGAGAGAGAGAGAGAGAGAGAGAGAGAGAGAGAGAGAGAGAGAGAGAGAGAGAGAGAGAGAGAGAGAGAGAGAGAGAGAGAGAGAGAGAGAGAGAGAGAGGAGGGATGGCAAGACCGTAAATAAACACTCAAATCGGGACAAAATTGTAATTTCTATAACCGGCTCGGCTTGAACCGGTACTGTTACTGAGCCACCAGGAGCTTTAGTGTATGTATAATAATCAAAGATGATGTACATGCTCTTTTCAAAAAATAAAAATAAAATCTTTGGGAATAGAATAATATATTCAAAATTTCAAGATTAAAGCTAGAATATTACATGGATATACCAAGACCTGTACTACCCATAGAAAACAAAACACTATGTATTAAACCTAATGTACTTGAAGTAATTGCTAGAAAATAATGGACTGCCCAAGTTTTTGGGTGCCATTGTTGTTTGGGTTGGGACCCAATGCTGGATTGGTACGATCGGTCCTCATTTTGCAGGGACAAGAATTTGGGACCCCGGAGAAATTGATTCAGTTTTTCTTTGCGTGGTTCTTGCTGACAAATTCCTTGGTGGATCGATGATTACTAAACTCTATGATGAGTTTCAGGTAGGGTGCACTATGTGTACCACAATTGCATGCTTAGGCGGGCAATACATTTCATGCTGGGACGAGGATGGTATGATTCAGTTTGCCGGATTTTTGTTTTCCTTTAAAGCGGTCCATGGCGATTTAATTTATAGGGCTCAAGATCATGATAATAGTTCTCTTACTGTTGTTGGTAATTATTTTTGGGATTCTGCGAAAATGTTGTTGGATTCTACTAGATTTTTTTTGGTTGGTATAGAGTTGTGTTCTCTTGTATTAGGACAAATTATTGGTGTAGTACACCAGTTATTTTGTTCTAGTTTAGCTCTAATCTCAAACCTTTATTAGTTTGTACCTGCTTCCAAATTTGTTGGAATGTCATTCTAAACGATTGTAATCGTTCATGATTTATTAAACTTTCATTTAAAAAAAACAATCCTAGAAAATAATACCCAACCCTGAAACGACCTACCCTACATTATAACACAATTATTCAAAAAAGCAAAACAAAAGGAGAAAACTCTGAAACGACCAACTCTACATCACTAGCCCCTTCACCCATAACAATAGCTAAGTCACACAATTGTAGTACAAACATTAATTGGACTTATTGTCCCAAAAAAACAAAAACATTAATTGGACTTGGAGGTAGTTTTCCGAAGAAGTTGACTAAGTCTTGATTATAACTAGAAGTCTTCCCAATGATGTTTCATCTAGAATTGCATAAAAAGAGAAGGGATGGATGACCAAACACCCTCCAAACTAGCTTATGTAAAACGGAGAGCAGGCCCAACCAACCCCGGCCCAGCCCTAGGTCAGGCCTAAAGACGCAATCCTAGTCATTGAGAAGGATAAGCAAATTAATCCCACTAGTCACCTGCTATAGACCCTCCTTCAGTCATATGCAATGCTGAATGGAATCAAACCCCGAAGAGACACCGCCGCCACTTACTAGAACTAATGTTCGTTGTTCCTGAGTTTTGCCTCATTTGGTTACTTGATGTACCTTTATCTGGATTATTTGGTGGAGGGACAATCTCGGTTTTGTATTGTCAATCTTCGTGTTGGGATTGTTGGTCATCTGTGTCACCATTATATTAACTCTTGCTAGGCATCTCCTTTTGCTTAGGGTCAATACTTGTGTAATGAAAGTTTACCATTTGCACATTAGTTTATTGCCTTTGGCCTTGTGCAATGAAAGTTTACTTTATTTTCGTATTCTTTTTTATTTTGGTCAACAAATTCTCTACGGTCTGTCCATAAGGCTTTGTTAGTTGATGTACTTTGATCATATTTTAATAAATTAACTAGAGAAATTTTATTCACACATGACTAAATACTAGATACACACCTCATTATTAATACACCACCTATTAACTTTATTGAAACACAATTTATTAGATACACAACCCCAAACTTCCTAAACTACCCTAATTTTAAATACACAACCTATTAGATACAACATCAAGGAAAGGACACCTTCAAGGAAAAAAAAAGCAGAGAAGAGAATAACAAGACTCATCTTCTAGCAAAGCATGAAGGGAATATTGATGGAAGTTTTATTAAAAAAGAAATTTCTTATATCAAAGAGGAGAACAAATAATCCAATCCTCCAGGTAGGAAGTCTGACATTGACCTTAAAGTCAATAACACCAAAGCAGCGTGGAGATGGGGAACTCAAAATGATCTTGGTCACCAAAATTTATGTTCTTACTTACAAATCAAAGACCAATTATGAAACCATAAGAGCGGTTGATATATCGATCAAATCAGAGTTGTAGATTATTATTTATTTTATGATTTAGGTTTTGAAATTGGGGTTAACAGTTTTTTTTTTTTTTACAACGAATGGAAGAGTTCATGATAAATTTCTTATTTCGGTATTTGACAAAGCACTTGGTATTGGTGAGGCAGTCTTGGGGTTTGAGTTTTCTGCAGTGCTTAATACGCACTTGAAAGGTATATGGCTGGTAAAAAAATTTGTTTAATTTTCCAGATAAACTATCAGTTGCAGCTAGCACTGAAATAACATATTTCTGAAATGCATAGGCGTCTAGAAAAGAATAAATGCATGCCAGGCCATCTAGTTAGTTACATGGCCTCTTCATTGTTACCAGTTTCTGGTCTGCTTGGTTGCTAAGGGAAAGAGGAGATAAAAGATTTGAATGTAGAAATATGCAGATATTGTGGAGTTCTTATTCCTCGTTCTTGTTTGATTTTGATTGGATAATATTTGTTTTAATCCCATCTTAAGAATTCATAAAGAAAACTGAATTTAGTTTAAATTATAATTTAATCTCATTGATCTTCCATTCATGCTTTGCCAGAAGATGAGTTCTTCTTCTTTTCTTCATCATCTTCTGCTTCTTTTTTTTTTCGAAATTTTTTTGTTTTTTGTTTTCCTTGAAGTTCTTATTCATTTAACTGCTACTGTAGTACCGAATTTATTAGATACACAACTGTTTTCTGATTAGGGCTTTCAATCTTCACTCAAGTCGTTCTCGTAGAGGAGCAGAAAACTCTAGCGCGAGATTGTTTATTTCAACTATGTTGCTTTAGTTTTAATATATAAATGTTTCTTTTGGTAATTTTACGTACCCATAAAATCTAATGTAAATTGTAAGAAAAAAGGGGTGTGTATCTAGTATATAGAGGTGTGTGAATAAAATTTCCCAATTAACTATTGTCTTCCTCTCCAAAAAAGAAAGAAAGTAGATGATCTTATATAGGTAAAAGAAAAAAAACGTTTTTTAATCCTATAAGCAAACTAGCAAAGCGAATTAGATTTCCAATGAGGTAAGCTGCTATAATAGTTTTCAAATATATAATGCCACTAGATTTGCCATCTATTCTAGTGTTCTAAAGAAAAAAAAAAATCGAAACCAAACAGAACCGAAAATTGAAACACAAAAATCCAAACTGAATATCAAGTTCGATCAATTCGGTTCGGTTCCGGTAAAAAACCGAACCGAAACCCACCTACATCCGGTTATTTTCTACGAAGCGCTTGAATAACAGATTGCGCAGTACAGTAAGCGATAGCCTGAACAGTGACCATGGGATTGACTCCCAAAGCTGTTGGGAACACACTCGAATCTGCTACAAATAGTCCCTCAACCTCCCATGTCTCTCCCATCTGGTTCACTACCGACCCCTTAGCGTTGACACCCATTCTGCAACTTCCCATTTGATGTGCAGAGCAGATACTCGATGAAATGTCTCTTAATGGCCTCGAACTCTCCTCTTTCACAAACCGCTCAAATTCACCACAACTTGCCTTGTTCACATTTAAGCTCTTCCCTCTAAAATGATGGGTTCCAATTTCTTCAGCTCCGGCTGCCGCCAAAATCCTCAATGACTTCTCTAGTCCCCTGTTTAGATTGTTTTCGTCAACGAGTTCCATTTGATAACTGATTGAGTTTGGTGCATTGGTTAGTACTGTCCCTGATCCTTTATCTCTTGCCAATGCAAATATGTGGGCAGTTCTAGAGAACCTGCTCATTCGGTGCTTTATATCTTTGCCTGAAATCCATGGCATTACAATTGAGAACATACCTGGGTGTAATGCAGGTGTTTGTATCAATGCTCCATAGCCAGACCTGTCAAAATCTGCAACGACAGTAGACATTGCTGTCATTATCCCTCCTTCGTAGCTGTTTTTCTCCGACAGATTCGGTGAATCTGGATTATTAAAGTAGCCCCATGCCATTGCAACTGGATGCAGATGCAAGTTTTTTCCAATGTTGGCATTCTTCAAGCCGCTTTGCTTCAATAGTTGTGGAGTACTGAGAGCACCGCAAGCAACTATAGTGACCTTGGACTCCACCACACAGATTTGTTTTGCCCCTTCATTCTCAAATTCAAACACAACCCCAGTAGCTGTGTTTCGAGCTCTACCTTTCTTTCTAGTGTGCAATACTTTGATAGCCTCGCAACCTGGAAAAATTGCACAGTTTCCTGAATTAACCAAGTCAACCAGCCATGTCTCCGCGGTACCCTTCTTTCTTCCGTCCTTGCAGCCAAGGCAGCACCAACCACAATAGTGATCCGGTGCCGAGTTTCGAGGAATATTATGTATAGGATACCCCAATTCGTGGCACCCTTTTCTCAAAACTGCATTGTTGAATCCTTCTTTGTGTATGTCAGATTGAACTCCCATTCTTTTGCAGACAATATCCATGGCTTCTTGGTATAGTTTACTGTCGAACAGTTCTAGCCCATGGTGATTGCACCATTCGGTGATTACATGCTGAGGTGTTCGAATTGAGGCTGACCAGTTGATCGTTGATCCTCCGCCAACAGTGGAGCCAGCAAGTAGTAAAACTCCCATATCATCAGTTGCAACCAAACCTCCTGATAGGTACATTTGATCCATTGCGGGTCCTTCGAGAAGTGTAAGGTTGTTCCTGGCATGATAGTTTCCCTTCTCCAAAACAATCACTCTGTAACCAGCCTTTGCCAGAACACCAGCAACAACACTACCTCCAGAGCCCGAACCAATTACTACAGCATCGCTTCGGAAGATTAAAGAAGGGTCGGAGGATGTTTTTGGCGAGTGAATAACAGAGACTGGAATTCCAAATCTTCTTAGAGTGTTGGCAACTATGCCCTCTGGTTTGTTCAGATTGATGATGCCGTGGTAAAGAGGTCCAAAGAACTCTTCTTTGTAATCACATTGATCTTCTTGTTCTTCATTGTTTGGTCTTTCATATCCGATTCTTGCTGATGCTCTGGATAGCTTGGTTTTGGTAAGGAACTCTGGATCAGGTCCAGTGTAGCCAATTGCTTTCCAAGATATATTCTCATCTTTCTCATCCACCTGTAAATGATGCAATTTCCTAATGTCAGCAACTCAGCATTGTAACATTGTTAACTAATTAATAAATGCTCTGTACTGTTTTTAAGGCAAAGAGACAAGGAGAGTGGACAAGGCACTGAAAATCATAACAAGAAATAAGCTAGATTCTAGAATATGTATGTTTACTTGAGTGAAGAAGACGAGGAAAGTGAGAAGCTTGATGGTCTTGAAGAACATCCTAAGGAGATGAAAATAACTGAGAGACAATGACACCACTATCTCTTCTCGTTTCTGCTGAGGCACTTGGGCGAAGCTCCGAAAGTAGGGAAATTGGGTTGATAGGCTGCTTCTTCCACATAGTATGAAGGTTCCTATCCATGTTGACAATAGCCATAACGTTAATCGCATCAACCACTTCTTTGGGTGCTTCAGTCTCTCACTTATCAATCCCCCTAGCTGCAAATGCATGCATATAGATTTGAGCAAGACTTAATTAGCCATAACTAGATGATCAAGTACTAACATGGATCTCTACAACAACAGCTAATTAATTAAAAATTAACCAAAAAAACATTAAGAAAAATGTTTGGAGGCCACATCTTTCGACCCAATATTGGAATCGCTTGCAACCATATTTCAGTAACTTCACTTTCCCACTTTTAGCAAATAATGCATAACTTAGCACTTATGCAATGTAGGACCATTCATATTAGGAGCCCATCTATATATTTCACATTGCACATTGCACATTGCACGAGCTCTAATTAATATTACTTGTTGGGTTCACGTTTTTCTGTCTCTAATTATTTGTTTTTTTCTGTCTTTTATTGGATACCGATATTATTCTCAATTTAATTAGTTTGCAAAACATCAACTTTTATTAGATTTAAAAATATTAATAAGATACCTTACTATGAACAATCATTTATCTCGATTTTTTTTTTGAGGAAATCATTTATCTCGATGAGACAATTGACAATTGTATTTGATTCACAATTCCCAGCTGCTAAGAATTACAATTTTATCCGAAAACAATGCAAGTTTCAACAGTAATATTGACTATTGAGCATGCAACATACAAGAACATGCAAATATTTAGATCAATGACAACAATAACGTACAACAGCAACCACCATGTAAAGGCGATCGAGATCAGAGCATTACTCACTCGATCCGGTGTTCCTGCCATGGACGCTGAAGTCCGGTAAAACGTGGTCAAGGACTCATCGGTGGTGGCGGCGTTATCGGAGACGTCTAGGGAGGGCAAGAAGGTGTCGCAGAGGGCAGTGAGTGACTCCATTTCACGTGACGAGAGAGAGTTTGGGTACACGCCCACCTTTCTCCCTCCTCCCACGAGCTTCTTTGCATCAACACCACCAAGCTCAAAATCTGCATGTTCTTCATTTTCACTTTGCTCCATATAGCTGCTTGCGTACGGTTTCTGTGAGAATCGAAGACTTTCAGCTGCCTATGAAAATGAGAGAGAGAGAGAGAGAGAGAGAGAGCGTGAAGGGGATGACGAACCAAATCTTGAGATTGAGCAGTGGGTAGTGACGTGTGTGTGTTAAGTGTCAACTGTCAAGTGTCAAAAAAAAAGAGCATGCAGTAAGCAGAAGCCAGAAAAGCAGTCCAAATAAAGGAAACGAATAAACCTACCCGGCCCCTTGATTAACTCACTGCACCAATATTATTAAATGTAGCTTCTTCTTTTCCATTTTCATTTTTTCAGTTTTCAAAATAGTCAGTCTTTGACACTTGGTCTACATCTGCCTCAATGCATGCAGTCCCCCCTATTTGTTAAACTAAGCAAATCATGCATTGGACGATCAATCCAAAGCCACAGAGGGCCAATCAGCTTCCCTATGTTAATTATGGTATTTCTTTTACCAAGGAGCTTAGCTAATTTTTTTTTGTTACAACTAACAATATTATACTTTCCAACTAGAGGTGGCAAACGGGCCGGGCCATTTAATCAGGCTATGGGCCGTGCTCGAGCCGGCCCGTTTTTTATCGGGCCCGGGCTCGGGCTAGCCCATATACTCAAACATTAGGCCCGGCCCGGCCCGGCCCACGGCCCAAGGCCCAAGTCCATAGCGTGCCGGGCTAATAACGGGCTCGGGCCGGGCTTGGGCCGTAAGAAAACGAAAACTAATTTTTTTTTTTTTCGATAAAAACGAAAAGTAGTTCTACTTTAAGATAAAATTAATACAATAAATATAAATACGACACAAAATTCATACAAACAATGCTTGTTGTTCATAATTATATATATATATAATTATGTATATATAATTATAATTATATATATATGTATATATAATATATACATATATAATTATATATATTATATATATATCCACGCCTCATGAACGGGCCGGGCTACAGCCCATAATTTATCGGGCTTGGGCCGTGCCGGGCCTAAAACGGGCTCGGGCCGGGCCGGGCTTTTGGGCCAATATTTCTCAGCCCGGCCCGGCCCGTTAAATTAACGTGCCGGGCTCGGGCCGGGCCGGGCCGCTTCTTAACGTGCCGGGCCCGGGCCTAGCGGCCCATTTGCCACCTCTATTTCCAACTATACTAAATTAGATCGATGACCTTTGGGCCTCGTTTGGTTTGCGAAATTGAGGTCATGGGAAAGGAAACTCAATTCTTTTCAGTGTTTAGAATGCAAAATGAAAGAAAATACTTTCCTGAAGGAAGGGAAAATAGAGGGGAAATTGGTTCCTCCCCTACTCCAACAGAATCATTTTCCCTACTTACTTTCCTGCATTTATTACACTAATTTAACATTAATTACATTACTTTTATGATTCTTGAGCAAGGATGTGATCGATCGCGTAGTACAAAACTAATGACCACAAGCTACTGTAGGTGTAAAACCTCATTTGCGATTGATCGCATAACAAGTTGTGATCGATCACACGAAAAGTCTTAACGGACATATTTTGAACTGCAACGGTCATAAAATCCAACGGACATAATTGTCACGTGGTGCGATCGATCGCATGAACAGTGACGATTGATCGCAAGACATAAAACAACCTTAAATACAAAGAAAAGCTAATGAAGATGAATCTAAGTGAAGATCTAGCAATCTTAACATAATAAACTCAAGTGTATGAACAAGTGCATACAACATTTGAGAAATAAGCACCTAAGACTTATGTGACTTACAATATAAGTACGTGTGGCTAACAAGCAAATCTAGATAAACCTAGGACAACAAGGAAGACATAATGTGAATGAAGTGCATGTGCATGTGCATGTGCATATGCATGAGTCATACCTTGAGGTGCTTGAATGAAACCTTCGATGACCAATGATCGAAGTCCGGAGAAAAGACCGAATAAGAATGACGTCTTCACGAACCATCTCAAGTAAGAACAACCTAAGCCATGACACCTAATCCCCAAAACAATCTAGCATTAAATACAAAACAAATGCTATTATAAAGGAAAAAGTTTTGTCAAATAGGAAATAGCCAATAGCAAATATTTTTCCCTTACACTTAGAAACCTAATCAATTTTTGAGCATGTGTTTAATCTATCTTTGTTTGAGTTTGTGAGATTGATTACCTTACTTACTCTAGACAATTGACAATGAATATGATGAGTATGAGCAGTGGCTTGCCTTGTTTGATTTTCTAGCCTTGAGCTGTACACTATATATTAATTTGTTAACTCAAAGATTAAAATATGACTTAGGTTAATGAATCCAGAGTTTTTGTGAACCGTTATTGGCATGAAAATAACTTAGAAAGGCATGGTCCTAGAAATAGGACAAGAAAATTGATTCATCCATCAATTGATTTTGTGTGTGAATTCCTTGGAGCATTTGTGCTTCACTCGCTTCACAATTGTTTACGGAACCTCCATTCACCATTGAATGTGACTGCCAAATCCTATGATCATAATATGACATGCATAAGAGTACATTAGATTGTAATTCACTTTCCATAAAATTAGATTTGTGGACTGTGGGATTTACTCTTGAACCTTTATAACATGTATTTGCATTCGGTTATCTATTCATCGGATATGATTAGGGTAAACCCGAAACCCCAATCATCTTTATCAATTTGAAACACATCCTCGAGTGTATTGAGTTTGTCAACTCAACTACATTCGCTTGCAATTTTACATTAATTAGTTTACTTTACTGCTTTGGTTACAAAAATTGGTCACAAGTTACTCAAGAGTGACAAAACTTTGAAAACACTACACTTTCATGTTGCACATACTTCACTTCACAAGTACATAATTCCATTTCTTTTCCCTCCATTTTTAGTGCTAGTTCACCTAGGTTAATTCCATTACCAAGTGGGATTTTGGGCTTTCCAATCCCTGAGGTATGACAAACCCGATCTTAATCTATACCACCCCTATATTTTGACGCACGTCAATGATCATAGGGTTCATAAGAAAAATATAAGGTGAAATGTGTTGATAACATGTTATAAACTATATGGGAACTGAGAAAGAGAATATAAAGACAAAAGATATGAGGGAATAAAAGTGCATTATTCATTCTCATTAGCATCCTTTATATAGAGGTAGGGTTTACATTATGAGAACATAACTAATGAGTATATACGTGAACAACCACATATAATAATATATTTATAACAAGTAGAAGCCTACCAGTCGTGTTTGGTGGCGCAATATGACCTGGGTCTCATCTGTATGGGCACCACCACCCATACACTACCATTATACACCAGAAGCTTGCATGAAGCAGAACCCCAGATCTAAACACGATTTGGGGCGACCGTTGAAAAGCCACTAAGGGCATCTCCAATGGTATGAAGTCATATCCAAATATATCACCCATTATGGGTTTTTTCATCTCCAATGGTGAAAATATTTGGACCTAAACTCGGATTGAAGTCATCCTCAGTCTCAAACTCAACCCCAAACTCAGTTCTAGACCCATTTGATTTTGAGGGGCCCAAGTCCAAGTGGAGTAAGGAGGAGAGAGAAATATTAATAAAAAAATATTTGGATTTGACACCCAACCATTGGAGATGATGTCAAACATATATGAATAGTACTCATTTAGAAACTTAAATATAGGTTTTGAGATTGAGTTTGAGTCTCACAATTGAAGATGCGTTAATGGGTTTAACAAAAGCAACACAACCACCAACACCCGAACATAACCAAGTGGATCTGACGTTGGTGCCTTGGAGGGAGGAGCGGAATTAAATGGATCTGAACTCTAAACTCTTACAATCAATGAAAAATTGAGGTATCTCGTTGAGGAAAACTCAGAAGAAAAAAAAAGGGAGGGGGAGCTTTAAAAATTGAGGAGGACCAAGGTCTTGCTCTGAAAAAAAAAATGACCCGAAGAAAAAAGGAGGCCCAAAACGACAACATTCTCCTCACTCCCAAGCAGCCAGAGCTGACAACAATGAGAAGAGGCGCCGCCGTCCAGGACGCAAGGAGATCGAAGAAAGACCCGAACCCTAAAAAACTTTAGGCAGTGTCAATTTAGGGTTTCTGTTGTCCCAAAAAAGTGGTTATGCACGGAATCATAACAACTAAACGATAAATGTATGCTAATTAATTTGTTGAAGATCACATGGAACTTATATATAATTATAAAGAAATTAAGCCGGAAATTAATAATGATTCCAAAATCTGTTTGATTCAAGTAATTAATCACTGCTCGATCCAGAGAAAAAAATTGCATTAAACACTATAATATTCTTCAAGCAAGAAAAAAAAAACATAATTAGACAAACTCAATATGCGTATACGTGGCATATATAACTACACCATGGCATGCATGTCACACAATTAACCTTCACCCGGGAGGAGGTTTCATAGTAAAAACCCTAGCTAGCTCACCATATCGATCCTACAAGACTGGAGAAGACCCTCATGGAGACTTCTTATTATTCGATTAAATCCATCTGTTGAAGGAAAAATAAAAGTATTGTTCTCTGTGTAAGTACCCTAATATTATATCCTTCAACATAAAGAGATATCACTGAGCTGCACCAGGTGGTCTTTCATGGCCAACTCCCGGACTATGACCGGGACTTGTTGGCCTGAAGGCATCAGCTGAAGGCATGTCCTCCGTCAGCTTGTAGCGATTTATAGTAGATCCCTCAGTGGAAGGCGGTTGTGGCTTTCTTGACCATCCTTTATGGACAAGTACTGGTGCCTGTATACGTGGTGGCCTTGATGCTGCTATCAAATCAAAGTTTTGCTCTAGAAGAACAAGCAAAAAAAAGATTACCATGAAGGTTCTGGGTGCCATGTATGAAGGATCGATCGACGGAGAAAACTTAAAAAACAAATTGAAAAGAAACCAAAATAAAGCTTGTGGAAACAATCACAAGCTATGTTATGCTTAGAAGTTCTTGGTGATGCTTGTGATAGTAGTTGAGCATGCGAGTAGCTATTTAAGAAGCCTGTAACGGTCGCATGTTGAGCTTTCTTAACCACTAACTTGAACATAAAATAAGAGTCAGGTTCACATGGCGATGTTTGTTAGATATTATTGAAATAATCATCAAGAAAAAGAAGCAAGCTAAGAATAATTTTTCATACCAAAAACAGAAGGGAATAACTTCTGCATTTGGCAAGTAAAGCATTCCTTGACTCGATCATTTCTGTTCAACGAACTTTCTCCTAGGGCATTCATTACAATGTACATAAAATATGTTAAAGCAGAAAACAGATATGGATTTTGATTAGACTACACCAAGAACACTTTCTTTTCCATTAATTGGTCCATTTATTTTTTGTTAAATTTATTATAATGACAAGCTTGCTCAAGGACTAATTAAAATATCGATGATATACTCGATATTTTTTCAAAAATTTTGTGTTTTACGAGTACTGATATTAATTTTTATATCTTTCGGATATTTTGTTTTAAGCACATTTAATTTTAATTAATTATGAAATTTTTATTCAAAATTTTTGGTATAATTTTCATTGATCGATATCCGATATTTCCTCGATTTCCATTGAAATTTCTATTTTTATGAACCGATATTTCTATGATCCGATATTTTGGTCCTTGAGCTTACTTGACCAAAATAAAAATGAATGGAACAAAAAGAAAATGCTTCTTCCACTAATTAAATTCATTAGCTATTGTTGAAAGCACACTTCACCTTTTTATTCCCAACTTGAGATCTGTAAGTTTCGGTTTACTGCTTTATTTAGTTTTTAACACCACCATGCTTTGCTATAAGAGGGAAGATTGAAGAGTGCCTCTATTTATAGTATAGTGCTAATTAATGGAGGCACCCATAAATCATATAGACCAGCTGACTATAGTTATGTCCGTTTTGGGTTTTTGTTTATACCTGTAGTGCACCCTCGTGTGCACCACCTTTGAGCTTTTCATTATACAAAGAGATGGCTCATCATTAGAATGTAGAGATAAGAGGTAAGCTAGCTTGATGTCATAACACACCACTATCGCTAAAATGGAAGTAGCTAGTATTTACTCAAGATACAGTTTCTTGCTGTCCAAGATAATATTTTCTTGTGCTCTATATAGACTGAGAATATTCTCTTTTATACAAATTTGATTGAAAATTTCAACTACTAAGTCATGCATGGTTCATAATGAAGCCTTATATATAGAATTTGTTTGGGAAAATTTACATTTGTTCAAAATTAAGCAGTTTTTTCTTGTATTACTTTGTTAGAGACGCTTTCTGGCGTTGCTTGATCGTGCTTTATTTCATGTTTACAGAAAGATCGAATTAGGGTTGCTACCAAAGATATATATATATATATATATATATATATATATATATATATATATATATATATATATATATATGCTTCTAATACAAGCACTTCCAAGAAAAGTACTATTGAAGAAGCAAAAGAGAAATATCCAATAGGTCCTAATTTTCACTATATATTTCTCTTTAAGTTTAAGAGATTTTAAATATTTCCCAATAAGGACCTATTAGGCCTATTTTTTTCCCATCAAGGACAAAATATGCAAAGTCTGATCTGTTATGTTTTTTTTCGGACATTTTTGCCCTTTTTCATCGTGGTTAAGCTGCACTACAAACAAATCACCATGTTCAAATTCCAACTTCCACAAACATCAATCAAATGTCGAATCAAATCTTAAAAACACGTAGAGCTCAACAAGAGGGTTAAGTTTCATACCTACTTCGTCAATAACAATGATATGAGTCGCCGAAAAACGTCATAAAACCCGTCGGAATCTGAAAATGTTTTTTCCTTCGAATCGCTGTCTTCCAACGCCAGATTGAGAATTTGTGGCCGAGGTTCTCTTCGTGCCGCCGATCTGAAGAGATCGGCACCCATGAGCCACCGAGAGGTGGCCAGATGACGGAGAAAAAGCCGGGTCAGGTTGCTTATTCGCGGGTCTCAACCGGGTCGACAGATCTACTATTTTATATATTGTGGTCAATAATTTTTTTATATTGTGGTCAAAGTGTATAATTAAAACTTTGTTTCTGTGTGAAATCTAAGAGTTTGAATCTATGTGTACGGGTTCCATAATTAATGGTGTGTTATGCAGTTTGCAAGGCTTGAGTTTGTTTAATAATTGTTGGTGTTTGTGGAGTACCATGAGTATTAGGTAAGATTGTAAACTATGAAACTTGACATGGTGTCAAGGTTCACCAAAAGAATAACTTGCAGAAGATGAATGAGTTTGTGTATATGTGCCTTAATGTTTTTCTACTTGGTGCATGCAATTCACACATATAATTATAGCCAAAAAAAAATTTATTGTGGTCAATAAAATTTTATTGACCCCTCAATAAAACCTACATAATTAATGGTGTGTTTTGCAGTTTACAAGGAATTACTAGACTTGAGTTTGTTTAATAATTGTTGGTATTTGTGAAGTACCATGGTAATTGTCGACTTCAATAAAATTTTATTGACCTCAATAGAATTTTATTAAGGTCAATAAAATACACAAAAGTGATGCTTCATCGTTGCTGCACTGGCGTTCTCGTTGTCGACTTCAATAAAATTTTATTGACCTCAATAAAACAGTTTATTGACCTCAATAAAATACACAAAAATGATGTTTCATCATTGCTGCACTGGCGTTCTCGTTGTCGACTTCAATAAAATTTTATTGACCTCAATAAAACAGTTTATTGAGGTCAATAAAACATTTTATTGACCTCAATAAAATATTTTATTGACCTCAATAAAATACATAAAAGTGATGCTTCATCGTTGTTGCACTGGCGTTCGACTTCAATAAAATTTTATTGACCTCAATAAAACAGTTTATTGACCTCAATAAAACAGTTTATTGACCTCAATAAAACAGTTTATTGACCTCAATAAAACATTTTATTGACCTCAATAAAATTTTATTGAGGTCAATAAAATACACAAAAGTGATGCTTCTTTGTTATTTCCCTCCTACCACAGAAAGTATCGTTTTCTAAAAAAAAAAATTATTGAGGTCAATAAAATCTACCAGTGGCAGTTTCGTAATTTTTGTAAAATATATAGGACGGAAACGTAAATTGGTCAATTAATGGACCGGGTGGGCACCGTGCTTTTCCCTTATCCTTGATGGTAAATATTTGTCCAACTTTGGACCTTATAGTCAAGAACCCTTCTTAAATAAGCATTGTCAAGTAGCGGGACTTGAATTTTTATCAAAATTGTAAGTGTTCCTTGTAGATGTACTTGCATTTCTGTAGGAACCACAAAACACTATTACATGGCATCCTTATGACAAAAAAAACAAGGTTTGAATTATCCCAATCCTTGAGTTTCAATGCACTCATATATTAACAAATAAACCGGGTAAGAAAATAAGCAAGTCTCACATAAAAAGGTTTGCAAGTACCATCGGAATTCGATTGATGAGGGGAAAGTAGGTAAATCTCATGCATCTTCGATCATTCTTTGATGATTTTCTCTCTGATTCATCTCATTCTCATTTGAATTAACAAAATATACCATAAAAACACTTGTACAACCCAATAAATACTTAAAGGAATCGTCTGGAAATGCTTCTAACACTTTGAACTACTGTTGAAATTAATATTCATGTTATCATGTGGTCATATATGTATATATTGACTTAATTGCATATAGTGTCATTGTTCTGGCACTTGAGTACACTAACAGAAGTCGAGGTCCACCAGTGGTACTTTTTTTTTTTTCAATGACCATTATACGAACTATATATCATTAGAACTTGATCTGCTGTCGGCCTCAATTCTAATGAAACTCAAATGTGTTTGACAGAAAGAGAGATCGAGACAGAAATACCATGCGTGCTACAAGCCTTCTGTCATTACCTTACTTTTATGCGCATTTGTATTTCATGAGATGCGTACGTACCTTTCTCACTTTAGAAAACGCAGTTCATTAGCAAAAAAAAACAATAAAAATTTGCAGCCACTAACCTGACACTTTGGTCACCATCAAAGGGATTCCCTTTTTCTGAAGGAAACCTTAGTACCAGGTACTAACCCTAATCTATTTGTAGTGTGCATGATACCCTACTCTATAGCCCACACCGTTGGAGAAATTTGACCAATCCCAGGTCACAATCAGAGCACACTCAGCACCATGTGGTGTTTATCAATTGCTGACCTCGACATGCATGAAGAATATTAATATTGCAACAGACTAGACATGAGGAATATTATCGCAGCAGATCGAGTTGGGATTATAATTTTTTTTCCCTTAAACTACTTCATTTCCATAGATATGTTTTCTCCATTAACTATGCAGAACCACTTCATGCCACTAGCATCAGTGATCAGTGGGTAATGGTGATCTACGATCTTTGATACCTAACTAGCTCTCCTGAACAGCAGTACTTTACAGCGAGACATGAGATTCTCGGGGAGGAAAAAGGAGCTAGGTTTTCATAATCATCCTCGTATACTGTTTACTGTTTAGATTATTCGGATATTTTTACGGTTAATTAGGTTGACATGTATCGTTTCTGCGCACGATGTCTTTATTAATATTGGAAATTAATCTCTAAGTGGGAGTAGAATGCTTTCTTAATTAGCACCTAATTTTTATTTATTTTTTAAGCCTCGAGCCCACGAAACAACTATCCTTTTATGTTTAAAAACCCTAGGCATGCACTCGTGCTTTTCTGCCGCCTGTTGTCTCCTCGGCGATCTTAGAAAACAACGTGAGGAAGAATATTTGATTTTCTTAATCTTGTCAGTACAGTCGTCTACATCTTATACACACTATGCTAATACTCGATCCACAATTCTAGGGATCAGTATGGTAATACAACTCAAACTCTCAATTTAGAATAACAGAATAACTACAATCCTAATCTAGGATATTACAATTACTTCATTCCTAATTACACGGGATTCTTTCCCTCAATACTTCCCCTCAAGTTGGAGTGTATGTTAATCACTCCCAACTTGCTCAGCAGCATAGTAAACTGGTTTGAGCTCAACGATTTGGTAAACAAATCAGCTGGTTGCTCCTTGGTTCAAATGTGCATGGTTTTGATTAGTCCTCTCTGCACCTTCTCACGCATAACATGACAATCTATTTCAATGTGTTTTGTGCGCTCGTGAAACACCGGATTGGAAGAGATGTGGATGGCAGCTTGGTTATCACAGAATAGCTTGACTGGTTGTGTGTGTCCAACATTCAGGTCCTTCAGTATGTTTTTCAGCCACGTTATCTCACAACAAGTGTTGACCATAGATTGATACTCTGCTTCTGCGCTTGATCTTGACACTGTGCTCTGCTTCTTGGTTTTCCATGAGATGGGTGCTTGTCCAAGAAAAATACAGTAACCAGTTGTGGACCTCCTTGTATCTTTACATCGAGCCCAATCCGCATCACAATAAGCCTTAAGCTCTAATGTCCCTGTCAAAGGCAAGAGTATGCTTTGTCCTGGTGTTTGTTTAATATATCTTAGCACTCTATGTGCTGCCTCAAGGTGAGGCTGCCTCGGTGTGCCCATGTATTGACTCAAGATGTGAACATGATATACAAGATCCGGCCTTGTGATAGGGAGATAGATGAGCCTCGATCCCTACTAGCTAGCCTTTGGTATTGTGCTGGATCCTTCAATAAGCATCCATCTCCTTGTGTAAGAACCAAGTTTTGTTCAAGTGAGAACCGTGAAGGCTTGGCCCCCATGAATCCGGTATCTTCAAGAATTTCCAGAGCGTATTTTCTTTGACACAAAGCAATCCCTTGTTTAGATCTTGCTACCTCTATTCCAAGGAAGTACCGTAGCTGCCCCATGTCCTTGAGTTTAAATTGTTTCGAAAGAAACTCTTTTGTCTCTATGATGGCTTTCAAACTGCTTCCTGCCAAAATAACATCATCCACATAAACTAACAAGGTTGTGAAGTGACCTTGTGTGTTAAGGACGAAGAGAGAATAATCTGACCAAGACTGCTGAAAACCAGCAGACTTAAGGGCTGTAGAGAGCTTCAAAAACCATTGTCTTGAGGCTTGCTTCAAGCCGTATAAGGACTTGTGAAGTTTACAGACACGAGACTCCTCCTTTCGTCCGAAACCAGGTGGGAGTTGCATGTAGACCTCTTCATAGAGATCACCATTCAGGAAAGCGTTGTTGACATCTAACTGATGGAGATGCCAACCTCGTAGAGCTGCCAACCTCGTAGAGCTGCAAGGCTTAACAGAACTCGGACTGTAGTCAGCTTAGCAACCGGTGCGAATGTTTCTCTGTAATCAACACCCTCAACTTGACTATACCCTTTAGCGACGAATCGTGCCTTATATCTCTCAACTGTGCCATCAGGATTGTACTTTATTTTGTATACCCATTTACAGCAAATGGGTTTCTTGTGAGCAGGGAGAGGTACCAAACTCCACGTTCGATTTTCCTGAAGGGCTTTAATCTCATTCTGCATGGCCTCTCACCATTTTGGCTCTTGAACAGCCTGTGAAAAAGAATTAGGTTCTCGCTGCATAGTAAGCTTGACAGTGAAGGCTTTGTGAGCAGGGGAAAGCTTATCATAAGCAAGTACAGTGGAGAGAGAATGAATGGTACCTGAGGAAGAAATCTCGACCTCGTTTGAAGAAGATGGCGGGACAGTACGTAAGGGAAGAGCCGCCTCAATATGAAAGTCCTGCAACTTTGTTGAAGGCTTGGTGGGACGAGAAGATCGTCGTGGAGGTGGTGGTGAGGAATTTAAATGTGGGGCTTGTGTACTGTCTGGTAATAAAGATGTAGGCGTGTTTTGAGGAATAGAATCTGGTGATGTATCAATGATATGATCTCGTGTAGAAGAAGTGGCAGAGTGATTCAAGTCAGCGGGAGATGAGGAGTTGTGATGGGGATTAGGTGAGAGATTTGTGGTGATAATATCAAAGTCAAACTGTGGTGATTGACTCGAAGAAGGAAAAACCTCAGAGTGTGATGGAGAGAGATTTGAGAGATTATTATGGATAGAAATTGAAGGAGAAAATCGTGGAGGATTGTTTTGAAAAGGAAAGTCATCTTCAAAGAAAATCACGTCTCTTGATACGAAAGTTTTCTTACTTACCAAGTGGTAAACTTTGTACCCCTTTTGCCTATGTGGGTATCCGATGAAGATACACTCAGTGGACCTAGGATCAAACTTGGTAGGACGAAGAGGATGAGTTGACACAAAACACCGACATCGAAAAACTCGTAAATGTGAATAGGTTGGCTCTTTGTGAAAGAGTGTGTCAAAAGGTGATTTGCCTTGAAGAAGTGGTGTTGGTGTTCTGTTAATTAGATAGGCAGCAGTGAGTATAGCTTCCCCCCAAAAAGGCTTAGGTAAATTTGCTTGAAAAAGCAGTGCTCGAGCCATATTCAGTAAGTGTCTATGTTTACGCTCAACAATGCCATTTTGTTGTGGCGTGTTGATGCAACTGGTTTGGTGCAAAATGCCCTTGGATGAGTAAAATTCTGTGAGTTTAAACTCTGGCCCATTGTCACTCCTAATGACCTTGACTCTTTTCCCAAATTGATTTTCGGCTAAGTGAACAAGGTGTACAAGGAGAGTGCGTGTTTCTGACTTGTGTTTCATTAAATAAACCCATGTGCTTCTTGAGTGATCATCAACAATAGTTAAAAAGTATTGTGCACCAGAAAATGTTGGGACATGATAACCACCCTAGATATCAACATGTATGAGATCAAAACAAGATTCACTCAATGTAACACTTAATGGAAAAGGCTGTATGGTCAGTTTGGCCAAAGGACAGACAGAACAGATACTTGCATCGCAAGTTTTATTTGCAAGAAAAGAAAATAATGGAAATACTTTGCTGGAGGGGTGCCCTAGTCTTTGGTGCCATAAGTTTTGAGGTTTGGTGCGTACCACATTGCATGTTCCTTTCTGTGGTAGATTAAAGCAGTAAAGTCCTTCACTCTCAGTTCCCCACAATCGTCTTCCCCGATCGTAGATCTTGTATGAAACAAACTTGTCTAAGGAAGATGGTGATGTAAAAAGAATCGAATGCAAGTTTGCTGACAGATATGAGATTTAGGTAAAACTATGGAACACAGAGAACATTATGGAGGATGAAATGTTGAGAGAAAACAATTGTCCCAATGTGAGTAACATGAGCAGATTTTCCCTCAGGTAGTTTTACAAGACGATTATGAACAAGCTTGAGTGATGTAAGGAAATGAGGATTGCAAACGATATGATCGCTTGCACCACTATCTAGTATCCAGGTTGGTTCATTACCAACTCGAGAAACACTGAAACTTTTACCTGAAAGCTCCTCATAGTTGGGAACGTTACCAACAAGATTGACTACGAATGACTTAGTCTTGTTCAAGGCTACTAGCAACTAATTATACTCGTCTTGGTTGCTAGCAACAGTCTTAAATTTTCTTAGAAGGCCAAGCATTTGATTACACTCCTCTTGTGAAAAGGGAAAGGTCGTCATCCCTTCTTTGTTGTCACTGGAAGAAGCTGCATGGTTGGCCCTTGCTCGCTGCCCTCCTTCCATTGCATTTTTCTTCCTACGACAGTATTCGTAGGTATGCCCTTTACCATTACAATAGGTGCATTTGAGATGTGCCCTGCAATGTTTCGTGCTATGATTTGTCATGTTACACTTACATTTCATCTCTCCTTCTGTTGAATTAGCAGCTCGATGAAATTTCTTCACAGAGAATGCGGACGCTTCAGGTGGTGCAGTTGTCTTCCTATTAGAGACCTCTGCTTGTTTCTCATGGCGCAAGGCCATGGCATAAGCCTTGTTTTACATTTGGAAGGGGATCCATTCCAATTACATTACTTTGAATAGTTACATAGCCATCACCAAGTCCCATGAGAAACTTCATAGTCTTCTGTGTTTCTAGATAGGTCTTGACTTTAACAGCTGCTTCACAGTGGCACGGTGGAAAAGTACAGAGGGTATCCTTTTCATCCCAAAGACTCTTAAGCTTTGTGAAAAAAGCTTTAACTAAACTCGTACCTTGTTCGCAGTCATGAATAGCATTCTCTATGTGAAATAGTTGAACTGTGTTTGTGTGAGAAAACCGCTCCTGAAGTTCAGTCCACATACCTCTCGCTTCTTTGCAGTGAATGACACTGCTCGAGATTTCCTTTGACACTGCTCCAAGTAGCCAAGTCTTGACAAGAGTATTGCATCGATCCCATTGTTGCTGCTCATTGGGATAGTGTGTTGGTCTCGTGAGAGTCCCATTGATGAAACCTTTCTTGTTCTTGATAGTTAGGGCCATGCTCATAGACTGGACCCATGTGGTATAATTATCTTCCATCAGTGGTTGTGACACAAGAACTGCGCTAGGTTGATCTGAATGATGGAGAAAGAGGGGGTGATTTGGGTTCTCCCATGGTTCGGGGTTTCTCTGTGAAGCAGAGGTTGAATCCTTGTTCTGCTCTGTCTTCAAAACATCGTCTCTTGCCATTGAGAGATTGGTTTTGGTTTTCTTGTTTTCAGATTATGCCTCAGAGTCGGTATGCTCTGATACCATAAAGAAAACAACGTGAAGAAGAATATTTGATTTTCTTAATCTTGTCAGTACAGTCGTCTACATCTTATACACACTATGCTAATACTCGATCCACAATTCTAGGGATCAGTATGGTAATACAACTCAAACTCTCAATTTATAATAACAGAATAACTACAATCTTAATCTAGGATATTACAATTACTTCATTCCTAATTACACAGGATTATTTCCCTCAATATGCACCTTCCTTGGTTCTTCTTTGAGTTGTGTTTGGAGGCCGGGTCACTCTTGGGCTCTTCCTGCTTCTACTGACCATTCTCAGGTTGGGCTTTTTAAGGGACTTAGATATTTTTTTTAGCCTCTTCTCGATACGGTGGCTATCTTTGTGGCGGTCGTGGGTTGTTTCCATGGTTCAGGACTTCAAGTGGGGCTGGGGCGTGTTCAGGGTGTCGACAGGTGCGGAACTATAAAATTATAACTAAAGGGGCCATATGTGATAAAAAAAATAGAAATCTAGGGGGTATAAGAAATTTAAAACGATGGGGAGGCCCGAGCTCTATCTAGCTCGAGCATAGTTCCGCCACTGGGTGTCGACTAAAATGATGTCTTTTCAAAGTGTATGAACTGTCACCACTAATTAATTTTGCTTTTAAACATTTGATCCCGATTATTGCAGATCTAGGAGATTGGATGGTGTTAATAGAAGATCAGACGGGCATCAATGGCGTGGTGGTCAGCAAGCTAGGACATGCGCTGTTCGGTTTGGCTTGTTGGGATCTTTGGGATGGTTTATCAATGCTTGGGGCATCCTAGTGGCATTAGGGGTTGGTTTTGGATTAGGGCTTCTTTATGTCTTTATGTGGGCCGGTGAACCTTTCGTAAGCTTTTTTAGAGTTTAGAGAAGCTTGGTGGAGGACCTTGAGTCTGTGGACGAACCCCTTGGGTACGGTGTTGGGTCGTCGCTGGAATACTTGGGGCCTGGACTGGACAACCAAACTGGGTATCTCAAATTGAATTACCTTTACACTTGCTTGCCGTGATTCATCTTTGCGAATATATATAAGCGAAGGCCTAAGTCGGAGTTGGTGGAGTGTCGAGTCGCAGTAACTCACCATTAGTACTCATGCTTTGCATCTAGCTAGACCATTCAGGAAAATATGGACTCGTAGCAAATCATTTTCTTCCTGGTAAAAAGCAATGTCCTTAGCATTTTTCATCTTATTTGGGTGCCTCTGATCAATCTCCTGCCAGATATTCTTCAATGTAGTAAAAAAAGATAGAGACAGGTAGTTCACTTTAAGTCATCCTGAAAGCCTTATTGTGTAATTCATGAATATGTGCAAAACCATACTCTTTCAAGTATAGGTCTTTAGGGCCTTCCAATGATCAACTGAACCACATACTCAGTTATTGACTTGTATACGACGGACAAGACTGCACTGCTGGCATTCTTCCACTTCATATAATCTTCATCTGCTGGAGCCTCAATAGTACCATTAACATAACCCATCTTGTTTAATCCACAGAGATGAGCAGTTATCATTTTCTTCCCCATGCGATAGTTAGTGCCATTTAGCTTGGCACCAACAAATCCACCGGATGAGTCATGGTTGGGTGAAACCTCAACTTTTTTGACACCATAAGTATCCACGACCTTGTCCTTCCCAGAGCTAGAATCAGAGCAAGTATCTCTTGAGCCTCCCATTGGAACAAGTTAGTAAATCATCAACACAACATAATCAAATAAATAAGAAAACACAAACAGATTGTGGAGCAACCGGTCGTGGAAGGGCGGCAGTGAGATCTCTGGGCAAACAGCTAACAATTTCAAACCCTAGCTTTGGGTTTGAGTCAAGAACGGATTTTTCAAGGGATAAGGGACAG